>CM060832.1:68630000-69217500 GCA_030762175.1 Metallyticus violacea
AAGGTAAGTTACATCCATGTGTTTAACCATGCAACTATAATGCTATTCATAGGTGACCTCTTATACAGTAACGTGTTGAAATTAGAACAGCAGATTTTTTTTTTTTTTTGATTGTTTTATTTAAGGATGCTCTTTAACATCTCAGGTTATCGGCGTCCCATTCAACTCAGGACGTGAAACGGCCGACAAATTTTGCTCAGGGGCCTCTCTTTCAGGCTTGAGGTTCTTTTTCGTGCCGTAAAGGTACGACACGGGACCCACGGCTTTACTTCCCTTCCGAAGGAAGCCATCTTTCGGATTTTTACGCCCGGAAAAATCCATCGGTCCTGGCCGGGTTCAAATCCGCGATCTTGGGTTCAGGAGGCAAGTATGTAGAACAGCAGGTCCTTAATAGTTCATTCAATATTCTTCTAAATTATTTTATCAGTAGTTTGCTACATGTTGATTTTAACTTGTTTCCCAATATTTAGTGCAAATTTCGACATAAATTGGGAGGAGGGTCAGGAAAATATGCGAAGTGAGGAGTCAGCTACAAAGAGGCTCTGAAAAGCTGGAGCTATTCAATTTTATATCCTGCATAGACGCACACCTGAATGATACTTTGACCCGCAAAAGTATGCAATTACTTTATTGAAATATAGTGCATCCCTATAATACTGAATATGCTTTGGAGAAATTATTGTAAAGAGAATACGCCTTAAGCAACTGTACAGTCATCTCAAAGCTGAACCATGGAATTAAATAATATTACGCTTTCCCTTCTAAGCGCTATCAAATGCACATAAAATAGAGAACATGCGAGGACCAAAGTACAGAGAGCACGCATCTAGCTTGATCCGATAATGCGGGTGAGAAAAAGCCGGTAGTGCGCGAAGTAAACAGCGGCGTTCTAGATCCGTAACTTTCCGAGTATTCTACTTATAAACTTTCATTAATCTATGGCGTGTTCATAATCATCCTTTTATTTCACTAACCTATTACAGTAGTTGTTCAGAGTGGTGTCCTTCGGCATTGACACATTCTCAACAACTTTTATTGAGATTTGCATTCACACGCAAAAATTCTTTTTCGTAATTCTTCTAATATCTGCTTTTATATTATCTTTCAGCTCATCTACAGTGTGTGAGTTATTTCAATAGACTCTGTTTTTTAGGTTTTCCCATAAATAATAATAGTTCGCGATAAGATCTGGACATAGTGGAGCCATAACACGTTAGAAATAATTCTGTCTTCAAAAAATCCCTTATATCCTCCAAAGAATCGCGAGCAGTATGAGCTGTGGCAGAATTTTGTTGAAAAATATATATTGTCTCTCATGATCAGTTAATTATTTAAAAAAAAAATGTGCGCATATTTGCGTATGATACCTTTCCAAATTTACAGTGTCTTAAAAACATACAGGTCCTATTATTCTATTTGTGTTATGACACACGCGCGCGCGCGCGCACACACACACACACACACACACACACAAACACACACACACTAATCCTTTAATCAAGTAGAGGAATTTCGTGAACTATTCGTGGGTTTTCTGTCCACCACTAGCTATTGTTCGGTGACAAACGTAAACAAGCTGCATTATAGAAAATGATTAAATGTGGAACAAGAAAGCCGTCACGAATGTTCCGTAAGCCCCAATTACAAAATTCACTCGACTTTCGTTGTCATGCGGCCGTAATTCTGGGACTATAATAACTTGCAAGGTTTCAATTTTAAAAGTTTAGAAGCCGTATGGGCTGAAGTTTTCGAAAAGTCTACTCTTTGTGCTGCACTAAAAGATTTATTAGGAGAACATTCAAGTGATTCCCCATTATCATCCAGACTATATTCTGTTAGAACGCAGCGATCCCGTTTCTTTAAATGTATTGACAATTTTTCTAAATGTATCTCTATTTCCATGTCGAATACCGGGGAATCTGTCTACAAATGCCCTACACACTTATCGACATGAATCTGCTTTGATATAAGTATCGTACATAAATATTCGTTGTTGTAGAGTAAAATTTCAGCCAGCATTTCAATTATCTAAATAACTAATTTAATGCACACATAGCACCCGCACTTTAAACGTGATTCGTAAGAAGTACACAAGCAAACACGTCTTCTAACACTTCAAACTGTACAAAGCAAGGCAACATCTCAACCTGTACTAAGCATTGACTAAGAAATGAATGGGCTCGCGAAGCACTAAAGAAGAAGTTCCTATCTATAATCCCCCTATTTACTTGGCACTCTATCGGCTTCCTCCCGCTCGCTTTCTCGGATCAAACGTGAATAGAATTCTCCGTACTGTCGTTTACTATTATTTATTTAATTGAACACTACATTTCCATTTTAGCTCTTGTTAAAACAAATTACTATATGCATAAAATTCAAAAGAAACACATTTCTCGTTTTCAGGCGCATATTTTTTCGGTTATAATAATAATAATAATAATAATAATAATAATAATAATAATAATAATAATAATAATAATAATGTTTCTTTCTTTTTTTTTAACCGATCTTTTCCAAATTTTGTACACTTAAATAGGATGTGAAATATTAACATCTTTATAACGTATAATTGATTCCCTGAAGCGAGTATTGTAGCGTTGTATAACTGAAGTTATAACAAAGTCTTACACACTTTAACCTTTGCAGATGACCACGTTATAATAGCACAAGCAGGGAATTGGATTAAATACTTTAAGGGAACATTATTAAAGTATTATAACTTAGGAGTATTAAGGCCAATTTTATAAAGACTTTTTTTTTATGTCGTTGGTGAAGGTAGGAACTTGAATTTTGAGAATAATTCAATTAAGTTGGAAATCATTTTAAGTATCTGGGATCCATGCTGCATGTGAAAGAGTTATTAAACAGTTACATGGAGCGTAGCGGTCATAAACTTTATTAAATGTCATATTGGGGAGTATCATGACATGGTGGAAAAGGCTATACAATGATCGCTATACAACAAAAAATACTATTAATGAGGTAAAATTATCTATACCTTCTGCCTCGTTTTGATAAGATCAGAAACGACGCGATAGTAGACATTTCAAATCTACAAGAAAGCATAATTGATCATCTGGTTCGTCGACAACTTCAACGGTTTTTTTTTTTTTTTTGATTGATTTATTTATGGACGCTCTTTAACATCTCAGGTCATCAGCGTCCCATTCAACTCAGGGCGTGAAACGGCCGACAAATTTTGCTCAGAGGCCTCTCAGGCCTGAGGTTCTTTTTCGTGCCGCAAATGTACGACACGGGACCCACGGCTTTACTTCCCTTCCGAAGGAAGCCATACTTAGGATTTTTACGCCCGAATCCTGGCCGGGTTCTAACCCGCGTTTTGGGTTTAGGAGGCAAGTATGGTAACCACTACACCACCAGGACCGACTCAATGGTTCTGGCATATTCAATGGGTGTCAGGGAGAAAGAGAGAAGTTGACCCAAGAAAGTACTAAATTGCTCCCCCACACACAGCAGGATGGAAGAAAATAATCATACTGATTGTGGAGCTAAGGATTCATGGACGCAATGAGGGCTAGAGGTCTGGAAGATGGATCCTGGAACGAAGGCGTGAGATGGAAAAGGAAAATCCAAGTCAAGTTAGACCAAGCTTCTTGCCATTGAAGAACTCGCAGTAGTTCGAAATATAGCAATTTCAAGTGTGACTTTTTCTCAGTGTTTTATCCTTATCTAGTTTTATTATTACTGTTTATGTGTTACATTGTTAATAGTGTTACTTTATTTTTATTTTTCATGTATATTATATGTATCCCTCCAGTTTATCTTTTCATTTTGTCGCAGTTTGTCATAGCTATACCATAATAGATCCATACCATCATAAGAATATGATGAATAAGTTATAAAAGTTTCAAAATGATAGCTTATACAGATCCTAAAAATGTGGGAAATCCACGCAAAAAAAAATCAATAATTACAGCCAAAAAGTTTTTACAGAAAAACTACTTTTTGAGGGAAACACCAGTTAAAATTTTCCAAAAATGCACAACAACAAAGGATGCCATGAAAACAAACGCTGCTAATTTATGAAATATAACTTTTTCTACCATTCAAGACAAATTACAGCCTTCTAGAGCAAATATTCCGGAGATATAGAAATTTAACTGAGCAAGTGTTCGCGAAATGGGAGGGGGAAAAAATCAGTGACATAATTACAATTTTATTAAAACACTTACAACCAAGGAATATTAATGAAAATTGTGTCAAAATAAACAGAAAATTGCAAATATTAAATTACTTTGACCCCTTCCCCTTCCTTGTTTAATGTTTCGCTTAAGAACTGTATTAATTTATTCAAGAAGAGAGAGTCAACTGGTGCTATTATATTTCATACTTTTTGAGATTCTATGCCATGCATGCTGATGTTTTTAATGAATTCTCAAGATAATAAATAACTGTATCAATGGTATATGTTCATGGAAATCTAGGGATTCAGAGATGGACCACACATTTGACTATTTATTATGTTTCTAAGTTTATTTATAATTTAATGGAATCTTAGTATTCATTCAATTTGCGTTCCATCGGCATTGTTAGCTTTCAGATTGCAGTCTACAGTAACTTTCAAATGGGATGATGCATGACCTTGAGAGCGCATGCGCGTTCTCCAATCGAAGTCTTGCAATGTTGACATATTGTGTTCCCGTTGAGATCACACGCTTTCCCGCGAATCTAATTCCTCTCCTGCGATAGCATTCACGTACGCTAGGGAAAAGCATTCTAGATTTCCAATAACGAAGTTATGAAAAACACGGAAAGAAATTTTTGCAGCATGATCGCAAAAACCCAATATTTATTAGTATAAATAGATTTCATTATTCAGGCGAGTAAATTTTCCCATATATTTGATCATAGCCAGATAAACTACTAGTCTCATATTAAGTATACAGTTATCACAGTATTGTGGCCGCATTCCCATTGAAAAATAAACACTGTTTTTGTATGTCTTCTATTTATTGTAGTTTCCTTTCAATTATATAAATAAGAAAGTAGCCCTACAGTTTTTCTCCAGTGAACTGTTTGCAATAAATAAGGCCTTAGAGCATATACATTTCAGTGAAAATAAAAATTGTATAAATCACTGTAACTCAAAGGTGCTCTTTTTCTCTTCATAATATGTCGTCTAACAACCCATTAGTCAATAATATCCAACACATATTCAACAGAATTACTCAAAATAGAAATATTATCCTGATGTGGACACCGTCTCATCAAGGCATAGCAGGAAACGAACAAGCAGACGAAGCTACACGACAGCCTTCTAAATACCCTCCCATGCCAATTCCACATCCAAGCGTTATTACATATACTAGAGAACGAATTATAGAGTATTAGAAAAAAAATGGATAGAAGTTAACCTTAACAGAAAATTAAGAGAAATGAAGACTACCAAACTATATACACAATTATTAAAAAAAAATCAGCAGACGTCAAAAGATAATATACAGACACGAAGTTTTACCCACGATCATCTTTTTTCTAATAACGATGCAAGAACGCAATAGGTTGATCACAGTAAAACACATTATAATGAGTGATGTTGTTTTTAAAACCAAAGAAATGTTCAAGTGCCATCAAGTATTAATCATTAGGTGACTCCCAGAGATTCAGGTCGGCTTTATATTTCATTAGGATTGTGAACTGAACGGGTTAATATAACATTTGTTTTTGTCACTGATAATTTAGTACTATTGTGTCACTCACAATAAGATCAAAGAATTTGGGTGATCTTAAAACTGAGTCATAAAAATAAATAATAAAACATGACCCGCATACATCTGTTTCTAACAATTTTGACCAATGTTTCAGAAGCAGAAAAAAGCAGCACATAGTTCTACTTTAATTTTATCATCATTTTACATAGAATGGAAAGCGTGCATTTATTTTAGTTTTATTTCATGAAATGCAGAATATATTAGTTTAAAGTTTTGATCAACATTTTATTTGAATGAAGACAGCATAACTTTAGCGTTGATTTGAACGTCATGACTAAGATTTTAGTTTAACATGAGCAGATTTGCATTTAGTTTATGTTTTAACCAACATTTTTGTTTAGCATTATAGCATGCATTTATCTTTAACACTTTATACAAACTTTTGCGTTAACAAATACAACAGACGTTTGTTTTACATATTTTTAGTAACATTTTTGCATGCATTTTAACTTTTAACCAACATGTTAGTTTAACAAAGGCAGTATATACTTGCTTTCAGCGTTAATTAGCAACACTTTAGCTTAACGTGAGTCAAATATATTTGTTTTTCATGAATTAAGTATATTGTAACTTAATTTGGACAGTTTACAATTTTTGCAATGCTTATTCAAACTTTCCACAGCTGAGACTTCTGTTGCACACTTACCATCATCCCCTTCAATTATTTCACTGTGCTTCTAGGGGAAAAAAATACCTCATTGATATAATTGAAATTTATCATTTCCAGGCAGGCTACTTTGCCATGGTCGTTGGTTTACATTAGTTTAAAAATCAGAGTTTTCGCTGACGCTACGATCGGCATCATCAGTGGATTGAAAACGTCTAGAGAGGCAGAGATACAGAACCGATAGAAGTGTGAGGGGTTAGGAGTGTTCGAAAAGTTGTTTTAGTGCAGGCATTCGTTGTTGAACAGTAACGGATTCCAAGTTTTGCTTATTTGTAGCCCTCTGTCTTTGTTTATATTATTTGAATACCACTCTATTTCTAAGGTCTCTCTTCTAGCCAGAATAAAATATCATGTTGTTGCAATTATATATATATATTTTTTCCCATGGCAATTTTGAATAGCGTGTTCCACAATCGCAGATTTTTGTGGCTGATTAAGACTAAATGTCGCTTATGTTGCACGAGACGTGTTTTAATGGATTCTCCGGTATACTTTTGCACATTCTCATAATACTTTATATATTCCTGTGGAGCTGAGAGAGCCCCTTAGGTCTTTCAGGGCCAGTTTTCGACCTATTTTTGTTGTGGTTGTGAAATCGGTTTTTATGTTCTTTGTCAAAGCCCGTCTTTCTATAAATGGTAAGAATGCTTTAATTTGGTCTTTATGGCCGAGGTTTCAAGGTCCGGTCTTCCCCCTCCCTTCACATTTTATTCGGTAATGTTTTTGACTAGGTGGACCGGTGTTTTAATAAAAGTTATTTTTGAACTGGATATTTGGATCATGCGTTGAGAAACCTATCGCGTAGGTTTTCTGTAAACCTTATGTCCTGGAGCGCCAGATGCCTTGCATCGATTCAGAATGTCTAGGAATGGAAGAGCACCGTTATTATTTGTTTGCAATGAAAAAAAAACCAACGACCATGGAAAAACAGCCCAGTAATGATCCATTACAATAATATTAACGCCGGCCGTGAAAGCCTAAACATGTTTTTATTTTATTGATGTTTAATGTTCCGAATAGGCAGCAAATATGATAATAAAAACAGCTACGATATATTTGTATATGCTAATAATCCTTTTTATTCTTGCCGAAGAAAAGCATTATAAGATTTCAGAAATTTTCTACCCGATCAGTGTATACCAGAAATGTTTTAACAAGTGCTTTCATGTCTAGAGAAAGTGACCAAGGCTATCTTTGAAGTTATGAACAATGTATGCATTACAATCAAAGCTTGTTATGTTCCTGTTGTTTAAAGAGCATATACTTTTGGTTAGTTTTGTTTCATTGTCCCTTCTCTGGTAAAATTGCAAGTTCGTATTTGAAATTATCAACTGAGATTGCAACTATCCTTGTATTTAAATTGCAAGGCGCTAGAGTACTGATTATTATATTTTTATATATACATTATATTATTTCTGTATTTTGTCCAGGTATTTCAACTATTTTAACTGTCTTTCCAAATTGTGTGGTTTGAAATAGCGCATCAAAATAAAAATATTCTTGAAGTATTACAAGCAATTGAAAAGATATCACTAAGGTAATTATTCAGTTCCTGTATGATCCAAAGATCGTAAAGATTTGTTATAAACACTTCCTATTCTTCCATCCACAAGAAAAAACATTGATTGTAAACTGCTTGCTAGATTCTTCTATTCATATTACGAAATTTTGGTTGTGACATACTGTATGCGGAGCATATGTATCTTCAAATACAAGTTCTTAATTATTATTCGATGGCTTCAGTCTACAAACATTGCTGGTCACACTCTTTGCTTTAGCTGTAACAGCTAATGCGTTCTCGTGCCTTTGCTTGGATGTTGCCTTTTATACAAATTCTTCCTCTACTTGCTATAAGAAGAAGAAGGAAAAAACTATAAATTATGCATTTATTTTTAAATGCATAAAACAAATCGTCGCAGTTTTCTTTTTTTCTGGGATTTCTACCTTTACTGTCTCGTTAAAACTGCATTTATGTTTCTTGTACTGCATAATATGAAAACGAACTGTTCACTTTATACTGCATTCAGTTAGCTCCAATACTGTAAACACAGAACACACTACATACCGGTAGCTGGAAAAACTGAAAATCGTCTCCTGTTGCGTCAACCAACAGATCTGCACTGACACATTTTTTGTTTATTTTTTTAATTAGTGTTTAACGCCCGTTTTTACTACAGAGGCACCATAGGCGGTGGACACTGATGATACATGAGATGATATTATATATTGGGAAAGGCTTTTTCTTTTAAGGAAGGAAACGTTCCAGCTCTAAGTTTAGGGTACTTCCTCGCATTTACCAAATATGAGGACTGAGGAAAACCTGGAAAAAAACTCAGTCTGGGACAACGGTCCTAACGGGATTCGAACGCCAGACCTCTCGCTCACGAGTCCGCGCCTTAACGACCTCGGTCACCCGTGGGTGCACTGTCACATGAATGTGTATCAGATTCAATACATACAAACTTGTTTTTGAAGTCTGTTAAAACATTTTTATGTTTGCACTTCGGAAAGAAAGTTGTCTACCTGTCAACAAGCCTTTACTTCATGTGTTAGTGTGTGTCTTGTATACCTGCGAATAACATGTAGTCATATTCTTCTTTTTCTTCTTCTTCTTCTTCTTCTTCTTCTTCTTCTTCTTCTTCTGCTGCTGCTGCTGCTGCTGCTCTATGAAGGAGTTCACACCACGGCCGCTAATGGGCCTATTCCACGTATATACGCCCCCGAGAGGGAACCTATGGGAGGAAGGAATAGGATGCTGAACGGCCAGGAATCCAAGAAGATGATATACCTGTGTAGGTGGGGTCCCTAACGTTTCCATAGAGTCCCAGAGGCCAGCGGGCCGGCAAGAACTACCTTGGTTCCACTTGAGATGTCCTCACTTGGGATGTCCTCTCTCCGAGGAGGCTCCCAGACAGAATCCATCAGACGCAGAGAGAGGAGGTGTTCCCTTAGTGGAAGCCATCGCCACCTAAGGCACCACTCAACCTCGCCTAACGCTTCGAACATGCAAGGAAATTTTGTAGAATGTAAATACAATGCCGCTTAAGACACAAATACAAATAATGGCTATAACTTATAATATTTATGCCAAAAAATGCACTTCACTTTCTAGTGCAGATCTTGCAAATTATTTAACAACTGTTATCATGGAGATTGACATTGAGAAATGAAGAAAGAACAACAAACTGTTGATAGCGTAAATGTAGAGCATTGTGAATGATTGAACAAAAACTTCATTGGTTAGCAGAAATGAAGTCTGTGAACCATTTATATCGCCGATTTCGTCAAGAATACCATTTTCAAAGACACGATCCCGTTCCTGACTTAAGAGAATAATTGCAAGCCCCAGTTTACTAATAGTATGGCTGATGATGTTGCACTCAAAAGACTGCAACTATGAGCATACAAAATTCAAATAAGACAGCATAACAAGCCCAACGGTAAAGATATAAGACTGACTTATGTTGGGAGTGTCTTGGACAAAACTGTCAAAGACAATTCGTACTTAAATCACATTGTTTTCCACACAAGTCAGCTTTCCACATACTACAGAACAATTAAAGAACCTGGGAAAGTGAGAACAAGTGTTTCATGTCTGAACATGACCGTGATTCGCTCAAAATTAATGTCCGGTGCGGCTTAAGGAAAGTTTTTTTTTCCTTTCTTTTTTTCCCGAACAGTGACTGCCACATTTCCAGACATCTTAAATTTTACGTTGTGCCACAGTTTCCTGCTGGAACCATCTTTCTTCAAGAAGGCCCTCCTCACTTCACATGCCAGATACGCATTTTCCTTATGACAAGTTTCCCAGACAAGGGACAGGCAGAGGATCTCAGACCCTAAGTTGACCGCCAAGGTCACCGATCTGGCACCCTAGGACTTTTTCTTATGGGGATTCGTAAAGGATCAAGTGTACAGAACATTGGTGGCTGATCTCAATGGTTTGAAGCGCAGAATTGGTTAAAACTGCAACACTTAAGGCCCAGTTGTATAAAAGTTACTAACTGGAGATTACCTTTAATTGTATTTTAAAAAATAACTACCGGTTAGTCATCATTTTTGTTGTGTAAAAATAACCTCAACGTAACCTCCAGTTTGCAATAACGGTCAAACCTATGACAACATCGCAAAATAATAGGAAAAGTCCTGTTTAGAACGAGCAGTTCAACCGCTCAACCTGAGAAAATCATAATAATGAAATGCCTCCTAGACATATGTTTTTTTCTTCCCCTCTTCATATGTCTTCAAAGAAAGATATGAAAATGTCAAAACGAATGTGAGGAAATGTTAGCAAATGTGTGAAGGATATTATTATTGATCTGGTGCTAAATATAAAGAAATAATTAAAAAAAAAAAAACAGATTCGATCCCAAATAAGTATAGAGAACGTACATGGGGGGAAATCGCCAAACTATTCTTACGACTTCTGCCTTATTACCCCACCCATATAATAATATAATATAATGGGTACATGTGTGAAGTCTATAATACCTAATACTTCAGGAATGTTGCGAATGTTATATAAGCCTAGCACCGCTTTCCTTACATCACCCTGTTCAGTTGGCATTTTAATGAACTGAGGTCTCAGAGCTGCAATTGCTCTAGTAACTTTATGGGTGGTACTATTGGCAATTTCTTTCTCCACTTCAATATATCTCCAATAACTATTTGGAAGCTCCCAGCCGCATAGGGCCTTAAAATTATTAGTATCATGAAAATCGAACTGTTCCAGTTCTTCGACAACATCTTTTACTATAAGCAAAACCGCATTGTTAGTCATTCAGTTCAAAGAAAGGACTATTTCTCATGTGAAACACACCAGGAATACGATGAAATTCATCATAGAAATGTGGGAATAATCAATATGCACTATATACCGCTTGAAAGGCCTAACATAACCTACAATTGAACTTCGTCTATTGTAATTACGCGGAAATGAAAAGTGAAACATTGAAGAATTCTTATCTACATGAAATTTAAATAAATGTGACTCAGTTCTTTATTTATAAATGAAGTTGTTGTGCTTCTATACTCAGGTATATGTTTTATTTAACAATTACTAAACTCTAGTTGGTGGTTAAATTGTGAACATTCACGAGTTTGATTTAATTTGAGGTTTAGACGAAACAACCTGGGATCACTGTTTATACAACCAAAAGTTCCAAGTGAAATAAAATTGGTGCTTAATTTTATGCCCTAACCCAAGCTAACTCTTCATACAACCGGTCCTAAATGTATCAGAATTGTTAGATTTCAATTAAATAAAAATTTCACTTAACAGCTACAGTCATTTCATTCTCTTTATATATTTATTGTTCTTTGTGTATGTTTTATGAGGGACTCACTGCATATATCCATGCATTCGCCTAAGTGACCAGAAGAAATCACGAAAAACCCATGGTCAGGATAACCGGTCCCAAGGAAACTGAACCCGGGACTTTCCGAATGCGATTCTCAAGTGTTACCCCGCCCGTTTGTAGTCACACAATCTTGTTCCTGATTGCTATTTATTTCTGCTCTTTACCAATTAGTTTTAGTCGCTCCTTACATTTTCCTGTAATCACGGATATCGCGGCACCTGATATGGAACACTTGCTTCGTACATCCCTCGATCTTGTATCACAATCTGGCAGTTTCTGCAGAGTTAGCACTATCTCTGCAGTTTTCAGCACCTCCGCGTTTATTTCCAAGCGTCTCTTCCTGCAAAATCTTTATATACAAAATATTCAAGTGCGCCGGCTATGGCAGCATCACCGACAACCTGCCAGCGCCTTCACCTTAATCGCCTAACGTAACAAACAGGTCTAGAGATCTTTGAATCCTTGCCGCTACGCGTCTTATCACATTTCTTGCCTCTCTCCTTTGGACCGATCTCTCTGGAGAGAAATAAATCGCACTCTTAGAGATTGGAGAGATACCATATGAGCAAGTCCGAACTTTTTGCTGACTACTTTCAATCTTCTTTTATTCTTCATTCCTTACTCGGCTACCTTTTGCATTGTAACGTAATAGAATCTCTTCAGTTCTGCACCCCTTCCGCCATAGTTCATCCCGTTGAAATTCGATTTATCTTCCGTAATCTCATTTGAAAAAAGTCCGTGGCCCTGATCGCCTTCCAAGGTACTGGCTCATTTGGACTTCGTTTCCTATACCCTGCTTCATTTAGACCAATTATCTCTTCTTTGGAAACAGCTAATATAATTTTAATTCATAAATCTGGGAAACCCACTAATCTTGCCTTCAGTTACCGTCCTATCAGTCTTCATCGAGCTTTTTCCGCAGTGTTAAAGAAGATTTTTAATAAGTACATGTTTCATCTTACCGCATTTGCAATTCGGTTTTCGCAATCTTCTCTCTGCGAGGCACCAGTTCTTGCGTGTAAGGAAATATATAGCTTGTCTTCGAAAGTAAACAACGCACTGCTGCTACTTTTTCTGGACTTTGTTCTAGATTTCGACAGCGTGAGCTCTGTGAACTTCTCTACAAACTGGGCTACATCGGTTTCTGTGACTATTTGTTTAATATAGCTAAACGTTTTCTTTTGGATCCTAACTTCTTTGTCAAATTAGAATCCACAATTTCTATTCGTCTACCCAGCTCTGTTCGTTTGCGTCAAGGATCAGTGCTTGGTTCTACTCTTTTTAACATCTATACCTTCCTCCCTGCCTGATCTGCCTCCTGCCGAAATTTCCACATAGACAAAATACCGTGTGTTCTCATCTACACATTAAAATATCGCTAAGCTCAAATATCGTAAAGACCAAGACATTATTTATAAGAAACCAGAATTTAACTTTAAAGTATTTTGGAGTTCACCTCGATTGACGCCCTATCTGCAGAGCCCATATAAAAATTCCACTGTCCTATTCTCGACTATCCAGGCTATATTCTCTAATGAACTGCGAATTTGTCCTTAAAAGTAATATCGGATTTTACTTTATACATTCCTCCTATGTACTATGATGACTTATTCATCTTCATTATGGGGCGACGCAGCTCCAAGTAAAAGTAAAGTCTCATACTCCTTACAGAAAATACATCCTATTGCGGTTGACTGCCTTGGTTTGTTCGCAATAAGTAGCTGCAGTGATAACTTGGCCGACAAATCACTGAAGAGATCAGAAATTTCTTTCCCTTCTTCTGAACTTTCCTAAAGCAGTATTCTTCGCTCTTGGCAAAGGACATGTTCAACCCACGGGGATCAAGAACCTTCTACCCCAAAACCTGTTAGCACTAGAGAAATAAAAGTCTTCTTAGCTGATTTACGAGCTTCTCACTTAGCCTCATCAGTGAGTTTCGCAAACAGCAGCAAGCAAGGAATAAGTTGGGCATGAATTTATTTTATTGCATATACAAACTATTAATTACAAAATGTAGGTACATTTATAGATAAAATTAAGCAAAATATTAGCTACAAAATGAGTGGAAATTGCTTCCTAACCGACTTTCAGGGGTACAGTAAGTATGCCGGGACAAAGATCAAGTAAGAAAACTCATTATTTTATTGATTTTACAAAACATTAATTACCAAATGGCAGGAATTTGTTTCCTTACCGACCTTCAGGGGTGTGTAATCCCGCGACATTTAGTTTACTTACCGACCTCTAGAGGCATAGTATGCAAAGATCAAATTTATTATGCAATATATTCATTATGCAACATATTAAAAGCGTGGGCAAACATTCTTTCAGTGACAAGGCACACTTTCACGTTTGACTATACATTCATGGGCAAGAATACTTTCAGTATATATTCGGTGGCAAGTGTACTTTCATGGGCAACGGGCTATTTATCACTACTATGAATGATTAAGTAGCGAACATTATTTTATTGATTATATGTAAAATTAAAAAGAGTATCCAAAAGGGTGAACGATGTGGCAATTCTTAGTCAGAAAACTAGGTACTAAAAATGTGATGAGGTAGACACGTTGAATTGTGCGATGGAGTGTAAAATATATTAAGATGGAACAAACAAATGTAAAAATAATTCTCACTTACATTGAAATAATAATAATAATAATAATAATAATAATAATGTTGATAAACTCCGCAAGCAAAAGGTAAAAATATGTAAATATTTGTTAATTTACTTTATAAAAAAATTGGGTAGATGGTGGCAGGAAATGTGTTTTAACTCTGCAAACATAAGCTGCAAAATTATGATGAAAATATAAAATAGCATTTACAAATATCACATCAAATAAAGTGATGTAGAGGTGATTCTAGTTCTGCTTCCTGTCGTCCACTAAGCAAAATAATAGTGTGTATCCAAAAAAGAGAAGCAGGGGAAAGTTGCATGATTGGTGGAAACAATAGTGCAGGTGTGCTTCTCAAGATCATATGACGTGACCGGTGGCAGGCGGAAAACCTAGCTCATTTGAGGAAATCCTGCACATTGGGGAAAACCTAAGCTTTAGGGCATGTATTCGACAAGTCGAAACTTACACAAAATGTCTGGCGTCACGGTGGCCCTCTGTTGTAAACCTATCTGAACCTACACAAAAACTCGTGGCGTCATCAGGGGAAAGAGGAACTTGTCAAGGGCACCAAGGTGTCGAGAAAGAAGTGCACAAGATCGAGCAGTAAAGTTACTGTTGGAAATAAATTACATTGCTTAAGAGGTGGTAGAAACAAAAGATGAATATACAGAATTGCGAAGTACTGCGTTCCATCCCAATAACATGTTGATAAATGAAATATATATGTTTGTAAAAATGTGCCGTATACAATGTTTAACTCTGCAAAATGTACATAAGTTGTAAAAAAATGTGTTGAAAAAGAGAAGTTATGGTTCAAAAGGACGTTATGTTGAAAAAAAAAGTTATGCTGCAAAAAGATGCTATGTTGCATAAAAAGTTATGTTGTATAAAAAGTTGTAAAAAGATGTTTATGTTACAAAAAAGTAATGCTGCAAAAAATACACGTCATGCTGCAAAAAATATTTTCATTCTGCGATTGACTCTGAATGAACAAAACCCAATACTAGAACAAAAAAAAAAAAATAACTTTGCTTAAAATGTTGTTCGTGGCCAAAAATAGTTATATTGCAAAAAAGAAGTTATGGTGCGAAAATGTTTTGTTGCAAAAAGTTTATGTTGCAAAAAAGATGTCATGTTGCGAAAAAGTTATTTTACAAAATAAGGTGTTATGTAGCAAAAAATATTTATGCAAAAAAGGTAGTATGTTCTAAAAATTCGCAAATAAATATTATTTTCACACCGTCGTGTTCTTTTCATGTTCAAAAAGTAATATTAGAAACAAAAACTGTTTAAATTTGTAAAAATAAGTTACTTTGCGCAAAAATTAATTTTGTACACCATCGCGGGGTATATACTACTTGTGCTATATTGCAAGCAAAATGTAAAATTGTGTAAATATTTGAAATAATTTTCAATATTTTGGGAATGTGGTATGAAATATATTTTAATTCTGCAAAATAAACTGTGAAAAAATATGATAAACCTATAAGTAAAAACGTGCATGTATATCCAATAAAGAGTAGCAGGGAAAGTCATATACTGGTAGAAACAGCAACTATGTCTACTCATTGTAAACCTGTTAGGACCTCCTCTTAAGATCATCAGGGTATAACTTGTAAAGGATGTCTGAACGCTACGGTGTCGGGACAGGTTTGAACATGATCGAACATGTAAAGTTTTCACTGGAAATATGTTACATTGCATAAGTGGCAGTAGAAATTGAAGATAGATATACAGGGTAGTGGAGTAGTGGGTAGCACCGCAGTAACATGTTAAGAAATAGAAATACGCCTTTTTGCGGAAAAAATTAACAAGAAACGAAAAGTTACGATACTTAAATTTGAGAAAAAAAATTGTGACATTAAATTCGAGAACAAAATATGAAATCGTTTCACTCTGGGAGAGTTCCAGTTCCACATCGATGGGAACTTAATTTTGAACAAAATGGGAGAATGTTTATCCTGAAAATACACAAGATCAATGATAGTATTAAAGTTTTTTTTAATTAATTTCGGAGCTTATGCGCAACCATATTAGAGACCAAATATTACGTGAATATTTTTCGTTTTACCCTATTTTAATACTTTTTCTTCAAATAGGTAATAAGTAATATTTCTTCTAATAGTGCATATTATAAACAAAAAACTGCCAACCTAAATAGCAGTTTAGTTAAAATATTTTCGTTTACTGTAAATTAATAATTCACTCAAAGATACATTTTGGAATAAAAGTTAAGTGTTTTAAATCATTCAACAAAACTATATAATTATGAAAAATGTTCCATTCTCCTTGTAAATTTGTAAGCAATTTTAACTGGTCTCCGCCATTGTTCTGCGGTCTGCAATAAAACTAGATTATGCTTATATGTAAAGAGAAATATTTCTTGTATAAAATAACACACCTTGTGTGTGAAAACGGCACCTTTTTAAAAATAAAAATTAAATGAATTTAACCACGTTGAACATCAAAAGAACTGTATTCATTTAACTGCAATGCGAATATTACACAATAATTTACACCCTGGCACAGAGTTCACGAGCAAGTAATGTTACCACAATAGTTCTCACCGTGGAATTTGCAATAATTAAAATGGAAAGATAAAAATAATATGAATTGATAAAGGCAGCAGTTGCGCTGGAAGCAAAATGGTAAACTGTGTTAACATATTGATAAATAAAACACATATGTTTACGGAAACGTGTCCTATACAATGTTTAACTCTGCAAAAAATTTGTTTTTAAATAGAATATTTTCACTCCACAATTCACTTTTAATAAAACAAAAACAAATATTAGAAACAAAAAATTTAACTTTGCAAAAAAAAAAAAAAAAAGGAAAGGAAAGAAAAGAAAAGAAAGTTGTTATAATAATATAGAATACTTTCCAATCAAATAATATTTTTACACAGGTAATGACATTTGGCATGATATATGCGATGGAGAACCGGAAAATACATTGTGTGCCTGCATAATATACACCACGACGCAAGAAAAAGTCTGTAGCATTAAAACCGCAGAAGTGCAGCAAAAAGACTGAAATAGGCCATATAAGCAGAAATTCTTAAGAATGTGTGAAAAACACTATAATAGATAAAAATATACAGAATATCTGAGGAAAGAGGCGGAAAAGGATAAAGTAGGAAAATATTGGGTGAATTAGTTTAAAATCAGAAAATAAAATGAGCAAATATGTGAAGAACTTCTTACGGAGCTGACAAGAGATTTACGAGTTCTATCAGGCAATGTAAATGGGTTAGAATAAGTAGGGATAAGCACATAGGAAACCACAATTTTTTATCAACATGTCTACCTCATCTTGTTTTAGTACACAGCTTTCTCACTAAGAATTCCACACATCGTCACCATTTTGGATACTTTATGTAATTTTATGTACAATCAATAAAATAATTGCTTGCTGAAATGATGCTCACCCACACATTTTAATTAATAATTTGAATAATCAATAAAATAATTCCCTTCCTCTCCAATCTTTGCATACAATGCCTCTGAATGACGGTATGGAAGGTAAATGCTGCGGGATTGCACACCCATGAAGGTCGGTAAGGAAAGAAATTCCCGCCATTTTTAATGTTTGTATAAGCAATAAAATAATCGCTCTTCTTACCTGATTTTTGTCGCGGAATACCCACCATAACCCCGAAGGTTGGTGAGGAAGCAAATACCCGCCATTTTGTAATTATTTTTTATAGTTATGAGTATAGAATTCACGTCATTTTGTAATTAATATTTTGTATAATCGATAAAATAATGATCCTTCTTTCATGATCTTTGTCGCCGGTTATCTACCATACTCCGAAGGTCGGTAAGGAATAAAATTTTGTAATTAATATTTTCCATATTGAATAAATTAATTCTTGATCTAGCTGCTGTGTGCGACACTAGACCACAGGTGGTGCAAGCCGCAGAAGCCGGTAATTCAGCTAAAGAGGGGCCTTTACTGCTCACCAGCGTATCGCTAGAGAAAGATTAGCTTTTTATTCCTTTGTAAATTTGTATTTTACAGAAATCTTATTTCTTCTTTTGATAACACGCTGAGGGGTCAACTGCAATTTACTTTCTTTATTGTTTATTATTGTTTATTTTATCGTTGTTTTATTCTTTTTTGTGGTGGATTATGCTTTGTGCCCCCGTGCACACAGTTCTGCAAAGCATTGTACGCTGAACGACCTTACATAGTAACAAAATGTCGAAATACAGTACAGTGTTAATTTGAAAATTGTGAACATAAATTGTGCATACAATTGGAGACCAATATATATATATAGGCCGGGGTAGAAAATTTGATCCCGAGACTGCCGCCGAAAATCGGGGACGATTGATCGCTTTAATCTAAGGAGATATCTTGTTACAGAAGTTGCGCGGCAGATTCATCTTCTTTTATGATTGCCACATTCTGTATGCTTAGCGGAGGAATATTTTCGCCTTCAGTCCATCTTAATATTGCAATACCTGGACATGATAATATTTTACTCTACTGTCAAACATATACAAACCAATGAACCCGTAATTCTCTTGTAAGATCAAATTGTCCTTATCTTAGGATTTTTTACTGGACACGAAGACATTGCTTTGCTGCACCAGAGCAAAGCAATGATACAAGCAGAAAAGGATGCTGCCGGATCGTAGTTTGAAATAACAGAAGCGATGCAATTGAATGACGGTTGCAAAATCCAAGAACTCCATTAATTATGTATATTTGAAAAAGGATGACTCATCAGTATGTCATAGTAAGGGAAAATATCTTCAAAAAGAAAACAGTTTTCGCGAATAAGTTGGTGATACGCGAATTAATCAGTATTTCGTGAAAAATCTGGAAAATTGTGTTTTCAGCAACCGTGTGAAATCACATTTGTTAAAATCCATTGCTCGATCATGAAAAGTAGAAAAATACAATTGAACGTTTTAGAATGATTTGTTCCCGTTTTCGTGGTTCACCAACAAACCGAGCTTATTAGGTTTTAAGTGTCAGGAAGTTGATAGTAAGAGTGGTAATGTTTTATGTGTTTTCAGAAATGCGTGAATAAAAAAATTGTGTACATTTTAAATAAATGTAGTCAATGTTTAACCTAAGACACAGATAAGCAAGGCCACAGTCTCCACCAACTGGCACTATTCTAATAACACTTATTAGCTCGGTTTTCCAAATGCAATTATGCATTATTACACCGTATGTAAGGATGCAGTGAGATGGCATCTCAATCACAGAAACATTAACTGCGCTTCTCTGGCACGATTCCAAATGTACTAAAATCATCAACAACATAGGATTGCGCAGAATTATGTATTTTATTGATGTTAAATACATGGAGGTAGTAATAAATGACTGGATTTAATTTCATACTGCATCCTATCTTTGTATTAATTTATAAAATGGTGAAAAAAGACAGAACTGTGGCCAATTTTTACAGATCCACTTAATGCTTGAGTGCTGTATCAAATAAAATTCATTTATTAATATACTGTGACAGTTTACACATTTCAATATCTTCAATATATATACATACAGTAAACATTTCTTTGCACTGGAACATAATAATCTGAGAAAGATAAACAGTAAATCACAGTTTTACAATAATTATCTATCAAAATTTAGAATTTTAATAATATGGGCAATATTTAAGTACTTTTCTGTTGATGAACTTCACAGTTATGAAACAGTATTTAACGAAGGCTCGGTAATTTTTAATATAATGTATCTTATGTATGAATGGTTAATTAATTATAGAAAGAGGAGAGCACTCATATAATAAGTAGGTGACTGCTTAGAGCTATTAATGGCATGCAGTCATATATTAATTGTATGTAATTGCCATATTTCTATCTCTATAATAAAATTCATGCGGCTGGCCGAAGAGATGGCTGGGATTGGGAAATCAGGTTAAACAAGGAAGTAGCGGCGAGGCAAGATGGCAGTGAGATTTAATGAACTTCCAGAAGCTTCTATGGACTACGTTTGGAGCTGTTCAAGGTTCTAGTTGTCGAAACTTGAGTTTGGAATATTTGAAACAAATTCAAAGCAGCTAATGGCTCGATAGGTTTACAGATTGTTAGAAACCGTAGGTCCCGTGCGCTTTTGTACGAGAACTTCGGAGACTTGGGTCCTCACATATGATCTGCGCGGAGGCATAGGTATAATATAAGGGGATGCCCTAGGCAGTTCGAGGCAATCACTCGGAGACAAGATCCGCTAAAACTCGGCAATCAATCGAGACGGCGCTCTCTAAGACTCGGCAATCACTCGGAGACAGCACTCGCTAAGACTCGGCAATCACTCGTAGATAGCACTCGCTAAGACTCGGCAATCACTCGGAGACAGCACTCGCTAAGACTCGGCAATCACTCGGAGACAGCACTCGCTAAGACTCGGAAATCACTCGCAGCACTCACTAAGACTTGGCATCACTGGAGACAGCACTCGCTAAGACTCGACAATCACTCGGATACAGCACTCACTAAGACTCGACAATCACTCGGAGACAGCACTCACTAAGACTCGACAATCACTCGCACACAGCACTCACTAAGACTCGGAAATCACTGGGAGATAGCACTCACTAAGACTCGGAAATCACTCGGGGACAGCACTCACTAAGACTCGGAAATCACTCGGGGACAGCATTCACTAAAACTGGACAATCACTCGGAGACAGCACTCGCTAAGAATCGGCAATCACTCGCACACAGCACTCACTAAGACTCGGAAATCACTGGGGAACAGTACTCATTAAGATTCGGCAATAACTCGCACACAGCACTCACTAAGACTCGACAATCAATTGGGGACAGCACTCACTAAGACTCGACTCGCCAAGACTGGAGGGGCAATCTCTTAGTTTCATTCAACAGTGGCATCAACAATCACCTAGTTACTTACATTCAACAGTGGCACTTGCAATCTCTCGGAGATTCAACGGTACTCAGTTACATTCAATAGTGGTAACTTTACGGTCAAAGCACAGAAATTCAAATGAATTCCTTTTGGGCAGTATATCTAATTCGATCACGCAGGCAATGTCGCGTCTTGATTTCCAAGTCTTGTAATTTTGGGCATTAGTCAGACCTTCTCAATCCGTTAATGACTAGAACGTAAGAAAAATCAATACTAGCTGGTTCCGTAACTGAGAGGGAAAGAGTAAATTCCGCGACAACTTTACGAGAAGGTAGAAGCGTGCCGGTACCCACAGTAATTAGGTCAGTGTCAAGTGCAAGGTTAGCAATTTACCGGGTTCTAACGGGTAACCAAAATCCCTGCTGAAACAAAACAATAAACATGTTAGGTGCAACTTCCAAAGTATCTTCCGATCCGCGATCCCTGAACAAATTATTAGCAGAAAACATCGAAAGTTGCTGAGACGGTTCACTGATGAAGCGTATGTGGCCGGTAATTGACTGAGCGCTAGCCGATGCAAAGTTGCATTTATTTCAGTCACATGACTACTAGCACCGCCTTCAAAGCTTGAGAAGGGCTGCATCTGCAAAAACAAGTTTAAATTGATGCTCTCTATGTGCATCTGCTTCAACATACCGCAATCACGCTTCTACTTTGGCGCCCAACGTGGGGCCATATCAACTCACTACAACAAACAAGCTTCAAATAATAGAAATATTTCAAGAATTCTTGTTGCTGAGGCCAATTAGTAACATAATCATTTCAGCAAATAGGCTTGGAATAGAAAGAAGTAGTTTCGTTACATGACAAATTTACACGCAGCATTGCGACATTGAAAATAAATTATTCTACAGAGTGTTGAAGAAGTTCCAAGTATCAGCACAAGACCATTGACTGTAGCAATTGGTACATCTCATATGATGCATGGAGTATACTCCATGAACAGTTTTTGTATTCTTATCATGTTCAATGTGATAAGGGTCTTGTGCCTGCAAATCACTCACCTTGGAAACTTTTTGCCGATGGTTCAATGAGAAAACTGCCAATTCATTGATTATCTCCTCGTTAATTATGAGGCAACATTTGGAAGAGATGTTATCACGCATTTTCACAATCAACATTTGTGGCCATGCAAATTCTTGCAATACTCCAGCAGCAATTTACTCAGTTGCCTTGGGTGTAGGGACGTCATCTCAAACAGTCTCGCCTCCATTACCATTCGTGTGATCGTACATGAAACTCATATCTGTCTGCTCAGTATGCCATTATCCTGTCACAGTTGCCTATCAAATGTAACTGACAAGTCAAACACAAGAAACTAGTCAATCACAAATAAATGGAAACGATAAAGTGGCAACACATTACAATGTAATCACAATCGATAACATCACTCGATTGTCTGAAAAAAAGCTAATTATTATTTTAAGAAACTTAAATTGATATATCATACCCTGAAACGCGTTAAATGTTATCTTTCAATAATAATTCACAAACAAGGAAATACCATGTCTATGTGCCTAATATGTGACTAATTCTTGATTTGGTACGAGAAACTTGCCCCCAAAGTTTGTAGGAATGATTTTGTTATAGCGTGTATATCTAACATCAATTGAGAGATTTTAAAGTTAAGCCAAGAAAATTAAAAACAAAATGATATGTCATCGAATGGATTCTTTGGATATACACCCGCCTAATTTTAAGATAAAAAATAAAAGAAATAAAAAGGAGAAAATAAATAGAGAAAGAATGAGGGAAGCTGATATTGTAAATTCAGCAAAAGAAAGAAAGCCTTTACAAAAAAATTAAAAATAGGACATAGCAAGGCCTTGTAGGCATATAGGCAACATAAAATATGAAACTGAAAATAAAAAACTCAAAGAAAGACAAAAATACAAGTAAAAATAACAAAATATTTAAGGGGGAAATGCTTTACAAATAAACGAATCAAAAACAGGCTCAAGAGAAAACTAAGCGAGTAACAGAGAAAAGAATAATTTAATTGCCAGTACTCCGTAATTACTTACCCGAAGTACAATGTTGGAAAATTTCATTACTAGCTGTGCCAGAAAGTTTCTTTGAGCATCTTTCAATACATAGAGACGATGCACATTGAAATGAATAGATTCCAAGAGACCAAAAACATCCACACCTAATAAAGCTAGATTCAGCCTGTGTGAGTAGCGGTGAATGTAAAGGTCAGGTGTGCAACATTTCATGCAACATCATTAATTAATGCATTTATATAATTTAAGTCATCCTATGTGCCATCGGAAGGCTAGCCAATACATTTCGTTATTACAAGATTATATGAACAAAAGAAATGTGTTATTTTTGTTGCAAGACCATTGGTTGACACTTCCTTGAGTTAATAAACCTTAGGAACATCACACACGCGCGCGCGCATTATTCTCCATTCTCTACTAAAATCGACATCCATTCCAGGATGCTGTAGCGTCTTATTTCTTCATCAACAATGAAAAAATAGCCTTAGTTGAAAGTGTTTAATTCATTAATAATGTACTTTTTGTGGAGATGTCTAAAACATTAAGGGTATCTTTGGAAGGTGTATTAGCATATAGTTCGGCAAATTTTGCAATTGGCATTTTACTTCGCCTGATCACAGTTTTAGAACCTTTCAAATTTCTTAATACTTTCCTTTGTTTACATCTTTTTGAACGTATGCTTTCTCTGCGCTCCCTAATAATAATAATAATAATAATAATAATAATAATAATAATAATAATAATAATAATAATAATAATAAGATCTTGGCGGGACACAACAACTGCTACTCTGCTAAGCATTGCAATGGCATTCCTATTTTGTCGAATTTTCTCTGTGAAACTATCAGTAAGGTTTGAATAAAATGATCTTCTGCAACGTGATAACCAGTGTACATATTTAAAAATAACGACAAAGAAAACAATATACTGCGTCATTGCCAATCCAATATTCCACCAAATATATAAATTTAAAAATGTATTAAAACTTGTACACCTGTCAATATCGATCTGTTTTGTTTTTCAAACATTAGTAAATTTATGAACTCCCACTAGATGAGGCGGTTATAGAAACGTTAGTTGTTTTTACTGCCCTGATAGATTAGACTGACTACCTCTCATTATTAAAAAACACAATTTTCATTATTTTGCAAGATTTTGGAAAATAAACTCGTAAAAATTATTGTGCATTTGTGTGACATCTAAAATACGGTAAAAAGTGCGTAATTTAAAATGTAAGAAACTCAAAACAGGTTTCAAATAAATACTAAAATGTTACTTGATTTTCAGGCTAAACGTGACTTGTGCTTGGATTTGAATTTCGTTCAGGTTGTTTACTTGCAAAGAAATGCTGGTTGTTTTGGAATCGGTGGAATGACATCAAACGAGAATACATATGTACGACAACTACATTGAACTTGCTGGAAATATTTATGGATATTATTTCTTTAATGACTCCTTTAAAATATTTCTACAGACTTCTAGATAATTGTTGATTTCAGCTGTAGTAAATATACGAAAGAAATACAGCAAAGTTAACTTAAGTTCACAGTATCTAAGGTGATCACACATATTAGGAAATTAAAATGAATAGAATTAATCATAATTTTAGTTTATCATACCGTCCGCTGAAAGACCATTGCATAGCAAGTATGTGGAATTCAATTTTATTCCAATAAAAATTGAACAAAAAAAAACGTGCAAAACGTAGTTTAATATCTAAAAATACGGCAACAAACACTTTCAAGAAAAAAAAATTGCAAAACTAAATTTTGAGCACCAGTATTGATTAATGATGATGGTTTAAATATTTCTGTTGATGTTGAAACCTTGCAGCTGCAAAAAAATCAGAAGTCTGAACTCAGGATGAAAAATCCAGACTACGAACGTTGCCGCATCAGGTAATATAAAAGAAGTTTGGAAACATAGTCGTCTGGTTTCATTAAGTTCCTCAATCCAGTTTCAATATACTGTTTTTATTGGAAAGATGGATATTAGTGTGATTGATTTTGTTGTTGCCAAGCTCTTTTTTGACTGCAATATTTCATTTAGTGTAGTCAATTCTGCTCATTCCTAAACTTGTGCGTCCTGTATATGCTCGTATATCACCTACATGAAACGCCATTGCAGACAAATTCCTGAATGAAGTCTTCAGGGAAGTAACAAAATATCCAACCGGGGTACATTTCTAGAAAAGGAATGGCTTAGTGTTCTAACTACTAACATCTAACGTTTATTAAACATACTACCGGAATACATAAAATTACTTTGTTAGTTGCAAAAAGAAAGACATTGAACAAAGGCTATTCGGGGGATTATACCTAAAAGAATATAAATTAAAATTAATTAAATCAAACTTATTTATGAACTGTTTTATTACGTTTATAATACTATAATAACAACAATAATAATAATAATAATAATAATAAACAAAAGTATATTTTTATTATATTGCCAATACATTTTCAGATTTTCCCACCCGTTATTTATTTACACAGATTTTATTTCATCTGGAACATCGTAATTATATGTCATACGTATTATATTTATATTATGCAAATATAATAGTTCAATTTAATTAACTGTACAAAACAATAAAATAAAATAATGTATAAATGGATCACGGGTGGGAAAACCTGAATGTTAACTGGCAATATTTCTCCTCACTTTGTAAAACAACTGTTCTCATATGTAAATAAAGATTATTTTAACTGTGTAAAGAAGTTACAAGTGTTCTTTAAAACAATAACGGTCAGGTATGTGGATAAGATGTTTAAGTTAGGGAAGGAATTGATTTTAAATGTCCCTGCATTAATAAATTAATATTTTATAAACTCTTAAACAGTTCATCTACAGTGGTGCTACAATCCTGGCATTGGGTGACATGTTTCCCTTTTGATGTAACGACTCCCGAAGTCATGAATTTACCTATGGCAGTATGTTACACGTATTTAAGGAGGTGCAATAACATTAAAAAATGCCAAACGCGTTAATTCTTGTTTCTGTTAAAATATCTTCGTTGAACTAAACCTACGCTCGCATTGAAAAGAATCGCACTGAAGTGGAAGTATACAGTCTACGAGTGGTTTAAATTCAGTTGCATATTTCATTCCACCATTCTCTAAATACTCCTGGAAAGCATCTGATATCTGCTGTTTGTGGTACAACATGAAGGAGCACCTAACGTATAAAATATTTAAAAAACTTTGTCACCAATCGGGACTGCCTATATCTTTTAAAATTTGAATCCAAAAATTATGTTATTTTTATTGATAAACCATACTCTTTTCATTTGAATAGTTGACTGTAACATTTGTTTCAAGTAATCAGTAATGCTACCTAGAACTTAACCCGCTGTAATCTGTGGTTACTCTTCAAAACAACCGTTTTAATTTCCCTTCTGTGCTACCTTTGTGTGGTTTCCTATATGTAATCATTTTTCATAGAACCTATGACAAACGTGATCCTATGAATAAGTTTGCACAAACCACACTACAGTGTTTATCTTAAAGTTACAATGAAAGCTTTACCAGTTCACCGTATATATCAGAATATAAAGCTAAATATTCAAGAAATTCACTAGCCTCTAGCGTAATCGCAAACCAACACATTTGCATTGCTCAGTTTTATTACTGTTTCCATTACTGACTTCTTTAAATGTTTAATATACGGGGGTAAGTTCATATGTTTCCGGCCTCGCCGATAACGATTATCGCCATCACAAAATCCTAATCTAGTGTCATACATTATCTGTTTAGTTAACAATTGCAGCTGTAACTTCCGCTCCGCTGTGTTCAGTTGTTCAGATATGGTTGCATAAAGAAGACTACGTGTAGAAGATTGGGACATATTCAAAATGGAGTTTCCTGCTGTTAGTCAGTTCCTCACAAAAGAAGGACTTACTCCAAATGAAATTAAATAGCGATTGGGCGGTGTATGGGGGATGCTTCCCCATGGATGCTTTCCCCATATTCTACCGTAAAAGAATGGGTCAGAAAGCCCTGAAGACAAAGGGCGTGCAGATCGGTCCTTGGGGATGCTCACTCCTGAAAATATCGGTCTTGTGGAAGGTGAAATTATGGAAGACCGGAGGCTCAAAGTTACAGAAACAGCAGCAATGTTGGGCCTTTCTAAGAAAACAGTCCTTCGAATTATTCATGAACATTTAAACATGAATACAGTTAGTGCAAGATGGGCGCCTAGACTTCTTTCCTCAGTCCAAAAGCAGCGAGTCATCTGTTGTCAGGCTTTTTTGGATCTCTACCGTGGCAACCAGAGAAAGTTCTGCAAATCATTGTTATAGAAGATGAAACTATGGTCCTCTACTATGATCAAGGGATCATAGTAGAGGACCATCAAGAGAATCATCAAGAGATTCTCCAAAAGAGAATCAATGGAATGGCGTAAACCTGGCGAAGCACCGCCTCTAAAGACCAAGGTCACTCAGTCAACCAAGAAGATCATGGCCACAATCTTTTGCGACTGTTAAGGAATATCTTCATTGACTTCAAGGAGAGGAACACCACAGTAAATGGGGAGTACTATGCTGGCCTACTGCACAGGCTACGTGCTTACATCAAAGAGAAAAGGCCAGGAAAGCTGAGTGGTGGTGTGCGCCTTCATCACGACAACGCGCCTGTGCACACAGCTCTTGTCGCAAAGGAAGCTGTGAAGAAACGTGACTTCAAGGAGATCGACCATTCACTCTACAGCCCAGATCTAGCTTCCAGTGACTATTTCCTCTTCTCAAAACTCAAGAAGGACCTTCGAGAAAGGAAACTTAAGTGCAAAGAAGAAATGATGGATGCTGTTTATGCCCATTTTGTAGACAAGACTTCCCACTATTATTGGGGGAGGGGTTTGAACTGTTAATTCAAAGATGTGAGTAGTGTATTACAATAAAGGATAACTATATTGAAAAGTGAAATTAGTTTTTGTCTTTATAATACCTAGAAAATGGTTAGACTGGAAACTTATGGATCTATCCTTGTAAGAGGTAGTGCTAGTAATGGAAGAACAATGTCTGCTGCATGAAAATGTTACCGCCAATTCTGAATTCTTTGGCAACTGATTGTAGAGTATATAGAAGTACTAGAAAAGCGGAAACAGGTCAAACACTTAAAAAGCAATATAAATATAGCGACATTTGTGTTACTATTTAAGATGTTGCCTATTTCTGCTTGTCTAATACTTCTTATTTTAGCCACATTGTTCCACGACTTACCATATATATATATATATATATATTTATTATTTGTATACAATTATTTCAAGAAGGTTATAAGAATTCTGGTCCTCTAGAGCATCATTTACTGCTAAGTCTGTGACTCAAATTATGCTCAAATAAACCAGGAAATTTATCGTATAGTTGTTTAGCTTAGCTCCGAGCATTACGCTAAGCAACAAAATTTTGGGGCACGTAAATTTCCTTTAATCCATGTGTGGAAAAACATGTTAAAATTACATTAGTTGTGTTAAGTTAATTCCACAACATCTAAGAAAAGTGTAGTGTGTTGATTGCTAATTTATGTGTAGTCATCAATTATAATGGAAAAATGTTTTTCATTATTTGCTAAATTTTGATCGTTTTCAGCTTAATTTCCTTTGCAATCGATATTTGTTGCACTTATGCGTGATTGAAGGCGTAATCTCCTGTCTAAATAACTGATCTTTTGCTGCTCCTTGTAGTAAGCATAAGGATGGTTTTTATTGTAAGGTAGTAAGTTAAGCAATTTAACTGTTGTTTCCACATTAACTTGGAACGGTCATATATTTCTTTAAATTTTCAGTTTTTCTCTTAATTAAAATATTTCTAGCTATTGCACGTGCTTGTGAAGGAACTTTAGATAAAGAGTTTTTAGAAGTTTTCTTGTAGTATCACAGTATGCTATAAATATATCATTCTGATCTTAAATATATATATATTTTAAGTCTTATACGAAACCTCAAACACTTGAACACAGTCTTTGCAAACCTACAGTCAATTTCTTTTCATTTCCCTCCAGAGTTCTGCAGCCCACATATCCAGAAACAAATGTGCACACGTTACCAAATACCTCATCATTGTTACGTTAACACTGACACAACCAACTCTTGAGACACTTAAATTATTACAGGTGTCAGTATGCTATAGTTACTGGAAACTGTAATCCGTTGTTTCACTTGCAATTATATTATTACTTTCTTGAGTTTAAGTTTTTTTATTTCAAAATAAGTTTATATTTCATAGCGGAAAATAAGACAACATTTGAAAATCACGAATTACATAACTAGTTATACTTCAACTAGTATTACTGATCGCAACTGAAAACTTACTGTGGTTTATTTTGTTTCAATAAGTGTAACATTCATAGTCGGCAGAAACATTATTTATTACATGGCTGTTTTGCAGGAAAGATGTTGCAGCACTTGTTTTGTTTGATTGCAAGTAGCCAAGTTAGGTGGTCGCTTATTGCTATAACAAACTCCCTGGCTACAAAAAGAAAATCGCCTGATCAGGATACAAGCACCCTCATCAGTCTGAGATATTTATGTAATAGTTTTACTTCTGATAGGGAAACAGTTATTGATCAGTAGCAGTCTTAAACAAAATTGCATCCTAAAATTTAGGTCATTTTTCCAGCTTACGAAACATTTATGTTTAAAAGCTGAAGAGGTTTGGTCGCCCCCAACAATTAGAACCTAATTATGAGACTGCTTGTTTGTGGCCCCAGGACTGGCGCCAGAATATCAAACGGTTTAGTAGGCCCCGGCTAGGTCCCCCGGGTTAGAAACCAATTTTGAAGCAGTTTGTTGCCGCCGTCGAGTGGCCTCACGTTGAGATGCCAATTTTGAAGTGGTTTTGTAAATTGATTATTGGTCGCTTCGGTGTTGCTGCCCCACGCTTCAATGACAACCATTCCATAGGGTGAATTCTGCTCTTTGTTGAGTGGAACTCAACAGGACTGGGTGAGGAGTTCAATATTGTAAATAAGCACGCGATTCAATGTAGTATATAGTGCTACTTCATTATGTTCAAAATCTTCCGCATCCTCTGGTGTTTTGCTTACATAGACTTAACTGCGTCCTATGTAAACTTAGTTGCCACATATGAAACTTATCTTGAGTTCCGCGAAGCGTGAAACTGAGAACTGCTCAATTGATGTATCGGAACTGTTTAACTGAACTTGGTAACTGTTTATCTGCTTCTCATCTGAGTATCAACTTAAAAACTGCTAAACCGATGTATCAGAACTGCGTGCCCGCGTCAGAAGTAGAAATTGTTTATGCTCTGAGAACTGAGGAATGAATTCCGTCTCACTGCTTCTGGAATTTATGCTGCTTATGTCCTGCCGCGCGTAAAACTTCAAACTGAGTAAAAATTGCGTGTATCTTACCGCATGTTAAACTTAAGAATGTCTGTCTCGCCGCTTGTAGAACTTGAAACTGAGTGGAACTGAGTGGCCCACTCGAGCAAACACTTCCTTATATATTAAATTCAAATGAATTAATAGTTATCTTCATGATTACCACGGGGCCAGACAAGCACGCGCAATCTTCGCGCCTGTCTTTAAAAGTTAAAACATACATTTTCCATTGGCTGGTTTATATTAACCGCCCCACCATTCACTATTTTTGAAAGTTTAACACATTTTTAGGCATTGGCTACTTTAAAGGCTAATAGCACAACTTCTTCCGGGGTCCAAGCTCTAAAAGAGTTTAAAAGTCCTTCAGTTTATTAACCTTGCAACGCAGCCCTTTTAAAAAAAAGGTGGAGGTTTCGCACGCGACCTTCGGATTTCGTCCACAACACATTCAGAAACCGATCGAGTTTGGAAAAATCTAAGAAACTAGTATACATACATACATACATACATACATACATACATACATACATACATACATACATACATACATACATACACACATACATACATACACACACATACATACATACACACATACATACATACTCATACATACATACATGCATACATGCATACATAAATGCATACATACATGCATACATACATACATACATACATACATACATACATACATACATACATACACACATACATACATACTTTTAAGAATAAAAATGAAAAGTGAAATTATTAAAAAGCTAAGAAAAAATTAAGTAGCTATTAATAAAATAAATCAGTTACAAAAAAGTGCGTTAATGTAACGCAAAGTGCTAATTAGTTTGAATAGAGCTATTAATATAACATAAAATTCAGTAGTGCGGACATTAATTTTATCAAAGGAGTCAAAAAAAATCATCAGAGAAATTTAAATGAGCCAGCAGCTAAATAGAAATGTTTGCCGACGTATTACACAGGAAAGCAAGGCGACAAGTAGCCACGTCGGGCAACATTGCTTTAAATGCAAGCTCTAAGTTCTACTATTGGCTACATTATTGGTCGTTGCCGTTTATTGCGCAAAATAATCATTTCTATCTGATCATAATTACTCGTACAATAAAACAAAAATATTATTGCATCGACAATATTATTCGATTTCTTTTATATATATTAAGATATATTATACAAGTGCTTCCTCTTATTAAAGGAAAGATATTTATTTATTGCAACCAGATCGCGGTTATTGTTACAGAAAGAAAACTTTGCCTCCGTGCAGTTAAAATCATTCCATTTCAAATCGCACAAAATGTCTTTGTTATCTTCGATTCTGTTTACATGTTTATTTAATTTTTTATTCTATTTTTATTAATTCTATGAATACAATCAACTAACATATGTGCATTTATTTTCACTTAACTTCGAAAGATTTAGAAATACTGCATGTTAAAATTCGTAAAATATTACCGGTAAGTCAACATATAAAGTGTAACATTTCTGAGTAGGCCTATGTTAACCTTCTTTGAAAATTGCATCTAAAAACTTGAAAATATCTTTCTTTAAATCTTTACTAACCGATTTTAATAATATTATTTATAATATTTTAATGGTTATAATTTTTAAATTTAGATACTAATATGAACACAATGTATTAAAAATCTAAAAATATGGTCGCTAAGTGCTCTGTCGTATTTTCAATACTCCAGAAAAAAAAAGTAGAGATCTCTAACAGTTCAATAGAAATGAAATTATTTACAATACAATATGTAGCGGAATGGTGCAGTAGCGGTGAATAACAGAACGGTTGACCTTGCAACAGTCGGTGATTGTGACTTGAGAATCCCGTGAACGTTGCAACGTATGTATGGTTAAAGTCACTAAGGAAAATAATGCTACATATTCAGACATTGCAATATCTTAAACATGTATTTACATTTCTATTTTTAACAACTGTTTCCACAAACATGGCACTACATTTTCACTCGCCCACCTTTCTCGTTAGAAAGTTTCATTAAAGCTTCAGTTTCTGACATCAGAATGAGAGAATGTAATGAATCAGTTATTAGTTTTAGATTCTGATATCGGATCTGCTAATTTTAAGCGAGTTTTCGTGCTTATCCACTGGGCAAAATAAAAGTGATATTTTTTGTGGCAAATCGTTTTTTCGATGTTACAGGCTCAAGGAGTTGTAGTAGCAAGTTGCTCTAGTAGCAACTATTTTAAGAATTTCTCCAATGTCAGCACGCCATCACACGAGCCGTTACCATGCTAATGATGTAAAGAAGCGTCATTTAGCATCAATTTATAAATATCTTCATGTAAGCAGGCATTTATTATAATGATATTTTCCCCTTGAGCATCCGAAAAGTAGATAATTTTCTTTATATTAATGAATTCTTGCTTTAAGACAGTGGTTGTTTCGGATTAAAACGAAAGAAAAATTATCTGTTTCACGTTCCAAGTTTCAGAGAAGGCAGTAATACTTTAGTGATGATTTTTTTTTTTATTATTCTTTCAAATACACTGCAAATGGATGAATTGTACTTGGCAGATATTCAAGTGCATCCCCTATAGAGTCTTGTATAATGCAAAGAAAAAATTCAGAAAAATCTACAATAACATAATTTTCAGTTGTAAATTTTCTTTGCATTCCATCACAAACTGATTTTTTGTTGAGCTATGAAAATATACAACAATAAGGAGAAAAAAAGTTTGATTGGCAGTTTGTGTAAAAAGTCATATCAAGAAGAGTGAAGCATTTATAAATTTCTGAGTTCAACTATAACCCATTATTTCTATATTATCTGTTCAACGACTTCGATGTCAAACTGTTCTTAGATTTGTTTGATTATATTATTAGGTCCTGAACAACTTGAACATTTGCTATGGTAACAATAAAGTGATGGAGGTTATAGACAATGTGTAAGAATCCCTTTTATAGTTTTTATAATCATTATAATTTTAAATTGCACCATCTATAAGTAATCTTACATTCTGATGGTGTGAGCTAAAATAAACACAATCATTCTTTTCGTCTCAGTTCCGCAAATTTGGAAAAACTCAATTTTACTTATGTACGCCTGTTTTCATACCGTTCCTGTACCGTTCCTTAAATTTACATAAAATTAATCTTTTACGCTTATGAACTTTCTAACCGTCCACTTTCACATTAATAACATTCTTTTTCCCATGCATTGCTCTACTAATTTTCTCTGATATGTAGAACTTCAATACCTTTGCCATAATCGGCAACTTTAGAGGATTGCGGAATTTATTGTCAGGAGAGTATAAATACTGCGTTTTTTAATCAGTATATTTTTTCCCCTTTTTTCCCCCTTTCCCTTTATCGTTCTTTCCATATTATCAATTCCTTTATCATTTTAATTGTATTGTACGTTGAACTGTAAAATTTTATTAAAAATGTAATATTTACCGTTTTGTTATCTGTTGGGTGAAAGAACTTAATCATTGTACTGAAAGTGTCATCATCGTCTGATTTTTCAATAGTCGGAGATGGGCGGATATCTTCAGCATGAAAAGTTTTCTTCACTACTGTAAAGACTTTTCTCGAGAGTATGCCCCCCGTAAACACCTCACACAATGCTCAGTTAAATATTTCTGTCTGGCAATAATTCGAATGAAAGTGAATACCTGCAACAATGCTTCGTAATTCGCTTACTCTTCCCACTTTATAATAACAAGACTGCTACTTCTACCAGATCCCTATGGCGGCCCTACTACTGCCAATAGCATATATGAAACTTTTACGCCGTATTACGTTTACAAGAGGGCATTATTTATCATTAAAAATATTTCCATAGTTTTTAAGAGTCTGAAATTGTTTACAAACAATATTTCTCATATGTAAACGAAATATAATATAATGTGTATTATAAACTGTTGCACATGTAGGCACAACTCTTTATAAAATACACTAACTTCCAAATAACTGGACAATTTTTTTTTTTTTTTTTTTTTTTTGAGTAGTGTTTAACGCCCGTTTTCACTACTGAGGCACCACAGGCGGTGGACACTGGTGATACATGAGATGAAATGATAAATTGGGAAAGGATATTTTTTTTAAGGAATGAAGCGTTCCAGGCCTAAGTTTAGGTACCTCCCCGGCATTTGCCAGTTATGAAGACTGAGGAAAACCTGGAAAAAACCCCAGTCAGGGAGGACGGTCCTGGCGGGATTCGAACCGCAGACCTCCCGCTCACGAGTCCGTGCCTTAACGACCTCGGCCACCCGCGGCGGTCAGAACTGGACAATTAAAACTAATCGACATAGATAGAAAAGCACCATATTTATAATTGTCTGTTTTAATGGGGAAAAAAAAAAAAAAAAAAAAAAGGCATAGGCCTTCCTTGGCAATAGTTATAAATGGCTGTACCTGTCATGTATTAGCTTACTTACAAAGGAGTCAAAACATAATATCCTGCTCACACCTTCATTAAAACTCTATTCATTTTGCTCCAAAACCCGCTTCATACATTCTTTCGGATCTTTTCTTTCATTGTTAATTCTCACTGACACATATGATAGTAGAGTAGGGAAAAATGCATAAGGAAAATGTCCTTCCTAATCACAATTTTGGTATGAAATGTTTAATACACATTACACACTGTAGTTTAATCATTAACTTCAAAGAATGTATGGTATATATTGCTTATCCACTGCCTTTTAGGAAATGTAAATGCCGAATATGTGGCGCACTACCATGATTAATACATACAAGAACAACCCATGTTGTACTAAATACTTTTTATTTCATAAGTTTCTGGTGTGATTTCATAAATTAATATCAATTTAATAGAAAATTAAAGAACACACTACTGTTCATTTACTTCCAATTATAAACCACTGTACTAAAACAGGTAACTGCAACAAATCAAAATATTAATCCCATGTGTTAATAGCAGCAACATGACCGACTCACTTAGGGCGCTGTCTTTGCATAACCTCACTTGCAAACGAGTCGAAATATATAATAGCATCACGTTCACCCTATGCATTAAAACTCTCATTATTTCGATCCAAACTCGCTTCATAAGGTTTTGTTGTTGTTTTTCTTTCCTTTCCTTCTTTCCTTTCTTTATTAACACACACCTTCACATACGATGATAGCTTACAGAAATTTGTACAGAGAAAATGTCCTTCCTAACCACAAATTTTGGTACGAAACGTCCAAATAAACACCTATAGTTTCATCATTAACTGCAAAATTTGTATACTCTTTATCCATCCTACCTTTAATTACTGTTATTTAAGGTATAGAAATATGGTTTTATGCGGTGCACTTATATAACTAAGACACACAGGAGCAACCCATGTTGTACTAACATTTTCTATTAAATAAGTTCCTGGTATTGTTTCATTAAACCATAATTAACTTAATAAAAAACAAAAGAGGTACAAACCACTGTTGATATACTTCCAACTATAAACCAATGCTACGAACCGAAGCCATGTAATTAACAGCACTGATACCACATTTTTCAGCATATTGTCTACTCTGGATACCTACATTGGGATATAGTAAATACAGTCGGTCTGGGTAATAAACCGAGTTTATAATCGCCAGAACATATTGGTATATACGTGCGAGCTGGTGATAGTTCTATTTTATCAAAAGTGTTTTATATAGATTTTATCATGGACCAATTTTTTATTATAAAAAGACAATCTAAATCAAGTTTGGGTAAATGACAGCAGTGCTAATTCAAATAATGTGAGTAAAACTTCTTTCAGGGTTGACAAAAAGTACCACGTTTCATAAATATAGTGATGAGTAGGTATTTGCAATGTGGGTTTAAGTGGTATGGAGGTGAATATAAATAAATCTTCGAGTGTCTTACGCGCGAAAATGTTTTGCCAAATAAGTCTGGTGCCGAATAAACAAAAAAATTCACTTAGAAAGTAATCATTCTCACGCTTCAAAACCAAAAGAATATTTTGAACGTCTTATGTAGTCACAGGAAAAATCTTCTAGTGAGTTAGAAAACGCATTTCTGCTTCTGACAAAGTGTTGCATACTTCATATATGCTTTCTGAATTAATAACCCGACAGAAAACGACTTCATATTATTGTAGGGAAACTAATGTTATCAGCCCCAGTTTAGTTATGCTGGGAAGAAGGAATATTCCCAATTCCGTTATCGGATGACACTGTCAGACGCAGAATAATAGAAATGTTTCAAGGCATTGAAATTAATGTGAACAATAAATAGTGGGGGGATAATGTGGTTTCTCTGAAGTTGAACGAAAGCCATGATAAAAGTGGTAAATGCCAATTAATTACCTTTATTAGGTTCGAACATCATTTAGATATCATTATAAATCTTATTTTTCTAAGAACGCAAAGCCATTACTACAAATATTTATGATTGTGTTAATAATTATTTTGTTGAACATAATATTTCCAGGGAAAATTGAATCTCTCTGCACAGACGGAGCAGCATTATTAAAGGGAAAAATTTAAAGGTTTATAAGTTTCGGGAGAAAAGTGAACCCGACTATAATGACAATTAATTCATTGTTTCTTACACATGGAGGCGTTAATTATGAGAATTGTTTAAGGGGAACTTTTAGAATCTGTGTTAAGTACGTCTATTAAAATTATAAATTATGTAAAAACAAGACCAGTTAGGTCTAGAGTGTTGGAAAAGCTTTGCGAGTCTATGGAGCAGAGCATACCAATTTATTGTTACACACAGAAACCCATGGGCTTTCTAGGAGGAAATCAATGACGTGAGTGGTAGAGCTTCAAGCCGAGTTTTTTTCCCCTTGTTTTTTCTTTTATGGTCGAAAAACCAGAGTATGCTATACTATTGCAAGATAATAATATGGCAAACTAGCATATCTTGCCGAAATTAATGAGAGACTGAACTCTTAAATGTAAGCATGCAACGCAAAATAGAATATATTATTTTAGGCACAAATAAAACTCGAGGATTTTACTAAGAACTGAAGTTTTGGGAGTCTTCCGTTATAGAAGGTAAATTATTGCCCTTTCCTTTAATTGATAGTTTTGAAAATCGGCTTGCTGATAATGAGAAATAATGCCGGAAAAAGTTACTAGCACAACATCTAAAAGTGTTACAAACTTCAGGAATAAAGTAAATAAACTTATCCATTTCAGAGTTAGTTGGTACTTCTGATGAGATCAACATTCAAAATGCTATCAGCCTTCCTGACAATGAGAAAAATGATTTGCTAGATTTGCCATGCGATTCTACTATGAAAATAAATTGTTTACAGAATTCGGTGCAATCTTTTTGGATTTATGCGCGATGAAAGTATCCCACACTTGCAAAGAGGTCCATAAACATTTTGCTGTAGTTTTCAACGTTATACTTGTGCGGATCAGCATTTCCTACGATCAAAATAGTGAAATCTAAACAGAGGAACAGACTGCTGCAACTTGAAGATGATTTACATGATGACCTGTCAACCATACAACCATGAGACCACATGTAGAGAATCACTGCAACCCACCAAGCGCAGATTTCACATTAATTTAAACAGGTGAGTTTACAGAAACGATAATAAAAATCTTTTATCGGACGTCCAGGATAGATAGGTTGGAATTTTTAACATATACATTTTTTTTTTTTTTTTTGTCATTCGTGTTGTTGGTTGTTTTTATAGAAATTTTGATCGTGCGTCAACATCGGCCTATCTACAACACTTGATGTTCGACACTATAAAGAAGTTGATCAATTGTTATTATTATTATTATTATTATTATTATTATTATTATTATTATTATTATTATAAACGTCTGGCGATATTGTGGGCGTTCAATAGTATGTGTGAAAAACGGTTGGGAAACTTTAATCTTCCGAAAGTCGATAAATTTTTTATTGTATGAATTACATATTCGTACATTCGACAACTTCGCTAAATTTATATTCAGCATAAAATAGTGACTTGGGCGTCCTTGTGTAACTTTTCATAAAAAGCATCAGAGGGGATTTGAACCTTTGTTATATCTTAAGTGATATTTACCGTCACTCTTTTTGTACAAGTCACGTCACACGATTTTACCCCAAGAAACTCAACCCCTTAATGGTTCATGTTTTTTTCTTATCAACAATACTCCTTTGCTTGCACATGTTTACTGTCAAGAAATGATAAAGTCTAGTGTAAATATGAAGTATTATGAAAGCCTTCCCTCTCAGCTGAGCTGGCAACTTAGTAAAAGAAATTTAGATGATGTTTATTGTTCCTTTAAGTATTAGTCATTTCATGAAAGATTCCATGTTTTGTTGTATAATGCAACAATGGGGCTTTTTTTAAATTACCAGCGACTTGCAAGTTAGCCATGAACTGCGAGTGCTTGCATTTCTCCCGAAAAGGAATTGCTGCAAATATACAGACTCCATAATTTTGAATGATTTTTGTTTACATCAGGAATATGCTTGTATTTATTATTTTTGTTTCTTTCTTTATATTTTTAACTCATCGAGGTAATGGTGATTTTTTGTTTTGAAAAAAATATTATTAAAAAAACAGACCAAATTTTAAATGTATTCTGATAGACCTAAAATAGGGGGGGGGGGAGAAATATGTATTTTATCTTTCAAGTGCACTGAATGCCAAATCTGAACTGTATACAGACTTCGGCTAAGCTCAGACAGAAAGCTTTGTCACCCGACGAGTGAATGAACAACCGCAAACAACGCAAGTATGAATGCATTTTGTTCATAATTAAGAAAGAATTATTTCCTAAAACCAGCCCCTTGTTCTATGAACTAAGTGAATAATTATCATGGCAGTAATGTAACGGATATCTGAGGCTTGATGCCTTTTAGGGCGCTGCTACTGTGTCACAGTGGAAATGATGGTAAAGGTGATAAAGTAATGATTTACCAGGGGGATCCCTCCTATGGATGGATGAATTAAATGAATTAATGATGGCGCAAATGAGCTCGGAGTGCTTGGCACCTTAAAGCTATAACTTCTTCCGTTAGTTTATCATCAGATTAGTTCACTCTGCTATGACAATGCTTGTACGTTTTATAGATTCTAAAAATTAAATGACAGGGAAGAATACGGGCGACGGTTCGTGTGAACAAGCATGTTTTTCATACCAACACCAGCGACACTCAAATAGGCAAACATTCGAATTGATGGAAATCAAAAAAAAATATGTTTCCTTCTTTGATCTCTGCATTTCTTTTAAAAAGTCAACTTTGTATGAAAAGGATGTGTTTTGTAGGTATGCAATTTGACGTAGCATCATGAGGAATTCTCTTTCATTTTACACTCAAATAATTCACTTAAAGAATTGCATACATTGATAAAATTCAGTACACGTCAAAGACCTTGTTTTAAGATTTCAAAATCATTAAGGATGAACTCGTCTGCACCTACTAAACGAAAAGCAACATTAGCAGAAAAAGTAGAAATACAGTCAATTTAAGCACCCTTTATAACGCTTTATACTAGTTGGTTTTAGTTTGCAAGGATTAAAAAAAAAATGTAACTCACGCAGGAACTGCGTAAACTAAAGCGAATGCTTCACCAGTTGAATAATTTTAATAAACATGAATATAAAATCCAAATTAGGCCTTATTAATTAATGAAATGAAATAAGTTATGGCGTTGCTGTGTGATTTAGGGGAACAAAATTAGAATTCTTGCAATTTATAGGTATCACATTAGAAATCAAATTTTGGAATTATTATTATTATTATTATTATTATTATTATTATTATTATTATTATTACTTAATTTACATTAAACTACAATAATTAGTGGTATACTATTAATTAAATTAATTATATGACCACTGATAGACAAAGCTATACTGTGCGAGTATTTTTAAACATTTTTAAATGTAACCATGTTTATGAACTTTCCGTTTGATATTTTCACATTCACTTAATAGAAAAAAAAAATAGCAGAAAATTTCGAGTTACATTCTGTATTTAAAAAGACGATATTCCTGTGTTTCAATAAAACAATAACATGCTACTATTTAAAAATAATTTCAATGTATGAAGCAAATAATATATATAATCAGCAAATATCAACCGAAAATTGGATCGATTTTCATTGGCTTTGAAATTTAATTTAAATTTTATTGTAGTAAAAACATAGAAAGCAAACATTTTCTGAAGGTTATTATAGAGCTCTCTTGCATACAAATATGTTTCTCAAATGCATATTAGATTAACATTTTACATTTGCTATCTTCACGGCGATATTTTTGTTAAATATAAAACATATGCAACATTATAAATACAGATTTTATGCTGAAATAATTTCTCGTTTTGTCGGTTTTCAAGTACACTTTTACTCCTAATAGTTTAATTTCCCTTATTTTCAGAAACTATTTTTTTTATTCTATTTAAATGGGATATACGGAACTTCGTTGTGAAAAATCAATATTATTGATTTTTCACAATTACATTTTTAAATTTGGGGTTTCAGGTAAATCCCCTGTCATTATAACCCGATTTCACTAATTTTCGAAAACTATTTTTCCTACTTTATATCCAAGGTTATAAACCGAGTTTCCTTTAAAACGTTTAAAATCGCAGCCAATAGAGCTATTTTTAAATTTCGCTTTAAAGTTTTTTTCAGATATATCCCCACTCCGAGCGGTCCGTTGTTATGGTTTTCGAAAACTGCTTTTATCAATTAATATTAAAGTTTTTTTTTACTAAGTTCCGTTGAGTTATAGCAAGCATTGCTGCAGCTGGAGCGATTTTTCATTCCTCCCCCCCCCCATTTTTTAAGAAGGAATGTTAACTAATAGCAGATTTTTCACGGTGTGGACCCCAGTAAAGCTACTTTTAGCGAATTCCTAAGAAGAATGATAACAGAAAATCTGGAAAAAAATTCTCCTCTCTCCCCTACACCCCTCCCTTGGCTCTCTTAAACATTTGTAATGCACTTGACAAATATTAAATCTCATAATCTTTATAAATATGTCTATCTCGTTCTAGCCATTTTTCTGTAATACATTCTACAATAGGTATTTCTTTCCCATTTTCAAAGAGCTGGAAGAATATGAAAATATTATTGAGCGTATATTTAAATCTATTCCCTTGAAAATGTTTTGTGCCGTCCGTAAAGTTCTTAAAAGTTTGAATTATGTTTCCGGACAATTAATCTTGAAGCCATAAAAAAAGAACTTTAGTGTACAGTAACATATACTCAGACTCTTTCGCGATCTGTTCTTTTTACCTTATTGCTTTTATGGATAAATTTTTATTTTCTTGTTTATTTGTATTTATTTTCTTTTTTAATCAGAAGGACATTGTTGTGCCAGTTTCTGGTACAACTAATATGATTAACTCACCAAAACCACACAATAATTCTATATCCCATTTATTTGTCCATTGCATTTTTAAGCTTTATTACCTACACAAACAGGTACCATCTAAAACATTCAGATGTTGCAATGTTCTGTAGAAAATAAAACCGACTGACATGACAGTGTAAAACTGATATACGCATAATGCTTAAAAAAAAAAAAAAAAAGAGTTATTTGAAGTTTTGCAAAAGGATCTTCAATTATGTACACGCATTCAGAAAATTAGCGAATGACAGAATAACTTAACGATGTGCTCAAAAGTTCTTAATGTTATGGCAGGCATGAGTGAAAGAAGCATACGCTTACCAAATCCCAGGCGATGATAAGAGTTGGTCCTTCGCGGAAAACTACAAGAGCTGGTAGGAGCGGCAAAAGGGGAAGGATAACGTCTGAACCACTTGTTGATATCACTCCGTTACCTTGTATCTCACATTTACATCGCGTCTAACCGTTTCATCACAATTTATAACACAAACAGCTGTTCAACTGTCACCAGTGATTTATCTACCACAGTTTTCTTCCTGTTATTTTCGGTGGAGATTATTATATCGATTTCTGATACGACACACGCACGCGCGCATAAACGGACAGAGATCAGCCACTCGATCTTCGCTGCGAATCAGTGTCTGACTGACTGACTGTCCGGGACACGACTGGCTGGCGGCCTGCCGTGCCATCCCCTCCACCTCCCCTCACTTGTATGCTAAAGATCGTCACGGCAACGCTTGGCCAGGTGTAACATTCCTTTGGAGTGGTCTATTGGCTGGAATCCCAGTCAAATTTTAATTGAATGAAATTATTTCCGGGAAATGTTGGTGTTTTTCAATGCTCCGAAGGAATGTTTAAGGCTGTAAGCACCAAAAACCAAGAGTATTAGTAATTAACATTACATAAGACAATAAATAGGGCTAATATTTTGCATCTTTTTAGGGAGCAATAGACATAAACATATTTCGTGGAAAAAGGAACCTTTCTCATCTATGTTTGGAAACGTTTTGCATCGTTTATAGTATGGAGCCTTTTTTGTAATGAATGCAATTTATGAAACAAACATTAAAGTTTTTCTTGATATTTTTGCATTAAATGGTTTCCACGCCGTATGCAGTTCAATTGTGTACCTTACAATGTACCATCTATTCCCCCCCCCCTTCTTTCTTTTTCTTTCTTGCTTTTTTCTTTTCTTTTTTCTTTTTCTTTCTTTCTTTCTTTCTTTCTTTCATTCTTTCTTTTTTTTTCTTTTTTTTTTTTTTTTTTTTACTGCTATTGGCCAGCACCTGTTTTCCTCGCCCCTGTGTAATTCGTTCTCGAGGGCTAGAGTCGTTCTTTTCCTTATATGTGTTTCCTACTTTAAATCAAGGACACTAGATGAAGTAATGAGAAATTGAATACGGAATTAAATACCCGAGTGTCAAGCAAGGCAATGTCCTGGAGAATCCAACCTCCATGGAGGCTGGCCTTATGGATTCTGTTGAGGCCAACCCTCGATTGTTGAAAATCCATTTAACACTCGCTACTACCCAGATTGCCACCATACTAGTATACATGTATGGCCGATCTAAAGATAAAGTCTATTAAAGGAAATCAAACGATTCCACATCAACTAAATTATTATGAGGAATGGGAAAAAGAAATACAAGTCTAACAAAACTTTAAACATATTATTACTGTTTACAGCAACGATAAACGAGTTAGGAAAGAAAATTGGGTTTGTGGATGAGTTCAATTCAAGTCCATCAAATACTATAAGCAATGACGAAGAAGGGTTAGAAGAGGAACAAGGTTCGTTTAATATTTCATTTAATTTAAAAAAGGGGGGGTGGCTTGGAGCAGTCCTATAATTTCCCTACGAAACCAGAAAAGAAATCACAAGAACAAAGCAAGTCTTTGGAGAAATGAAAGACCAAGTCTAGATATAAACAAAAACAAACAACATTTGGTCTACCAAGCACCAAACAATGAATGTAAGTAATACATGACGTATAGCGACAGTGTATGGAATATGTTCCCGATAGTGATACACAACCATAATCGAGGAATTTAATAAGAAAAAGTCCAAGGTATTCACGTGAAGATATAGCAATGAGACCAATAAAGATTGTGATGAAAAAGTTACTCCTTGATGTGACGAAAACAAGGTTGTCTCTGAGGGTTTAAATCCTTGAAGCCAAACTATGATAAGAAGATAAAGATGAACGTATAGTTCACAAAAGGAGACCGCACCTATTCACCTTACTGTTAATTAAGACGAAATCACTGAAAATATTTACAAGATTAAATCCATGAAAGAACTGGGTGTAAAAATTGAACAACATAATATAAGAATTGAAGTGCTGTATTAAAAATACAGCAATAAAGTACTTTCTGGTAATTAACCCATAAAAAATGCGTATTAAGGAGAAATTAACCACCAAAATGTATTCATTTAATGGTGGTTATCCAGCAAACTACAAAGGATTTCCAGTTGCCAAAGAAGAAAAAGATAAAAGAAATAAATTAATAAGTAATCAAAAACAATGACAAAAGAAAACTACTACGCAACATCCTAAAGGTAATTAAGTAGTAGAGGAAACCAACCCTTTGCTCAAATTGTAACATTGCATTAAAATAAGAAAGTGCAAAGATATATTAGATCTCGTCCTTCAAAGACTAGGAGAACAAGACAAAATTTAAAGCTTTAACACTAAAGTTTGAAATGTTAGAAAGAAAGACTGGCATAACTTCCTATCTAATAGGAGACAATACTTTCCGTATTGTCACTGGAATGCAAATGGCACATTCGGAACTGAAGTGTCATAAGAAATGACAATATATGTTTGGTTCCAGAAACATGCTTTTTAGACAGCCGTTCCATTAATATACCGACAGTGCCAAAAATGTGTACACACTTTCACAGAAGATATCTATTTAATATATTTCAAAGTTGAACCGAAAAACAACGGTAATGTGTAGTATGATGTTCTGTAAATAGATGTGTCTCAAATTCACATTACGTTATGCTAGCAATGCTACAACAAAATGCAGCCAAGATTATCGTTTGAACAGCGGAAAGCAATTTTGAAGTGGTATTGGATAATCGAGAATGTTGTTGAAGTTCCAAAGGCAATAGAGACGCGTGTAGAGAACAGAACCGCGAACACGAGCAACAATTGCACTGGATAGGACGAAGAGGTCCGATTGAGTTTCCACCGCGTTCTCAGGATCTAACTCCGTTGGACTTCTGCCTATGGGGAATTCTTAAGGATGTTGTATACCGTAGAAACCAGCAGCACTTCGACAAGAAATTGAAGCGGGATGTGCTGCAATCGCTGAGGACACATTCGCAAACGTTGCTCAATCGGTAGTTCAACGTACTCAGAAGTGCATCGACGCCGATAGTGGGCATTTTGAGCAGCTGTTGCAACTGTAAAAATGTAAGATGATTAGTGCTCATCATTTTCTGTTTGTGTGAATTAAGTTTTGTTATGTTAACACAGATTTTTTTTTCTTTATTTGAAGTGTATATACATTTTTGACACCCGCTGTATAATAGTACCCGCTGTATGATAGTACTGTTTGAGTACTATCATACTCCAACCTATCTAATAAGGCTCGGTAGTACTGAAAAAAAGAATATTCTACACTACTAGAAACCCAACATTGAGGATTAAAAAATGCAACTTTAAAACAAAGAATTTAAAACTTCAGCTATCTACAGTCTACCGAAGCACTCATTAACTAAAGCTGATCACCTACATTAACTTTTTTCATGAATTTGTCAAATTTATCACGGGAGGTGACTTTAATACGAAACACACTCATTGTGTCTCACGACTAACCTTTAAAGACAGAGAGCTCTATCAGGCTGGAAGAGATTACAAATATGAATTCATCTAGCTACTGGCCAGCAGATTCAGCTAAATTACCGGATGTAATTTAGTTCTTCATTAACAAAGGAACTAATAATATATATATAGTAGAAAGAACAGATTATTTATCATCTGATCTTTCCTGTCATAGTAACCATAAGTGAAATTATAACTGAAGGAAAATCTTCCAAGACTTATGAAGAAGTACTGATTAATTTATTTAGAGAAACACTTCATTATTTTACACATTTATAAGCTCCATTTGATATAAAATAACAATTTATAATTTATTATTGATATTCAACAGGCTGCAGAAGAAAACAGCCAGTTAAATGTAATATTTCAAAAACTTCAATATCCCAGTGCTAAATCTAAACTTAACAGATTGAGCAATGAATTAAAGAGACGTATTAGATCATTAATTTATTTAAACTGGTAATACTAAGATCATCAGGTCTTCTTTTCCGCACTATAAGTATATATACACACGAAATAATGCAATAATGTTAATAAAATGTAAATTTTAATTAAATTCATGGCTACATAATTTAAAGTACCCTAACCACTGACGATTACAATGAACAAAATAAAGTTGCAAGAATTACTATACACATAATAGTAACATTAAAGACATATATCTGAGACATATAAAGAAGGTAATTGAGGCGATAGAAACATATTAAATTGAAAATAATTAATAAACAACAGTTTAATTACTAGATGATTAACAATTATATTTAATTTTAAATAGTGAAATGGTCCGACAGTCTCTGACATTATAAGGTAAAGTATTTCAAGGACGAGCAAGCGAAACTGTGAAAGAGAAAGAATATGAAATAAGTAAAGAGTGGTGTTGTGGTCTGGTATTGGGGCTCAGATGTGAAAATAGTTCATGAAAACGAGAAGCTACTTACCTTGGGTGGGCGTGCAAAGGATCCAATAAAGTACAGTGACAGAGTGAAAAGTTCTTCGTTTCTTAAGAAGGAGCCAGGATAATAGTCTGAACTTTTGCATTTCCTACATTTGCAACTTTCATCGATTTGAATATATCACTGCATCTCTCGGCAAAGGCATTGAGCAAGAAACCCTAAACAGAAAGCCGATTTGTTTGTATAACATCTAAAAGTATATTTAAACCACTTTCAAGATGTAACGGAAGTATAAGACTCAATAACAATCAACACGAAAATTGTGAAAATGAAGAGTAAATAAAGTCTCTCTCTCTGTGAAAAGATTGAATTTAATTAAGAATATTCTCAGCGCGAAAAAACTCCAGGTCTTAGATATTATAACTGGACAAATTTTGAAGAAATGAAGCTAACAGAAACTAACGTTTCCGAATTGAGATGATGGAGTGATACACCTTAAGTTAAAAAACACTAAGTAATGTAAATGATTGAAGCAAAAATAACGTATTCAACTAAATGAAACTAAACCAACCCATATTAATTTCATATAAAAATTAATTCCTTTTCCAATTTCAATTAACAACTTATGAATTCCCTATGCAAACACATGTCTTTAAATGGCGTTAGATGCTAAATTAGAACAACGAGCATGGCTAGGAAAGTAAAACAATATAAACAAAAAAAAACTTAAAATCAAGTACAGTAAACTTTACTCGCCTCTTGGATATACAGGTAACCCAGAGCTACCAATATGGAATACAAACAGGATTCAAACATAGGGAAAAAGAAAATATTAAATTGCCAGAAATAACTGGATCAAGAAATACGTCAAACGTAAGAAATACGCCACATGCAAAAAATACTCAAGTGCATAAACACTTTAGAGAACCAATTGAGCTAGATTCTAAAAATGGAACAAAACTTTACCCATTTGCCAACGCAGGAAACATTCCTTAAAATAATAATGGAAGGTTACAAAGAATATAACTTCAAATTAATTAAACTATTACAAATAAATGCCCAACGAAGCAGATTGGTGATGTCAGAATTAAAGCATCTTTTAGATGAATTAAAGTTAATCATACTTTGTATTCAAGATCCATACAGAACAAATAGTAAATTAATACACATTCCCATTAAAGCAAGAGTGATAAATAACGGAGATATTCCAATGGCGGCCACAATTATAAACAATCCGGATTTACATATAGTTAGTGTTCTGCAGATAAACGATTCTCATAAAACTGTATCGAAATTACCCACGACAGTGGAAAATTTATTTTGTCAAATCATTATTTCCAATTTTTATAAGATAGAACCCTATCTCGAAAAAATTAGAAACGTTAATAACATCTTCACAGACGCGAAGTTAGTACACACACTCGACGCCAATGCAAAAACAGACTGGTAGTATATTTTTTTTTTTTTTTTTTTTTTTTGAGTAGTGTTTAACGCCCGTTTTTACTGCTGAGGCACCACACTGATGATACATGAGATGAAATGATAAATTGGGAAAGGATATTTTTTGTTTAAGGAAGGAAGCGTTCCAGGCCTAAGTTTAGGTACCTCCCCGGCATTTGCCAGTTATGAAGACTGAGGAAAACCTGGAAAAAACCCCAGTCAGGGAGGACGGTCCTGGCGGGATTCGAACCGCAGACCTCCCGCTTACGAGTCCGTGCCTTAACGACCTCGGCCACCCGTGGCGGTGGACTGGTAGTATAACAGACAAAAGATGAAAGAGGAGAAAAACTGGAGATGGTGATTTCGGAATTAAAAATGATCATAAAGAATGAACCTCGCCACCCTCCATTGTATGAAAATCGTCAAGGATCAACATCCAACATAGATTTAACCATATGTAACAGCAAGATAGAAGATAAAATTATCAACTGGGGAGTAGGGCAAAATCTCACCTCCAGCGACCACAGACTAATACATGTATTTAACTACTATATTGGGAAAGTGCAAGGAGAACGAATAGAAGCAGATGGGTTAAAATATAACTATGCCCAAGCTAACTGATTGTTAATGCAAAACATATTTGGTAATAGTACCTTAGAATATACGGGAACAACAGTAGATCGAGATGCAGAAAATTTAATAAATACAATTAAATTAGCAATTAGAAAGTGGGTTTCAAATTAAGAACTAAAAACTATACAGACGAAACCTGGACAGATGTATTACAAAAATTGCGAAGAAGAATGGGTAAAATGAGAAGAATCTTCCCCCCCCCCCAAAAAAAATGTGCAGAAGAAAAAGAAAATAATTTGAGAAATTATAGACAAGCCAAGGAAAATTTTAAAAACTTATTAAACGAAACTGGAAATAATTCATGACAAATAAATATTTGAGAATAATCTTGACTCGAACGTTTAGGGAATTCCGCTTAAATTTATTATGGAAAAAATTAGAAAACCCGAAATTTTAACTACACTAAACAAAGAAGATGGTACAATGACTATCAATTATACACTTTTTTTTTAACAAATTATTTCCTGACGATTCAAACCGGTGAAATAACAAACATCCAAAAAAAGATTTAACATGCACCTCACGTACAATAATACAAAAGTAATATACCCGTTTGATATTGCGAAAAATAGATTAATCATTAAAAACTGAAAAGAAGGAAGGCTGAAGGACCTGATGGTATACCTAATGAAGTGTTGAGTTGCATAGATGAAAAGTTAACACCATTTTTATTTAAACTATTCAATGACTGCGTATGGCAAGGTCGTTTCCCCTATTGTTCGAAAGAAGCAAAAGTGACAATTGTGAAGAAAGGAAAAGAAAAAGATGCAGAATCTTATAGGCCTATTTGCTTATTGAACACGACTGGGAAAGTATTTGAACAGTTGATTTATAACAGAATAATGGAATACAGAAAAATGATTAATCTGAATGATAAACGATTTGCCTATAGGAGAGGAAAATCAACGGAAGATGTCATAAATGAGGTAAATAAATAAAGTTAAAAATTCAAACTTAAATACATAATAGGAATATTTATTGATATCTCTGGTCTTTTGATAATCTATGTTGGCCATTTATGTTTGAAACTTTACGAAACAAACATGTCCCAAAAAGCCTGAATGCAATATTGAAAGAATAACAGGAGTTGGAGTTGGAGAAATAGTAAATAAACATATTACGAAAGGATGCTTCAGGAATCAGTTCTAGGGCCCATATTTTGGGATATAATAATGGAAACCCTACTAGACGACTTAATACCGTGACATATGCAGAAGATATTATTTTAATCACTGAAGGAGACTCACAAAGAGAATTAGAAGCAAGAGCCAACAACTTGACACTGAAATGAAATTTATGGTGTATAAAATCCAAATTAAAAATAACTCCGTCAAAATCAGGTTACACGATGATGAAAGTTCCAGTAGTTAAATCAACAATTCAACCATAAAAATAAAAAATGAAGTTAAATACCTAGGATGCTATTAGATGAGAAGTTAAATTTCAGGAAGCATACTGACATACATGAGTTAAAGCAGATAAAATAATGATGGCATTATCTGGAATTATTCAATAAAAATTTAAAATATCACTAAATATTAATAATATTTATCATAATAGTATCTTAGCAACAATAATCACATATAGGGCTGGAGTGTGGGCTACAAGAATGCACGATATACAAATTAGAAATAAATTAAGAAGAACTCAACACAAAATGTTGTTACGCTACGCAGGGGCAGTTAGTACTACACTACAATGGCGATATTGGTATTAACAGACGTCTGACCCATAGATTTATTAGTAAAATTAAGAAGAGCGAACTATTGGATTAAGGAAAAGAATTATGGAGAAGTTGAAAAAATAATTGGTGCACGATGTGACACCAGTATTTGAAATTGATATGACAACTTGAATGGAATAAAATCAAAGAGGGAAGACGAACTTATAATATCTTTAAAAATATTACCTAAAGATTACAGCTAAGATACGTGAAACTGGCAGAGGATTGATAAACTATTTGACTGAACAAGGCCCTTACAAAACATACTGGCAAAAAAATTAAAAGCACCGAAAATGATGCATGCTTACGATGTGGAAAACAGGATAAACCGAAGCATGTTTTGTTTGAATTTCCACGTTATAGAAACCAAACTTTAGAAGAAAGAAGAAACTTAAGTGTCCATCGTGTAGCCTATATTTTTAGGAACAAAGAATTATATAAACATCTTGAAACCCTAGCCCATAAAATAAGCAAAATAGTATGGGAAGAAAGGATGGAGCAAGAAGAGATTCCAACTGTAAAGAAAGAAGAAAATGTGGAAGTTAGAAGACGGAAAGATTTAGAATATTAAACACAGATAACCAGAAAAAATGTTGCCACCCAAAATTCACAATGAAAACTTTATTCGAATCGTCTTAGAAGATGGAGAGGGAGAAGAAGAAAAGGAAGTTGAGGAGATGGAGAAGAAGAGATAGAAGAAGTTATATAATAAATAAATCTACAGATACAAGAAATAAGGTACAGTGAGAAGAAGAGGAAGAGGGAAAGAATATGATGAGGCAACAGGAGAAGTAGGAGCTGAAGGAGCTGTTGGGGGCCTCAGTGAAGGGGTAGAGGATGGGAGTTAGAGGAGCTTGTTTAGAAAGAACGGAGAAGTAAGATTGGGAGGAGTAAAATATATTGGAGATACATGGTGTAGCAGACATGGTTGAAGTGGAGTGAAATGAAGTTAGTGGTGAAAATTGCAAGAATAGTTTTGATACTTGTAATAATGTGAGTATAGAGGACATATAAACAAATTCAATAGAGAAGTGTAAAGTGTAGTGGAGTAGCGAAAGGAAACTTTTAATATGACATAAACGGTATTGTATATATAGAATGAGAGGAAGGTAAAGTGATTGTGGAAAAGGGGTATGGTGAAAGAATGAAGAAGAAGAAGAAGAAGAAGAAGAAGAAGAAGAAAAAGACAAAGAAAAAGAAGAAGTGATTTCAAACAATGTTTTAAAAGTAAGTAGGAGCCAAAAAGAAGAAAACTTAACTGGTAAAGGAAAATGCGTTGCATTGTTCTCGCAATTTAGGAGCCAAAAGATAAATTTACCTAACCTCTCTCGTGTCTACGATTTATTGCAGAATATTGTACATTCTATTTTGTCTCCCTGACACTTTTTTCAGCCAAAATAATATTTTCAGTGTTGAACAATGTATAATCAGAATAAAATAGAACAATATTGGCATCACTATCATAAGGACGTTGAAGACTTAACTCTAGTGACAAATAGAGTCCTACATTAGGTCCCTGCAATGTGTTCAATCAGAGGATATTGGCTTTTTACGGAGAGCATGGTGAGTCAAAACAGTTCAAGCTACAGTGAAGCAGTCTCCCCTCCGCACACTTGCAAACTTTTTCACAGTAGATCGTCGAGTTTAGACAACGACTTTCCGTGCCCATTTGTATAGCACAGCGCAGCTTCTCTAGCATGGTCGCTGGTTTGCACTACCCCGAAAATATCAACCTTAAATGTTCTTAAAACAGTTAATATATTTAATGCATAAAACTGACTGCATGGGACTTATTTCTTGCGCCTAATATTTGTATTTCCGGCTATTATATAAAGGGGACTTGGTATGCAGTACCATCCATGATCGTAATAAGTTGGTGAAGTGTTTTCCACTCGGAGGTGAAAGGAATTGATAGGAGAAGCCTCTTGCCCATAAAGGATGGGAATGTATGTGAAATATATGAAAAGTTACTAACAATATTTTTCTGTTCTATACACCATTAATTTACAGAAAATTGACTGTTACTTTCATTCTCTGTAGCGGCTTAAATGAAACTTGCAGCTTAACATGCACTAATAAAATATTTGTAAAATATTTCGCGTATTTATTATATAAGGTTGAGAAGATATAATGACAAAATTATTATTATTATTATTATTATTATTATTATTATTATTATTATTATTATTATTATTATTATTATTACTATTGTTATTGTTGTTGTTGTTGTTGTTGCATTTATGTTTCGTTTCTTTTGGAAAAGGAAACAGCAAAAGAAATATTTTATGGACTTGTTTATTCCTGAAAGGAATTATGCCTTTTTCTTCCTATACATGTCCACTCTTAGAGAGAATTATGAATTTCCAATTAACATATATTCTACATAACATAATATATGAGTAAAATACTAAACTACGTAACTTAAATATAATGTTAAAAAGTCAAAACAAACTTCAAATTAAGAAAAATGGAACGCTACTATCAAGGCTAAAAGTGACTCATATCTGAATATGAAGTGCGCAAAGCGAAACATATCTTCAGAATGCTTACTTGCAAAGAAATCCTGGGATTAATAATAGTATTACGCCGTGTTGTTTTCGCATGCTGGAATCGTTGGAATGAAATCATGCAGGGTTACCGAATATGAAAGACTTCCTGAGAATATTTATGTATATAACTATTTAGTGGCACGTTTCAAATAACACACACACTTAGGGACCATTCGCTATTTTATCTGTAGGATTTACATAAGGACACAATAGCAAAGTGCACAATGTTGATTACAAGTGATCACACATATTAAGAAATTAAGGTGAACAATAATCAATAATACTAGTTTTTGTTTCTTGTCGTTTCTGGAAGATTGGTGCCTAGCAAGTTTCATGGGCTTAATTTATCTTCAATAAAATTGAACAAAAACTATAGAAAGTATACATTGTGGCTCAGTAATTAAAAATAAAGCAGCACAAAACTTGCATGCACCTTATGCTTTAATGCTGAAAGCTGCACGGTTTAGGAAAAGACATGATCGATTTTTTTAATAGATCGTTTTTTAATGGATACGCCATGCCGACGCCCACTCCTCGATATACCAGTATGTCTTTTCGATCTGTAAAGTTAACGCGCTCTTCTATATAAAAGGTTGGCGCAGCGCTCCTACAAATTATAAACGCACATAACAATAAACTTTTCTGTTCATTGCGCTTGCTGTGAAACTCTGGTTCTTCCCGGATTAGAAACTTTTTTTTTTTTTTGGCCTCATTATAAGACTCAAATTTCTCTCTTACCCTTCAGAGTACATTTTTCTTCTAAAGAAATAGACTATAACTATGTTTTAATAAAATAAATATGCAAATTATTAATTCACTTATACTAAAGCAAGAGAGAGCGAGAACGTTGTGTACTGAAAGTCGACTCTAGACTCTGAAAATGTTTTGTTAGGGTGTCACAGATTAAGTGACGGAAACGATAGCTTAGCAGCAAATAGCAAAATCAACATTTGTAAGCTTGGGATTATCCTCGTGTCTGTGGTTTCAGTAACTCGGGCATGGCATAGACACAAAGTGGGCTCCATAAGCGTATGTTCTGATCATTGTAGGCATAATTTTTAAGCGAAATCTCCATCACTTCAATGCATTTCGCATATTTCTGGACTACCTTTTCCATCTCCAATATATATATATAGCCTGATTTTTTTGTGCCAAAGGTTGGAAAGCAGTTTCATTCAAGCCATTATTGTGCGTGAATTTACACCTCCGAAGGTCATATTTCAGAAGAACAAGTCAATGACTAGATCCGGACTGTATAGTGGGTGATTTAGCCTTTGGAAACCTCTTGTGTTCACAAAAACCGTGTGCGTTCGATACCTACCACTACCGTTTTCCCTGGATGGAGTTTCTCTACATTTTACCCAATCCTCGCCATAGCAAATGCCGGGAAAGTACACTAAATTGGGTTTGGAACACTTCCATCCTTTAAAAACCGCTTTCCCAATTTATCATTTCATCCCGTGTGTATGCAGAACTCCCTGGCAGGGGGCACTGTTGCAGGACACACCGCCGTTCGTCATTATGCGGCTTTCTAAGTAACTCCCCAGTTGTCTTCACAAGGGCTGGGTGGGTCTTGTTCTGGATCTCCCTAACTTAGAAAAATTCTACGTAACTTCCGGGATTCGAACAGGGTATAATGCGCCAACCAGAAGCGAACTTCTTAGCCTTTTTGATACCATGGTACCATAGGCAGTGAATTCTATCTAGAAAGCCGTGTGATAGCAACCAGCAGGGAGTAGTGCAACATTGATGTTGGAAGACGGAGGTGGAGAACGAAGCGATCGCTGCGGTAGGCTGCAGCTCGTGTCGGCTAACAGGCCTAGAGGAAGGAAGTTCAAATATGAAGGACATTTGCTAATTATTTACAATGTTTTACGAATACCGCAAAATCTATGGGCACGACCATTCAGGGCGACATATTGTTATTAGTACGCTATGCAGACGCTAGATATCAGTTGAAGTGTAGTGGGAAGCAAAGAGAGAGTGATCGTTGTTGTCAAGTAAGGAAATGCTTGATAACATGGAAGACCACTATCACGGGCAAAGATGGAGTGCATGTGTTTAGAAGGAAGGTTTGAACCTGGTCGTCCGTCAACTTTGGCATTGCGATGGAATTGAATATGGCTAATAGCCGCATAACCGCATTGATGAACAGGAATGTCAGAAAGGCCTCAGTGGCGCAGCCTTACATACCATTACTCCCGACGATTGGAATATGAAAATGGTGTGCATACATGGGGTTACACGGAACTTGACACAGTTACAGATGGATGAAAGCTTTGAAGTCTGTCGTCGGCTACTGTAAATGCATAATAATGATCCGAAGATTTTGGAGAAACTGGTGACTGGAGAAGAGTGTCATTACCATATACTGGAGGAGAGAACCCGTTTCCATGCAATGGACACATGTAGGGAATGTTTGGCCCAATAATTTTCGTCCATCTCCATCTGCATCAAGCAGATATTACTGTCTTTCGGGACACTTCAAGCATACTGCTAATGAATTGGCGTGTCCAAGGAAAGATTGTCAATAGCTAGGCATATATGAGACCCTTACATAGGTTAGACGCAGAGTTTAGTAATGGAGAAAGGGGAAGTGGTCGACAAGAATGTTCTTCAACATGACTATACATCACTCCATACCAGTAATACTACAACCGCAACGTTGACATCGCTAGGATTCATTGTTGTGCCGCACCCACCATATTCACCGGATCTCACTCAATATGATTATGCCTTACTCGACAGCTTGAAGGACCTGCTAGGAAATGTAAAATCCGACAGCAACGAGGAAATTAAGGACAGCTGTCCATGAATTATGTCCTAATAACCCAAACAATGGTTTCTCGTACGCATAATGAAGTTATCAGCAAGAAAGCAACGGTGAAATACTGTTTGTGAAGATTTTATTTTGAGAGCTCCTGTGTATTTATCCATATTGCATTACAAAAGAGTTAAAAACACCACTATTGTAAATCATTCCGATCGCCCTTCATACATGAATGGGGACAAATGAAGTTTATGAATTAAGTGGCTAACAATTCTTTTCTATTCAATGCACCATTAACGTCTATATCTATTGCTATGCCAACAAGTCATTGGTTTATTTACTTTCCTGTCACTGCTTAGATTGCAGTTAACATGCATCAATAAATATTTGTAAAATAGTTCATGTTTTATATACAATATTGAGAAGGCGAAATGGCAAAACTACTCCTATTGGATTTGGAAGAAAAATATGCCCTTGTTTATTTTTAAACATATCTTGCTCTTCTCTTCTGCATACTTACAGCAGCTTGAAGTAAGGTAGAGCTTTGTACCATTATTAGTTTGTTATTATTGTTATTTTTCACAGTAGTATGTATCCCTTTACTGGAGACATTTATTACAAGTAGCTGCATTTCCTACCATCAGGGATAGAGTAGGAAATCCCGAAAAATGTAGCTTCCTTACCGACCGTGGTAGGCAATCCCGCAACATGTTCCTTCCTTTCCGGCCTTCAGAGGTTTGGTATGCAATCCCGCAGCAAAGATCAGCGGAGAAGGGCAATCACTTAATTTATTATACAAAATATTAATTACAAAATGGCGGAAGGCTTCCTTACGGACCTTCAGGATGTGATGAGCAATTGCACGACATGTAGCATCCTTACTGACTTTTATGCATGGTTTGTAAAGCTCCGACAGGAAAGGGATAGTTTAATTGATTATACAAAATACTAACAAAATAATGGGGCAAACATACTTTCAAAGCCACTACTAGAAATGGTTAAGTAGCGACCATTATTTTTATTAATTATACATATAATTACCCAAAATGGTGAAATTCTGAGTGAGAACTAAAAATTTGAGAAGGTAGATATGTTGTATGGTTGTAAAATATACTAACGATGGAACATAGACATTTAAAAATAACTCTCACTTGCAATAATAAACATTAAAATAACATAATTAATAAAATAAATAATAATAAAATAATAATACTTAGGCCATAGGCAAAATGTTAAAGTAGGTGCATATTTGTTAATTTACTTCATAAACAATATTTTTGGGTAGACTATGGTAGGAAATGTGTTTTATCTCTGCAAAAATAAAACGTGAAAAAGGATTGAGAAAACAATTACAAATAATATTATGATATACTTCAAACAAGTGACGCGTAGGCACTTTGAGCTTTTTGTGGCCCACTATGCAAAATGACCGCATATATCCAATAGAGGGTAGCAGGAGAAAGTCACGTGACTGGTGGAAACAAACGCGCAGATATGAGCCTCGAGGGCATACGCTAGACAAGTCCAGACCTGCTCAAGATGTCTGGTGCCACAGGGAGCACCTGTCAGAAATCCAGAGGAAAGTAACTGTTGACAATAAGATACAACGCAAACTATGTGATGGTAGAAATAGAAGGTGAATATACACAGGCGCGAAGTGCTCCATCCCAATAACATGTTGATAAATAAAATACACCAGTATGTGGAAACGTGTCTTATACAGTGTTTAACGTTGCAACAAAAAGATGATAAGTTGCAAAAAGATGTTATGTTGCAATCAAGGAATATTTTCATATTTTTTGTTGTCATTGACTTTTAACGAACTACAATGAATATTAGAAACCAAAAACTGTTTAACTTTGTAAAAATAAGTTAAGCTGTGCGAAAAAATAATTTTATAGGCCGTCGTGGGGGTACTACCTCTACTTAATGTTGCAAAGAAAAATAATCTCGCACGATATGCACATTTATTGGTTTCCCCCCTTTTAACTTTTATGGAAGATTTAGAGTGGTTTGCTGCTAATGGTGTTTACAATGTACACCTTTCACTAAGAGATAGGCATTTCCACTTACGTACATGTGAAAGGAATTTCTTTTAACTTTAAATTGCATGAGCTGTATGTCAAAATAGGTTTTCTCTTCAATTGCTAATAACATTTAGAGTGATTTGCTAATGGTGTTTAGAACGTCCACCTTTCTCTACGGAACAGGTATTTCAACTCACACACCTTTCTAAGGAATTTCTTTTAACTTTAAGTTGTATGAGTTAGGCGTCATAATAGGCTTTCCCCTTCACTTGCTAATAGTGTTTAGAGTGGTTTGCTAAGTGTGTTTACAATGTTCACCTTTCACTGCGCGACAGATATTTCAACTCACAAACATTGGAAAGAAATTCATATTGAGTTTAAATTGTAAGGGCTAAGTGCCATAAAAGGTTTTCCCCTTCACCTACTAATGGATTTCACAATGTCCCTGCTTCTTCACTCGCGTTAATGATCTAGAACGTAGGACCATAGGGGCTAAAGCGTGCCGACGCATGCACAATAGCGAAAACCAAGTCTATGAGTCGTGAAAAAGTGAAAGGTCTTGCGGTATAAAGGAGAAAATATGAATGTCATTTCACCAGATCTTTGTAGTGCATCGATCAACGGCAAACACCGCTTCTTTTCGGCGTTCGTTCCGTAACAAACTAGGACTACACAAGCATGTATTTTATCGTTATCATTTCTTCCCCTTTTAAATGACATGTCTTCCACTGGCAACAACATACCCTCCATTGACAACAAAATTCCTTCCATCAACGCCAAAGTGCCTTCCCTCAACACAAACACGGCTACCTTTGGTACCGGAATGTCTTACGTCGACAAGGGGACCATCGAAATCAAGAACAGAGACCATTTTCTTTGTTAGCTAAAGCCATCGCAGTGTGGATTAGACGATATAACATCATCAGAAACAAAGGACTGTAATTCAGTGCGATGGCATAGGCAAATCCGATGGACAACATGAGACTATTTGAGATGGTACTAAAAGAATTGTCTATCACTTTTTGGCGACCAAAGATGGGAAAACGTGTTTTATAAATAGGAAAATTATATTGATATGCATCTTGATTCAATACTGCACTATGAACATTTTAACGCAATTGTGAACCTGCACGGGGCCCTCGAGCGTAAATCGTATTCCGATATTGTAACTTTCCCTCAAAGCAGAAAAAAAATTACATCTGTGTGATTTAAACTGCGACAAGTGTCGTCAGTGGTGCTGACCGCTATTTGATAGATAAGTGAGGTGGGAAGCATGTTATCACGACTTCAACGGATATACCTACTTTAATAATCATTCGATAAAGAAAATTATTATCCTAAAACCTGTTTGTGTACAACGTAGAAAAAGTGTGCCCTTCGCACAATACACTTGTGAATGTGAGACTTAGAAACGCTCACCATTGCAGGGAAATATTTTGTAGCGCTTGTAAGATTCATGTGGATGCTAACCATTAGTGCTACTTGAACCTTAAAATGCGCCCAATTTACAAAAGAAATTCATATTCATGTCCATAGATTTCACAAAGTGGACGTGTATGAGCATGTATCTAACTGGTGCGTGCTTACGTATTGACGAACCTCACAAGATGATTTATTCCACGAAGTGTAGTGTTAAAAATGGAGGTTTAACAAGGACTAAGAGAAATAGTTGTTTAATCACATAGCCCGGGTTCGAATCCGGGGACATTATCGTCATAGCGCACAACTTAAAATCGTGTGGTGGTCAGTTCTTGCTAAAGTACATGGTGGATGAACTACATTAGGCACCGGAGCTCATTATGAACGGAGTAAAATTTAAAAAATGAATCGTGTTGGCGTGACATTTCTATACTTATTGAACTTCATTTCTTTGCCACTGTCAGGCTTATCAAAGAACTTTCAACTCCTCGAATGCAATGCTTAAATTCCTTAGCTGTTCAACACTAAGGAAAAAGAAATGTTAGCAGGACCAGAAATATTACTGTCCGGATAGCATGAGTGTAAATGCCCTTTAAATCTTGGAACGATATTTTTTTTTTTTTTTTTTTCGAAATATGCTTGGGCAAAATCATTGAAATCAAAAGTATGCACAGAAGTTACACAAGTGTTTAAAACTATATTTTCTCATCGCTTTCCCTAGGTGCTGCAAACCAATAAAGGAGCCGAGTTCAAAAATAAAACCTTTAAATTTTTTTATCCAAACATGACTTAAAGCATTATACTACAAAAAATAATGTCAAAGCCAGGTTTACAGAATGACTCAATAAAACCTTAAAGACGAAAATTGGAAATATTTCACGCGTAATTTCATCTATAGATATGTAGAAGTTCCCGCTATATATTCACAGTTTTACAACAGTTCATTTCACTGGTTCAAATAATGGCTCCAAAGGATGTCAATGGTGAAAAAAATTTGCAGGTAAATCGAACAAAACTGGACACATCAAAATGTTCAAACTGTCAAGGGGATTCAGGGTAGTCCGGCTGTGAATAAATTAAAGAACTTCAAACGCGAAGCCGTAGATGGCATCTTTTACTCCAAGGAGTAACAAAAGTTTGTTTCTTCCGAAATCGTTCAAAATAGACAAAATGCTTGACACTAGAGGTCGGGACGCAATAAGAAAAGTTTGGTTAAGTGGAGAGGTTGATCATACAAGTTTCATTCGTGGACCCTGGCTTCAACTATTGATTCGATGTGATTAAAAGAAAGCCTGTTTCTCTCACACTCGTGAGCAATGCATGCATGGATCATTTCACCGACAATACTACTTGTCCTAGAGAATAGTGTTACAAGGAGAGCAGGAAATAGCAATTAAGGTACCCTGTGAAATTCTATAGAGTCACCAAACACGATAATAAAATTATTGGAACCATGTATAATTTGGTTACTTCGGTGACACATTACAAAATTTAACTTATAATTGCCACATGGCATTAAGCTCAATTTTAAAGTTTTGCTACATTCCGTCAACTCTATCAAATGCAGGCATGCCTAAGTAGAAGCTTTTCCTTTATAATAAGACTAAATAGTTGTATCATTAACGCCTAAGTCACAAAATTTATCCATATTTCTGATAAGCAATTTGTAGGCCACATAGAAAATGTTCGTCCTCTAGAAAGCAGAAAAGCATAGCGGAAACAGAAATTATGAACGAAACGCTTAAACGAAACGAAACACCTAAATTTCGAAATCCTGCTAAACTGCCAACTAGCGTATTCGACATCCTCCATCACTTCCACAGACCCGACGACGAATGAAAATGGCAATTTTGGTTTTGTCCCCATCTGTGGCCAAGACGATGGGATTCGAATCTTATACCAATGGTTGTGGATCACGAAATTGGTAAATATCCTTAAATGAGATTCCCTTTGTTCATTTATTGCAATTTTATACTGCCATAAATGATGGGTAACGTGTTTGTGTAAGTCATCGAAAGGTCTCTGTAGAGTATGAAAAACGCGACAACACCTACAGGCCGGACAAACAGTCCTTCCCTTAACTGGGTTAGATGCAATAAGATTTTAAAACTGTAAACGTAGATTTAAGGAACGGTTACGGCGATTTCTTGCCAGAGGATGGCCTTTCCTCTATAATATTCTAAAACTATTTCGTCCAAAAACGGCATAATATAACCACATAATGTCACCAAGAATTACTTAAATCAGGCTGGAGGAGCTTAGACCATCGGGATTTTCTTTTGTAGAGGGCCAAACGTTATCGAAATAGTAGCGACTTATTTTCTGCTCAAGGTAGGCTTTTCAGAACCGTGTTGCCATTTTTCAAGGGCGGTAGGTAAATAGATATTGAAAATATGTGCCAAACTGTTTTCCGACGTGGTTGGTTAGGGAATTTCCCTAAAGTAGTCTTTAAAGACTAGAATTTTTTTATTAAATGGTGTTTAACGCCCGTTTTTACTACTGAGGAGAACACTGGTGATACATGAAATCAAATGATATATGGAAAAGGATTTTTTAAGAAAAACGTTCCAGGCCTAATTTTAGGGTACCTCCCCGGCATTTGCCAGTTATAAGGACTAAGGAAAACCTGGAGAAAACCTCAGTCATGGAGGACAGTCCTGGCGGGATTCGAACCCCAGACCTCCCATTCACAAGTCCGCGCCTTAACGACCTCGGCCAACCATGGCGGTAAAAAGACTAGACTGATGGGGCAGGATCTGAAGAGGAAAGCGGACATAAAGAAAGACTCTATGATGGGTTTATTAAAGTGCTCGAAAGGAGAGCAGAGCAAACAGTTCAATCTAAACGCGAATACGAAGGGTATAACACGTGTTTTTATAAAGATTAACAAATAGGTGCTGCACATGAGTTTTGAACTCATGTTTAAAACCTTGCCCGTTTAAATGAACGTAGAAGAGCACCGTTATATTTCTCTAAATCCCCAAAATACTCTTTTGAAAATTGCTCCCATCATCTTTCATTACTCTAGCAATGCAGACGATTATCTTGACATTCTTATGTAGTACCAGGGCTGTTAGTTCGAATATTTGATGCCGAGGGAAACGCCTTGAAATAAGGCGTTTGTCAACTGTAAATAGGTTGTTTCGGCAGTTAAAAATTTCATTCAACAATGTCATCGTTTCCATGCCTCAGCCAGGCTACCCCTATAGAACATACATTGAATCGCTGCTCAATTATTCAAAAGATGTCACGATCAGCAGATCAGAGTTTTCGCTCTGGAAAAAAGACACATAAGGAATAATGGATTCATATTTATGCAATCAAGGAATTCATCGTTGTAACAGCTATACCAAAGGAAACTAAATATAATCTGTTGGTAAATATTTCCAATGCACTGTTTAATCAGGAAATCTGCTTTTGAACAACATGAGCGTCACCATTGAATTCTCTCCTTCTTCACCATGATCATCTCTTTTTGGAGATAAAAGACTTTAAAGACTACGTGGTAATTCAGTGTGCTAGAATGTTTTCGAAATCTGTCAGACCCTTGCCAACCATCAAGTTTGCACATCAGGCAGTGTTAGCAAAGAGTAATGCCACTTACTATATCAAAGATGTCGGATTTTTCTCTCAACATTCCAAAGGGAGTTAGTACCATGTCTTTCATCGACATCCCTTTCAAAGCTATAGCGTCACTTTTGTTATAAATGAGAGAATGGATCTAAATAATAGAGCTGCAAAGGTTCGTGTTCTTTTTTAAAAGTTTACCCTTATACAAAACAAATTCTCAGCCGTCCATTCTCTTCCTCCCACCTGATTGCTATAATACTTTATGATAAAATTAGCAATCATGTTTATTACTGTATCCCTTTGGTTTAAAGTACAGAATTAATGCGGAAGAAAAAATTTAACAAATGGCAGCAAACTTCTGCTTCCGCCTCTTAAATGTTTGTTGACAATGTTGAATCCTGCAAGAGAAGAGAAATTCAGTTAAGAGGGAACCCCCATTTTTCGTTGACGAGATAAGTTTAGTTGGATGTAAATGCACGTAGGTATTAATTACAATTTGGGCAAAGGTAACCACTACAATTTGCGGTACCAGAGATTATAATAGGCAAATATTTCGGAAGAGAATCCCATGATCGGATCAATCGGAGAAAACTTCTTATTATATACGATGTAGGTTTCTGGTTCGCATCCTAGCATTGAAGAAAGAGACGGAGATAAAAGAGTGATATTAATTTATATATGGAATAATTTGGTGTGGTTTTGCAGCTGGGGCAGGTTTAGGAACAAGATGAGGTATTGGGGCTTTTAGGGTAGGTGAGGCAGATTTCGGTTTTTGCTCTGTAGTAAAAAACTTGAGTTTGAGGGTTTTAATTAGAGTTTGTCGCTCATCATGGTTCATCGTCAAGCTATCCGAATGGGGTCATCATTTCCACAAAAATGAACGATTTGGCATTAGAATCGGTTTCTAGGGTATCGATGAAACCTTATTCAAATTTCTTCAGTCTGCATAAGACTTCGTGATTAACTATAATTGTTTCCTGCTTGGAATCGTAAATTATGACTCTGGGAAGCAGAAACATTTGACTCAAGGTGCTGTTAATAATGTTTACCATTTTCTCAGTATAGTGCGAGGAATGATTTTTTATTCCCATACTTAACGTAAGATCTTTCGCAGGCTCGCCATCGCTGTCAAACGTGCGCGATATTCCTTTTAGTTCATTACAATATTTGGAAAGATTGTGAAATCGTATAGAATTGTTAATTTTAGTGATAGTCACCTGCTGTTCACCTAGTGGCACTATATTTTCGGGCGAAAATTATGAAAACCGAGACGTTGTGCTACCGACAAAATGGTTCATAGGCGCAATACCGGCTATTGTTAGGGGAAAACGGTTGAATTTAATGGTGTTGCAGTGGATGCGGATTGCTCTATCCACGAAATAGTTTGTTAGAATAACCTTTCTAATTCAGAAATCTGCGTCACCATCTCCTAAAACTTCCAATATCTCATCATGTTCCAAAATCTGCCCCAGGCACACAACCGATAACAAATTATCCCAAATATAAATTAATACAGCTTTTTTTAAACTCCGTCTCTTTCTTCAATGCTAGGATGCGAACCAGAAACCGACATTGTACATAATAAGAAGTTTTCTCCGATTGATCCAATCATGGAATTTTCTTACGAAATATTTGTCAATTATAGTCTCGTGGTTCCGCAAATTGTACGGGAAACCTTTGCCCAAACGTAATTAACACTTCCGTGAAATTTACAGCAAAACGTATCTCGACAAGGAAAAATGCTATTTTCCTCTTAACTGGATTTCACTTCCCTTGCAGGATTCAACATTGTAAACACATATTAAAGAGACAGAAGCAGAGGTTTGCTATCATTTGTCATAAATTTTTCTTCCTCATTAATTCTATACTTTAAACCAGAGGTATGCGGTCATAATCATGACTCCTAATTTTATCGTAAAGTATTATTTCAATCAAGTGAGAGGAAGAGAATGGAGTCGAGAACTTGTTTTGTATAAGGGTAAACTTTTCAAAAGAACACGGATTTTTGGAGCTCTGCACTGATTATTAGGATCCGTTTTTTCATTTATAAAAAAGTGACACTATAGCTTTTGGAAAGAAAATCTCAAAGATGTAAACGTACTCACGACGTGGCCACTCCTGCAAAATCAGTCAGGGAGGCGTTAAAATCTATATTTTAAAAGGCCAGCGTTAATCTAAAAAGTAGGGCATATCAAATGGTCGAAACTATGGCGCAAAAGAATAAAAACCGGAAAAAGTGTGCCAGAGAGTAGTCACAGGTGAATTGGCAACAAAGCAGGGAGGATGCTGACATATTTTCGCTGTGTTCAGGAACTCGAAGACGGAACTTTTCAATGAAATGCCTATTTAAAGCAATTTCGAAGGATACCTCATCGTTTCCACTAATCTTCAAAATACACACATGAAGAGTATCCCCGACATATTTCGTTTTTCTGCAAAAACAGGCGATTATCTCGACTTGTAGTAAGTGGAGATAGAGTTATGCGTTCAATAGAGCTAGCCCGGTTAGGTCACACTGGAGAAAAATTCACTATTCGAACAAATGGAAATCGCGCTCAGCAACGCCGTCGTATCCATCCTCATACCTAATACGCGTATGAAATCTAAATTACTTCCATGATGCCATGAAAATCATGGTGCTGGTGCAAAGATACCGGGCCACAAGAATGTTTTGCTACCATCAAGGGGTTGTTGTGGCGATACCAGCACACAAAAACAGCAAGATTGTGTATTCACCCAACATTAAAAACAATTTGAAAAAGTCGGATTTATATATTGTAACAGTATTATAAATTGAAAAATAGTCTCCCCATATCATTGTAATCATAATCATAATCGTTGTTTTAAAATAAAAGAAACAATAATATTATTTCTTCTCCACGCTTCCTAAACTTGAAATCATGCAATTCCGCCATCAATTCAACATATTTACGCCGCTACCTTGCAACATCATCGACATCATCTTGATTTTAGCGATCATATCACCCACCTTAGTTCCAATAGTCAAGTATCTCCTTATTTTCACCAATAGCGCAGCAGCACGCACCTCTTTTGTCCAATAGCAAAGCTAGTTATTTCAGGATCGCTCTAATCTCAGCTTTACTCTCTCCAAGTCGCGCTTATTTCCTTCGACACTAGCGCCGCCTAAAATAGCATTCCCTTGCCATGCTTCCTAACCTCAAAATGGTGTAACTGCTCCATTATCGTTACAAAATGCTAACGTCGCAATTTTGCTACAGTAGCGCTACCATTTAAATTATCATTTACTCTACACGCTTCCTAGCTTCAAAATCTTTTGTTCATATACTCGCTCCAAATAGCAGGCAATTCCTTTTACGCTTTCAACCTGACGACATATCCCCTCCTCCAGAAATATTTCACCGTTGACGCTTCCCATACATAGCACTCATATTATTATTATTATTATTATTATTATTATTATTATTATTATTATTTTGTTTTTTGTTCTCCAAAATCTGCTCCTTCACTTCAAGTTTGCCTATTATATTCATTCCTCCTTTACATTTTTCCATATTCGCTACGCCAAATTTAAAAACAATTCCAACAGCAATATAAGGTCCTTTCCATGCATGTCTTAACATATGCTTGACATCATCACCTCGCCAACAAGTTTCAACACGTGTCCATGAAATCATCACCTCGCAAACATGCTTAACATATCACCATAAACATTGTTACAAATTTTCTCTTTTTCTGCTTTACCGTTGCTTCTACAATGGCATATTCGTTACTTTAAAAAATAATAAGTTGGCAGCGCAAACCTAACGTCCCCCAAAAAATTTAAAGTAACAATCGTAACTCTGTGCTTCCTATACTCAAAATCTTGCAACTACCACATCATCATTATTAAAACATACTTAGGTCGCCATCTTGTGACACTATCTCATCATCTACATTTACATTCCCTGTCCACGTGTGCTAATCTCAAATCGTGCATATGCAAATACCTTTTACCACAAATTACTTACGCACAATACCTCTACCAATTATAGCGCTTCTTATTTTCAATTATCGCTAAGCAGAAAACACCTTTTTCGTCCAAATTCCACGTTCCTTAATTCTGCTAATCTCGAAGCTGCTAGATCGCCTTGACGTCATACTTACTCACTCTAACTCGCCCGCAATTCCTTCAACGCCTTCGACCTGAGGGCACTCCGCCTCCTCTAGGTATCCTGCACCGACGATGCCCAGCATCTACTGCCTTTGCCTCTTCCTATCCCCAATCAGGTAACGTGATACGTAAGTACAATCAACACCTAACGTAATAACACACACAGGAATCCCCTCCCGTACTCTGATCACTGAAACATAAGCACAAATATATTTTTGCTCTCTATTTTATTCTTGCTTCTATAACTGAATATTTGCTAATTTTTTATTAAATGATACTATGTTAGCAACTAAGAAACTTGACTAATTTTAAAATTTATAAAATTGATAATGCAAACACTAGCTCTCCCATTTCAGACGATCTGGTTATGTAACGACACTAGCTCTAGCTTTGATGACGTCATGATCGTCATGGGGTTTCGCCATTTTGGAACTGCTATATTGGGCTCCAACTTGAATGACGTCATTTCTGCCATCTTGTACATCTTTGTTGCCACCTTAGATGGGTTAATAGGCATTAGCGCCACTGATGGCAAAAATGTGCGTTACTCGAAAGGGTCTATTAACTACTAGCATAACGGACGATTCGTTATTAGAGTGATAGAATCTTTCAAGTAAAATTTTAAAATTAAGCGCTTTAAAACAAATTGAACACGAATTTAATTTCTATTCCCAATTCTTAGTTTAGCTATTTTCAAATGATTTGCAATGTCTTTATTCTGTGATCTCCAAAACATGTTTTTATGTGTCCATAGGCACACACGGTTTGGAGAAGGAAAGATGAGAAAAAGAAAGCGTTCCTTTTGCCCTTTATTGCTCTTGCATTCATATATTTTTAAGTTTTTAAGCCGGAGTTACCTTAAAATTCATATTTGCGAAATGTATTCAAATAGTGATACAGATTGCAATTTATTTTAGACATCGATCTCCAGGTGACTAGACGAAGATAAGAGGGACGTTTTATTAACATAATGACGTATCACACCATTTACGATTAGTGTAAAAAGGAGAAAAAATAGTAAATGCTATTATGTTGAAAAAGTCTTAGATTTTTTTTAATTCCCGAATTAATACATTGGTCTTTATATGAAGAATGAATTTGTTGTCCCTGTTTGCATTTTAGTAACAAACATAATGTCTGGAATAAGGAAGCTTTCTCAGATTTTTAAAATACACGCGAGTTCTAAACAAGGACAGATTCTGCCCGGCATCTGAAATGCAAATATTCATAGAATACTTTTCTGAAAAACAATAATAACATTTCTTACGCCATAACTAAGCGTAAGGTTTTTCTGGTTCAGTTCATTGAAAGTGTTCCTTTGCATTGTTTTTTTTTTTTTTTCCTCTGCGCTCTTATAATGGTATATTACGTTAAAGAAAATAAAATATTGGGTTTAGGAGACACGATGAATGCTTAAATTTATTAACTGGAGGACATTTCAGGAACTATTTACTTTCTTAATATGAAATTAAAAATCACTGCTCGGGAATTAACAGTGGTTTTGGTGGTGATTTCAATGAAGTCATTGACTGCATACAAGATCATGCAAATGCCGGATTGACTTGACATTTGTTAAACCTACGGAAGAAAGAAAAAAATTGAAACCTGTACATATTTCATTTTCTATCTTTCTTAATGACTGTGAAAAAGAATGAAGTATTGTTTTTTTACCCTCATACTAACACTGCAAATATTATACACACATACAATCAATGGGTACCCACATTTAGTCGGTCCTGGTGGTCTAATGTTCCATACTTGCTTCGTAGACCCAAAATTGCGGGTTCAATCCCGGGCAGGTCAATGGATATTTTCGGGCGTAAAAATCCTAAAGCATGACTACCGATGGAAGTTATTAGAGTACTTAAACAGTTGTTACTGCTAAGAAAAACCTTTTTTATAAATATTTTCGATTTTCTATCCCAATTTCTATCTTTATCAAATCTACAACGGAATCCACAGCATGAAAGATGAGGTCTCTGAGCAAATATTTTCCGCCGTTTCATGACCTGAATTGGATAACACCATTTTATATTGTGAATTTAGTTGTAACGCTGATGACCTGAGATGTTAAAGATCTTCCGTAAATAAGTCAAATGAATACATACAATTTATACCGCATATATACAATTCACACATGAGAAAATACAGATTTACTACACACACCCCACGAAAATTACAACATTTTGTATCATGAATTCAGTTTGAGGATCTTTTATGTGTTGTAAATCTACAACACGGAACGCATGGTATTTCTTCCCAAATATCATGGCATTTCAAATTGCCTGCCTGCTCTGATTCTCGGAGCTAAAAAAATACCTTTTTTATATTCGCATCTGTTTAAAAAATTGTTTCATCATACCAAGTTTGATTTGAAGGTATTAAAACAATTTTCTTAGTAGCTAATAGGTACCCCTTATTATATTTTTACTACCTGGTTATAAAACTGTTTCCTTTATGCTTTGTATTTGTGTACTTTTGTTGTCTGCCATTATTCTAAACGTCAACTAATTAATTTAAGTACAGTTATTTCACAAGAATTTCATCCATATAACGAGTAAGGGTTGATGGTCCATGTTCATTAATAAGATATATTCATATCTTCAAATTTATTATTTTGCAAAGAAATGTTTTGTAATACAGCTAAATCGGATATTTCTCAGAAATCAGAGTGTCCTATTATTGCAATATTTGTGAGGTCTGAAGAAAATCTTGAGCGTTTTCTAGTTTTATGGTGTTAGTATATATAAGTATTCTGATAATTTGTATAATAGAAAATTGTCAAACGTTTTCTACGCGAACAAATTAGAACTCAATTTTATTGTGGATCAAGTTAAATGACTAGCTACTTAAATGGCCTTCCGGAAAAAAAATAAGAATAAAACACATCAATATGTTTTGTACATAGTTTAGCCTTTCGACCGCCAAGGGTAAGCGAGATCGTTAAGGCGCGGATTCATGAGCAGAAGATACGGAGTTCGATTCCCACCAGGACCGTCCTAACTGACAATTTTTTTTTCCAGGTTTTCCTCAGTCCTCATAATTGGCAAATGCCGTGGAGGCACCTTAAGCTTAGGCCTGGAACGCTTCCTTCCTTTAGAAAAAATCCTTTCCCAATTTATCATTTTATCTCTTGTATAATCAGTGTCCACCGCCTGTGATGCCTCAGTAGTTAGAACGGGCGTTAAAAACTATTCGGAAAAAACAAGAAAAAAACCTAGCCTATCGATAAACTTAGTGCTGCAACAAATTTTAGAATGCATTTCTAAATGTCACACATTTTTGTAACTACCAGGGTAATTCCTTCCTTTTTTCCACCTTTATCAGAATGAACACGAGCAATAAATTCATTTTCAGCCAGATACATTCCAAGTTTAGTAGATACGTGCGCCATTCTAACTCAAAATTAATCGATGTAATCATAAAGTTTTGAAATAGATAAATAGTTATTATGAATTATAGGAAATCTGACAAGAAATATATTCATAATATTAGGGAATTTCTAAATTAAGTTAATTCTTTCGAATTAATTATTCTGGGTGTATAATTCAAATGCTTTAATTTCTTTGATTGATATTCTGTTTGATACTTTGGAAAATAATCCATTTGATATTACTTACTGCATTTCTAAGATCAAGAATGCATACGCTGAAATAAAAAATATAACATGAATGATAGTTTTGGAAGAAGTAGAAAAGGCGATTAAAATGACCGGCGTGACTCATGGAAACAACTGTGCTACGCTGGCAGAGGAAGAGGTTTTCAAAGATTAGAGTATTTTGTTTATCGAACGTTTGATTCTATTTTCTTGGAAATAAATATCAAATTTAAGTTTGTGACAATTTCCAAATGTCTTGCCACAATTTGTTTACATATGCTAAAGCTTTTTCCTTCTTCAGTTCTTGAAAATGTAAAACATTTTTATCGACAGCCATTTGAAAAATTGAGAAACTACTAGAATGTATAGTTCTAAGTAATCGTTCGGACATTCAGTTCCAGGAAGGACCATTAAGAGCGGCACGCGACAGAGTGCGCACGGCAGGCCGGCGCCCCGCTCAGCTTCGTCGCCTATCTTTTTCGCACTGGAGCCAGCGGTAGCTGAACGATCAAGTTAATCTGCTAGAAGAGGCGCGAAATTCAACTTGGCAATTTTCTATTCAGAGCGTAATTTATAATTGTCTCATTGTTATTACATTTTTGTTTCGTATTCTGTAATTTCTTCAATGTTTATTTATTTTATTTTCCTGGAGGGGTCGCGGAGCCCCTGATAATTGCACATGTAGCTCTTAGGGCTCCGCCGAGCACAGTTTGGGAACCCGTGAAAAAATGTTATCTTTAATAATTTTTAAATTCCACAAATCAAAGTCCTATGAACATTAAAATTGAATAAAATGTACCGCACAATACTAAATGCCCTGTTTCAGAAAACCGAACAAAGAAATTTCCTAAATTGTCCAATTTAACAAACAATTTCTTGATTATCAGCTTAATTGATTGAGCAGTGTTTAACGCCCGTTTTTACTACTGAGGCACCATAGGTGGTGGACACTGATGATATATGAGATGAAATGGTAAATTGGGAAAGGATTTTTTTAAGAAAGGAAGCATTCCAGGCCTAAATTTAGAGTACCTCCCCGGCATTTTCCATTTATGACGACTGAGGATATCCTGGAAAAAACTTCAGTCAGGAAGGAAGGTCCTGTTGGAATTCGAAACCCAAATCTCCCGCTCACGAGTCCGCGCCTTAACCACCTCGGTTTTATTAGGTTAACAAATACTGGTAAACGTTAAATAAAGTAATTGATCACTAACAAGAAAAAAGGAAAACGTAATTTAGAGGAAATCACACCAGCGAGTATATGCGCGTATGCTGACACAAAACACGGGGCGGTGGCTCGCCCACATCCTTAGCCCGAAGCCGAAATATGTTAACCCAAGACAACTCAAGGCAAACTGTACGAAATTTTAATAAATGAGGAGCGAAAAGCATGCAGGTTGGGGAGGTGATGCTACCTACTTCGAACAATGAACAATAAACACCTCTAAAAGGTTCAACCAGTTAAGCTACTGTCTACTGTTAAGTAGACACTGTTTAGAAGAAAGAATCAGAAAGGTAGACTTCATAGCCATAAAAAAAGAGAGGTTAAGAGAGATGAAAAGGCAAGACTTACGTGACTTACCTTAAAACGTACAGAACAGAATTGTAAAAACTTTCACGAAAAGTACTAAATCACAAGGTAGTCTCACGTCATTAGCAATCATCTCCATCGAAATAACATTTTTTTTCAAACTCATGAATAAGCACCATTTTATGAGGACACCATGGGAATTTTTGGTGCTCTCAAACACCAGAAAGTTGGTTTAATATAATTAAAATAAATAAGTGAGTATTACAAGTTTACTTTATGTAACTTCATATATTTTACCTCTATTACCATACTTTATCAAACCTATTTAACTATTTAACCTTTTTTTTTAATTCACCTGCCGCCAGTGATAAGTAATTAGTTGGAACTTGGCTGGTTATGTTTATTCTTCCAGAATGTAACAGCCTTAGTACGCTTCTCCCCAGAGAACAATAGAAACTGTCATTTCTAATTCTATATAAAGCAATTAATTAATCATGCAAACCAACTCAAACCAGTAATTAAAGTATGTAAATATATATATATATATATATATATATATATATATATATGCCCTTTTTAAGCGTTCAATTGTCCATTAGGCAGATCATAGATCAGAGAAAGAGATTAGAAAACAGGAACATAAATCTATAACTCAGCTTATTTGGATAGAGCTTTATCAAACTTTCGTTTGTATAGGAATTGAGAATAATGATATGTACAAATAGGGAATGTCATCGTGTCATCTCTAAATTAGGGTATATTAGGCAATGTTAGTTTATAATACCCATTAAGAAGCAAAGACCTAATTTTGGTGTTATTATTCATGTAGGTTGAAGCGGTTTAGTCAGGGGCGGCAGGTTGGTCGGCAATTATGAAGCGATTTAGTTGATGATGACCATATTTTGTAGTGGCGTATCGTTAATTCACTATTGATCGCTTTGATGATGTTTCCCACGCTTCATGACAACAATATCTCTGGGTTTGTTCCACTATTTTGTGACTCGTGCTCAACAGGAGTAGGAGAGGATGTCAATTGTGCTAATAATTACTCGATGCCACATGATATATATTATTATTATTAATGGAGTAATAAAAACTTCTAAAAAGCATAAAAATTCATAAAAAACACTCAGAGTGCAATATAAAAAAGTTCACATAAAATTTCACACTAAAAACCGTAAATTTGAGCCCTAAAACCACACGTATATTTCGAGCTTGACTCTTGGTCACGTGATGAGAATGAACTCGAAATATACGTGTGGTTTTAGTGTTCAATTTTACGGTTTTTAGTGTGAAATTTTATGTGAACTTTATTGCACTCTGAGTGTTTTATATATATACATATGGATATTTATTAATATGCAAGATTTTTGCGTCCTCTGACGTTCTGCGTACAATGGAACTTAGCTATGTCAAATATAAATTTAGTTGTTGCGATCTCCAAGGAGACGAACTGAATCTGATTATCTGAACTGCACTGATTGTCTGATTTTCTCTGAATTGAACTTCTGGTCTGTCTGAACTGATCTGAATTGCCTAACTGAAAGGAACTGATGATATCCTCTCATCGTCTGGTTATCTGAACTCACTTTCCTAGAGGAGCAAACGCCTGGTTATATATTCGACTCAAATTAATTAAACTTTGGCTTCATCAAACTAAGAGGGGTCATACAAGCACGCGAAGGCACCTTGCTTTAACAGTTCAAAATATACATCTACTATTGACTGGTGTTAAAATTCACCTGCCAACACATGCCACCCGCTACTATTTGAAAGTTTAAAACGTTTATCTACATTGGTTGTTTTAATGTTAACTGTACAAACGGCTGGAGAGTTCATTCCTCTAACGTATTCAAAACCCGAACTTATTAACCCTCGCCAAAGGAATTCAACGGTGCAATCCTTTTCTTTTTCTTTCCGGCTTCTTCCGGATTTTTAAAATCTGTTGTGTTTGCTTGTTTTTTTTTTTTTTTTGCGCTGGCTTTAAATGCAAATTTTTACATTAAATATCACAATAAAGAGAAGCTAACAGTACTCATAAAATATATTTATATTTTAATTTATTCATTTAGTCAGTAAGAGCCCTAATATGATATTTTTGCCTTATGCGACGTATGCTCTGTCTGAAGGCTAAGTTCGCTCGATAAACATGTAATAAATGAAAAAGAAAAAAATATCTCGGTGACACAAACTATCCATAAATATAAAATGAATTTACAGACGAATTTTATTAAAAAATAATGAATATCCATTTCTGTATACCAAAGAGTTAAGCAGCAGAGAATTAACTGCTTTCAGGCTTCTAATCAGCTAAACATCTTATGGTGAAGCAAGTTTTCCCAATTAACAGTTTCATTTCTATAAGATTTCTGACCTGGCTAGGAAACGTTTGAGCAGCAACGATAATAGGATGGTTGAGAAGAAAGTTCCTTGTTGCAATTGAGCCACCGGAGCATGCACGGTTTCTTTAGGTGGCCGCTATTGCCCAAGGAGAATACATTGATCTCCGGTTGAGATATGTGAGACCTAATTTTTAACACTGAGTTTACTATCTTTCCAAATTAGAATACACACCATCGTTTACGGGATATCAAGAACACTGTAGAATTTTACTGGCGTTAAGCATTAGCCTGCTATTCCTATTTTACAGCGTTTCCTCAAAGTTCCCACTGTAGAGGATTCATTTACATACATCACCTGCACTAAATAAAAAATGACAATAATTAAAAAAAATATGCATAACTCCGGTGAACAAAGCTTGTTTTTATGTTCATAATTTGAATTTTTTATATTTTATCCCTAATACACAGGTATCAATGTTCCGGCACGCATTTTTAAACGGAATTATGTCTGCTCGAACTCGAGATTCACGATAGGTACAAACACAGGAAATGAGTAGGTTGCAAGCAGATACAACAAGTTAAAATAAATTTAGACTTATAACAACTATACACATGAAATATTATGTCGACATTTGTTCCAACTACAGTGCAATTTATTTTAAGTGCTTCATTATCGCTAGTGCATCAATAAGTATTCTTTCTTTCTTTCTTTCTTTTTTCTTTCTTTCTTTCTTTTTTCTTTCTTTCTTTCCTTCCTTCCTTCTTTCTTTTTTCCTTCTTTCTTTTTTCCTTCATTTCTTTCCTTCTATCTTCATTTATTCCAACAAGTGCTGCGGATTATTGTATAACAGAGAAACGTGAAATCATACAGGGACACAGCAGAAGAATAATTTACAACGTATCAAATTTTATGACTAGGTTATCATTTCTTGATGAGCTTGCAAGCATACATTTTTCAAAGACGAAAGAATTGGCTGTTTGGACACGCCATATTGGAAGAATTGAAGAATGCAAGGAAAAAAAAAAAACAATACAACAGGACAACACTTATTGTCAATTTCTAAAACTGTAATTCATGGGGGTGCAAAGAGTTCCCCAGAAACTTAATTTGTAATCGCGTTCTCTGCTCTACCAACAGCAAAAAGTTTTGTGCAAAAACGTACAAATTGGTGTTAAGTAACAATTTAAAATTTTTATTTGTTTGAATAAAACATTGAAACTAATGATTCTTCAATCTTGGTAATATTGAGTCTCTTGTGAGCTGTGAACATTTTTCCATGAAGAAATCAAACTTAATTTAAGTGTACGGTTTATTTATTACCAACGATGCTTAGAAATGTAGTCTAGAATCCCTTATCAGCGACCATCCTAGCCATAAACTGATATACTATTCTTAAACTCTTTTACTTTTTGTGGTTAATCTTTTCAGTATTAAACATGAGCGCGTGCTTAGCATGGACTTCCAGTTAGATTATAATAATAATAATAATAATAAAAAAATAATAATAATAATAATAATAATAATAATAATTATTATTATTATTATTATTATTGTTGTTGTTGTTATTATTATTATTACTATTATTATTATTTGATTCTTGTTATTATTACCATCATCATTATCGTAATATCTCAAGTGTCTGCACTTTTAACCTGGTCAACCTAATTAATCAGGTAAATTTCCCGGTCTAGATAAATAACAACAGAGATATGCGCAGAAAGTAGATCGTGCAACCTGCCGTGTGGCAATAAGATACTACCGCAATGTCTGACCTTCGTTTATTTCAAGGACGACTCTTTATTATTGTCCATGACAATGCCCATCTACTGGAAGAAATTTATTTAATTATTAGAATTATTGGACTTTTCTCTTGTAACGATTATATTACATGAACGCAAATATAAAATTAAATAATACTAGCAGTTCTAATGACACTGATGGCAACCTTCCGCTTGACTGGCATGCATGAACTGCTCTCCGTAAATATTTTCAGATTTATAAACGGGTGGCATTTTGCACACTGACATTGAAGGAGGCCAAGGTTTACTAAGGACTGTATAACCGTTTAAGGATGAGAAGCTTTGTTTAATAAAATATTTTTAAGCGTTGTCTTTTATAAAACAGTATTTCCGCTGTAATCACTGTGCTTAAAGGAATGCGCTTAGTAATTTCTCTTTGTTGTTTTTCTTTCTGTGTTCAATATGAAAGACAAAGCAGTCAAGACAATGATTGTCAAGATTACAAAAGTATTTGCTACAAACATAATATTGGATTATGTATCTCTTTATTGAAATGGTTCATTTGGCAAAAGTATTCACTATGCTTCGAAGGTGAGCATAAAGTTAAAAAATAATACGTATTTAACATGTTACACCTTATAAAATAATAGGGAATTAATCGTATAAAAGTTCTGACAACAAACATCATTATCAATAGGTCCCCTGATCAAAAAATCAGTTATATCTCCCATAACCTGAGAGGATCAAGATAATTGTCTATTTGTAGCAAGAGTCCAGTGAATAATCAAACTAAAGTTTATGCGTTTGATTTATATTTTATTTATCACACTTTTTAATTTCTCTCAAACTAAGCACTTTCTAATTAATATGGTTTGGAATAAAATCGGAATGTTTTCATATTTTAGTAAACTTATTCGATCTGCAAAGATAACTTTTGGATATATCGAAAGTTTATGTGCGGATAAACTTAAATTTGCATATATTATATACATCAGGTGAATCATGCAAGCTGTTTTCTGCAGTTTTATGTTTCCCGCATACGTCAGCCGCAACACTTGTGTTTTAAGAGGAAGTGCAAGTCACTGAATAGTGCTGCTCTCTGCATGTATTTACTTCCTGGTTTCGTAGGTCGCATGGTAGTCGGTTTGCAGTTCGAGTCAGATCATTATTTGAACATGTTTATTATGAATAATGTACTAATAAATATAATGTAAGTAGAATAACTTTAAAGAAACATAAATATCTTATATTGATTATTATTTTATTATAATGAAAGTATAATATAATTTGTTTAATATTGTTAACTGGGAAGCACCAATTGGTGCCATTAGTCGTGATTGTAAATTAGTTGTCAAATAATTTATATCACTTGGCACATGAATTCTTGTTAAAGAGCAAATTGGTTACTAAATAACCTTAAATCACACAAACAGGAGACTCTGGGAATACGATCTTGTGTACAGAAACCGTTCTCTAGCCCACGTGGGAATCGAATCCGCCACACAGTCAGATGTTCTAGCGACTGAGCCACGGAACCAGTAAAAGAATTTAAGTGTTTGTTTTCAAGATTTGATCTTAAGTTTAGCAAGGTCTCCTCTCTGTCGGTATGGAGTCCCCTTCACTGTTCTGCTTAAGCAAATCTTTCGGCATCCTCGTTATCCAGGATAAACTAACTTCAACGAAGAACGGCTAGCGTGGACCACCTTGGAATGAATGAATAGTGTTTAACGCCCGTTTTTGCTACAGAGGCATCATAGGCGATGGACACCGATGATACATGAGATGAAATGATATATTGGGAAAGGATTTATTTTTATGGAAGGAATCGTTCCAGGCCTAAGTTTAGGGTACCTTCCCGGCATTTGCCATTTGTGAGGACTGAGGAAAACCTGGAAAAAACCTCAGTCAGGAAGGACGGTCCCGGCTGTATTCGAACCCAGACATCCCGCTCACGAGTCCGAGACTTAACGACCTCGGCCACCTGTGACGGTGGACCACCTTGGTATATGACAATATAATATATGATATACAGGGGTAGTTAGATGTTACAGAGAACCAGTTCAGTCTTGCAACACATTTTATTTTTCCCTTGATGTTCAGTGTACTTATTCAAACGTTTCACCAGATACGTAATTCCCTCATGAAAGTGGGTTTCTCCCAGATCTTGTTTACCTCACTTACCTCCTGTATGACCTATTAAAGTTGTGCCCAACCAGGGAAGTTTCAGGAACATGGTAATCCAAAGGAGCTAGACCAGGTGAATAGGTATAAGCATTTCGAATCTTGGTTTGGTCAATTTGTCCTGAATGACGCGGATGGATGCGCGGGTGCATTTTCGTGTTGCAATACATTCTTTTTGGCCATTCTCGGGCGTTTTTTCGCGATCGCTGTCTTCAGTCTCTCCAAAAATGATGCACAGTATTATCCAGTAATGGTTTTTCTCTCTCAAAGTCAAACGGTTTCACAGCAAGGGCGTACGTCCACCCAGTTGTCTTGATTTTTCCTTCCAGATAAAAAAAATGAATCGCACTACGAGTTCCAATTTTATCCATATTTCACTGTGATTCCAAACGCTTGTATACAACTGACAACGTTAATTGGTGTTAGCTGATAAGTTAATATCAAAATGTAATATTAATAAAGCAAACATTTGCAGGTGTTATAGTATGCAAACCAAGTTGCTTATCAAACCACGTTCATATTTCTCTGCATGATTACAAATTCAATCTAGTGTATTAAACAAAATAATTGTGACAATGAGTAGTCGAAAGCTTTCACGGCCGGAGTCAGACTTATATCTAAAAGTTTCTTCCATGCTTGGAAGTCGTGGTATGTTGGAGCTAAGGTGTACAAACGTTTTGACCCCACCTGCGGTGGACATCTTCAGTGGTGCGGTCTGAATCTTCTAGGAGAAGGTTAAGACACGACTGAATCTCCAAGTTTCAAGTTTCAAGTTTATTTATTGCTTAGAAAATTCCTTCTGGCTTTACAATGTGTAGCCTTACAGGATACAGTTTACATTTTGTTACACAACTTCAAAGTTTTTTACATATATCAAGAGAAATAAAACCCATGCATGATCGATCGGTGATGCAATCATGAGAACAGTTTTATTTGAGTGTTGCGTGGCTTCTTTTATATATATATATATATATATATATATATATATATATATATATATATATATATATATATATATTAGAATTTATGTTTAAGTGATTTTACAATAATTTTAACTTAACTTATCTTATTGCTACGTAAATTTTTTTTCTTTTGTTATGCTTGAATTACTACATACTTATTACTATGTACATTTGTCTTTCATTATGCTTGAATTACTACTTACAATTTATACAAGTATGAGGAAATGTGAGAATTTGTAGAGGTTTTTTTTTTTTTTCAGTAAGTTCGTATTCTTTTATGTTTTCGGTGCTGTGCCTCCCGCTGTCCCCTCTGTTTTATTTGTGGATTTTCGCGTTTGTGTATTTTTTCCCACGTTCTGGTGCAACGACTTGTGAGTGTTTCCATGAAGGTAGGAATATTCAGTTCTGCGTGAATTGTTGCATTTGAGGTAAGGATGGGGACACGTAATATCTTCCTTAGGCTGATATTTTGTTGTGCTTGAGGGATAGGAGAGTAGTTTTACAGCTGTGGGCCGAGGCAGTGCAGGCATAGAGTAGAAATTGTTGTATAAATGCCTTAAAGAGTATGAGTTTTGTTTTGGTTGATATTTGTTTCCTTCTGAATATGCTTGAGCATGTGTAAATGCGTTGTTTGGCTTTTTGTATGGAGGTCTTGATGTGCTGGTCCCAGTTCAGTCGGCGGTCAAGTGTTGTGCCAAGATATTTGACTGTGAGTTGGTATTGTAATTGTTGTTTTCAATTTTTAGCTTTATTGGTGCAGTGTTGCGAGTTTTTGTGAAGTAAATTAACTGGCTTTTGGCTGCGTTTATTGAGATTTTCCAGGCATTTGCCAAGTGCATGTATTTGTCTACGTAGCGTTGAAGTTCAAGTTGATTGTATAACGGATGTTTGTTGTGGTTGTAAATGGCAGTGTCATCTGCGTATAATAATGTTTTGCACCTGTGATCTGTCGGCATGTCTCTGGTGTAGAGGGTGTAAAAGTAGGGTGCTAGTACAGCGCCCTGTGGTACCCCGGCGTTTATGCTGAGGGTTTCTGATTTTTCTTGGTCTACCTGCACATAGAATCGGCGTCCGTTTAGATAGCTGGCTAGTATGGGTAGGTGTGGTCGCATAGTCCGAAGTTGATGGAATATTTTGTAGAGTAGCCCGTTGTGCCAACACTTATCGAATGCTGCCTCTACATCGAGAAATACGGCTAAGATGCTGCTGTTGTTGTTGAACTCGGTGCTGATGTCGCCTGATAGTTTTAGTATTTGCAATTCAATGAAGTGTCCTTTTTTGAATCCAAATTGGTGATTTGGTACTGCATCGTTCTCTGTCGTTAGTGCTTGTAGTTGCCTGTGTAGTATTTTTTCCAATACTTTCCCCATGCAGGAGAGCAAGCTGATTGGTCTGTAGCTCTCTGGTTGTTGGCGATTTTTCCCGGTTTTGGTAGCATGATGATTTTGGCTTCTTTCCACGCCTGTGGGAAGTAGTGGACTTGAAGGCAGGAGTTCACGATTTTTGTTAGACGGACCAGTCCTCTTCTCGGTAAGTTTTTTAAATCTTCATTCCTGACGCCATCTGGTCCTGGGGCTTTTTTGTTTTTTAGGGTTTTTATTGTATTGTAGAGTTGCAGGTGTGTTACCATTGGTAAGGATTGTGAAGGCTGTTGGTTTTTCCATTGTTGTGCCCAGTTGTTTATGAGTGCGCTGCGTCTTGTGATGGATTTTCGGTGCAGGAGTTCAGCAAAGATGTTGGCTTTGACTTTAGGTTCAAAGATTTTCCCCCGTGGTGTATTTAATGCCTCCGCTCTGACGCCCTCTTCGTTGGAAGACCTGAAGGACCTCAGTAGTTCCCAAATTGAGGCGTCTTTGTGCGTTACTGTAAGAAGTCTTTGTTCGAATTGGATGTGTCGGTCGGTGGATTTGTTTTTTGATGACTGGTCTGATCCATTGTGCCAGAGTTCTGTATACTGGAAGTCTTGTGCTCCTCCACCGTCGAAGGTAGCTTCTCCTGATAGCTACTAGCCGTTCCACGTCTGGGAGGCCAGTGGAGGGGGAGTGGAGTGGAGAGAAGGTGGTGGCTTTCTCTCTTGGCTGATTTTAGTGATGCAGTGAAGTGTAGCCTGTTTAGTGGGGTACCTTTTTCTGGGCTCGGCCATTTGTTGCATTAGCGTTCTGTACATCTTCCAGTCGGTAATGGGAGCTTGCTTCCTCGCCGTGTGTGAAAGGGTCGCTTTGCCGCCAATGTAAAATTTGATGGGGAAGTGGTCCGAGCCCAGACTGTAATGTACCTGTAAGGTGGGAGGGATGAAGATTCCCTTAACTAGCACTAGATCCAGAGTGTCATTTGGGATAGAAGGATTATGATGCCAGAATGAGTGTTTCTTTGCAGTTCTGATTTTGATATCTTGTTGTATCAGTAAGTAGTCCAATAGATGATGACCTGCACCATTGCAGGTGCGAGCGTTTCAGGTTGTGTGTTTGGCATTTAAGTCCCCTGCGACTATCAGTTTTGTGAAAGTGTTGAATAGTTTGTCGAGATCTCTGACCATTCCCGTTTGGCTGGAGGCCGGAGGGCGATATGCTGCCACGACCGTGATTAGCTGGGAATTTGCTTGTATTTGGGCAGCTGTGGACTCTAGCGCCTCGAGTTGTGGGAGTGTTACCGTTGTGTTGACGGCTATGTTGTTTTTAATGAGAATTGCAGTACCTCCTCCTGGTTGTTGGCCTGGTCAGTCAGTCCTGACGATATTGTAGCCTTTGAGTCGTAATTTCCTGTGTGGTTTTAACTTTGTCTCTGTGATGCAGGCGATGTCGATTTTTTGTCTGTTGAGGAAAGATGTCACTTCATACGGGCTGTGGAGTGTGCCGTTTGAATTCCACACTAGGGCGGTAATTTTGTGACCGATAGTGCTGTGTTGTGCAGTCATTTAGAAAATGTTTTCGAGAAACTCAAAGATCACTGTTAGTTTGTCAGCTAATCCTTTAGCTTCCTTGAATTTGGCAATGGTTGATTTTAGGTTGGTAAGTATTTTGCTAAAGTTGAATTCTTTTAGAAGAGAGATTATTTCCTTCATAGAAGAAGAATCAGAAGACTGAGAGGACTGCACATCGGCCGCAAATGATACTCCTGGTTGTACGGGGGCGTTGTGTGTGATGAGGGTGGGGGTGGGCAGGCTTTGCTTTGCTGTGTTGATTCTCCTGGTTAGAGTTAGAAGTTCTCTTCTGTCTCTCTCGTTCTGGAATGTGATGCATCCTCTGTAGCTTGCTGGATGTTCCATGTTGCGGTTTGCACAAATGGGTGTGAAGTTCGGCATTGTTTTGTTTGGGCAGTCCTGGATGAGGTGTAGTCCGCTGCACAGAACGCAGCGAGGTGTTAATGTGCACATTTTGTATGTGTGTCCTATTTGTTGGCAGTTATATAGCACTGAGCGATATGGTTTTGGGATTTCTGATGTTCCACCTTGATGATTACATTCATGAGTGTACGTTCTTGTGTGAACAGTGATGATTTGTCTGCTCTCTCGAGTGTTAGCTGATAAAGTGGGAGGGGCTTATCAGTGGCCTTCATCTGCCTGCAGTGCAGGAGGGGATAATCTTTTGCTTTGATGGCTTCTGAGATTTCTTCGATTTCCACGCCCATGGGCATGCCTCTGATTACAAATCTGAGTGGTTGTTCGTCTTTGGGAACGAATGAGTAGTATTGCAGTCCTATTTTTTGTAATTCTGCTAAGGTGTCCTTGAAGGTTTTTAAATCTTGCAGTAACAGTTTCAGCCCATGTGGGGTGTTCTGTATAGTGTAGTTCTTGCTGGGACAGATTTTTTGTAGTATAGAATTTAGTACTTTTAGAGCATTTTTGTCTGGAATTATTTTTCGTGGGGGTTTTTGTGAGAGTGGTCCTCTTGTGTTTTGTGTTGGGTTGTGCTTCTGAGCGCTAGCTCGAGTGCCTTGTTGATTGGAGGCAGAATTTTTTGGTTGGTGTTGGAGTGGTACGTTGTGTCTTAGGAAAAGAGGGCTTCTGCAAAACCAGTTGCCTTTTTGCTTGAGTTTGGGGCCTTGAAGTGCGTTTGTCAGTATCTTACTCGCTGGAAAGTGAGTCGTACCTGTTTGAGAGAGGTATGGTGGAAGTTTTTGTGTTATGTGTAATTTTTGTTTTTTGTTTGTCATGGTCTTTTTCACTAGAGGAGTTGGCTTTTCGTTTTTTGGTGGGGGTGGTCCAGCCATTATTAGCTAAGTGGAGTTCTTTTCTTTTTGTGGTAATTTCCCTGATGCAGTTTTCAAGGCTTTGGGCCACAGCTATCCACTGAGAGTCACCAGGTTGTAAAGTTTGTAAGATAGTTCTGTAGTTGATCTGTTCTTTCTGTAAGTCCAGTAATTGTTTTTCAACATGCATGTAGTGAGCAGAGACAGTTAATTCTTATCTCCAACTGGAGGTGTTATATTTATATACGGGTTGCTCGAAGGGGATTGGTTCGGCTTGAGCGGGGGGTGTATACTAGGAGGGCAGGGCATCTCCGCTCTGATAGGTGATTGGTTCGAATGATTTTTGCGAGTTTAGGATTGTTTTATATGCTGTAATATAGGATACCAGGTCTTGCAATAGGAGAGAGGATAGGATAGAGAGGGGAGCGGATCGGTTAGCTAGTGAGCGGGCCGTTTTTTACGCCATTTCTGTGGCTGGGGTACAGCTACTTTTCTACTCCACCATCGATCTCACCCTGGAGGGTGTGTCTGTTTTTCTAAGTGTGTCATTGGACGACAGAAGAAATTTTACTGCGCAGTTTTCTTATCAGCAGCAACAGGTGGGCGCGCCCTATCGCGTCCGCCACGGAGCAGCCCACAAGAAACAAAACTTTGTGTTTCTTTTACTCATCATTGACAGCATTTCCTGCTCTTCTGGACCACACCAACACACAAAAAGGTTAGTGCTCGACTGAGTTAGGAGTGTAGTGCACTGCACATTAGCTGTGCAGTGCACAGTGCCTACCCTGTGTTTCTAGCAAGCAAATTACCACCTACCATGAACCCAAGTGCAGCAGAAAGCACTGTTGTTGCGGGAGTTTCTGGCATCCAGAGCTCCGCAAAGGCCTCCACTTCTGCTAAGAAGGTTACCGGACATCAGTCAGGCCACATTAAGAAACGTAAATCTCGCCGATCACGAAAAGTAGATGGTGAGACAACCCCTCCAATTGCCTCGTGCAAGGACGACAGCCCATAGCGGGAACGATCTCCTCTTCGCATTGGCAAAAAACCAGAACCCAATTCTGGCAACTCCTGTGAGGATTCGCTCACAGACTACTCCACAGATTCAGAGAAGACCTCTATCTTCTCTGTACACTCCTCCTATAGGGGGGAAGATGATAGTTCGTCTGCCTTGGCTTCCGAGGCGGACGATGCAAAATTCCAAGTAGTAGCCGGTAAAAGAAAGCGGCGTACTCGACCTCAATTTGAGGCAGATGGCTCCAGCACAGCTGGAAAACCAACACTATCAGCAGGTCCTAGTAGCAATGTAACTTCTAGCTCACTGAGACGCCACATTCCACCAATTATCGTGGATTCCTTTCAGGGGGTCACGGGCTTCTTAAAAGAAGTTATGCCGTCCCTGATAGCTGAATGCAAGATAATTAGAAAAGGTAATAACTACAGGTTTCAGGCGAGGTGTGCCGAGGACCACCATCGCCTGATAAGCAATCTCAAGCGGCGAGGAATACCACATTTCTCATTTGCCGTTGACAAAGCACGCGACATCCGTCGCATTATCAGAGGGCTACCAGCGGACACTCCTTTGGAAGACATCGCTGACGACCTCAAACGTCAGGGAATACAACCCAAGCTCATCAAACAACTAACGAAGCCTGCTCAGGGTGAAAACCCTACTGCAAAAATTCCCATCCCCCTCTTTCTAGTTATAGTAGAGCGGGCTGACGATCCTGAGGTGGCGATAGACAAGCTATCGTCATTATGCTACCTCAGCATAAAGATCGAAAAACCCAGACGCCCTGGCGGCCCCGCACAATGCCACCGCTGCTTGGGCTTTAACCATTCTAGTGAGTTCTGCTCCCGGAACCCTAGATGCCTCAGATGCGGTGGCCCCCACCCCCGTGAGGCCTGTAAACGTGCTCCCACGGAGATCCCAACTTGTGCCAACTGCAAGGGGGACCATGTGGCGTGCTATGGAAGGTGCCCTGCAAGACTGATGATTATCAGCAACACAAGCAACCGCAGGACCCAGCCGGGCTACTCATCACCCAACTCAACCACGGCACCGCCAGTTACCAAGGCACCGCCAGTTACCAAGGCACCGCCTGTAACACCAGCGACTCCAAGCACCTCTACATCCAAGGCTACCAATCCAGGCACTGCCAACTCCTATGCAGCAGCAGCACAAGAACAGCCCTCTGATTCTCGACGAGTGTCGCGAGCTAATAAACAGACTACACAACAACCAAAACATACGACCACTAAAGCTCCACCTCAACCAACTCCCAAGCCTCAGAGGCAGCCGCGCCCTCCCAGGAGGACTCCACCTGCTGAGGGGCCGAGCACTCCCCAGCAGAGGGGAACCCAGGAGAAGCAAACGCCTCCAAGGTCCACCCCAAACCTTCCCATACTCAACAAGGCGAGAGTACCTTGGACTTGCTCCAATGGCTGTCACAATTGTGGCAGACATATGGCAGGGAGTTGCAGGAGCTCCTCGCCCGTTTCCGCCAAGCCCCAGATTCCTCCAGCAGGATGATGGCAGTTTTTGAAGCTATCGCCCTTCTCGTCGACGGTGACCAGGCGACCCAGGATGGCGAACGGAACTAGGTCTCGTACCTCTTTCCGGTTCGCGTTTTGGAACGCCAATGGCCTTACCGACAAGAGGGACGAGCTAAATCATTTTGCTGCCCGGTTTGCCCTAGATGCCATATTAGTCAGCGAGACGCGCTTCCATCAACACTCCTCTTCCCGTCTTCCGGGCTACACTTGCTACCGGTCTGATCGAGGTGCCCCTGGCGGCAGCACAGCGATTTACATCCGGAGGAACGCAGTCCACCGCCCATTCCAGATCCCACAATTACAGACCCTAGAGGCCGTAGCCAGTTTTGTGGAACTTGATGGCACTGAGGTACTAATAGTATCTGCATACCACTCCCCATCCAGAGCCTTTGTGGTGACTGACTACCAGTCCCTCCTCAACCTACATCCGAGTGTCATCCTCGCGGGAGACTTCAATGCCAAACACCCACGTTGGCATTGCAGTTCCCGCGCGGACAGCAGAGGCCAAGCAATTGTTCGCTTAATCCATCAGGACCCTCAGCTTAGAGTACAGGGCCCCTGGCAACCCACCCACCATCCGTCAAGTAGAGGACAGCCTTCTGTCATCGACTTCACGATACTCAAACACTTCCCACATCATCTCACCCTCACATCAATCAACGCACTCCATTCCGATCATAACCCCGTGTTGGCCGAAATCAACACTAGGATTGCCAGCCAAGATGTCGCAGGTACAAACCGCGAGATCGACTGGAAAAGCGTAAAGGTTTGCCTCGGCACTATGATCCCTCCTAACCCCAAAATTACAGACATCCCTTCCCTTAAAAACGCAGTTTCATCCTTCTCCCTGGCAGTCACCAAAGTCACTCACAGTCTTACCATTCACACCTCCCCTCCTCTTCATCCAGAAGTCATTCCTCTAGACCTGGAGCTTCTCATCCGTTGCTCCTGGGCTGCCCGCAGACTCTACCAGCGTCACCGTACGCCACATCATCGAGCTCTGCTAAGGTCCTTGCGCCGCCTCCGTGAGCACAAAAAGCTCGCGTGGGAGGACACTATGGCTAGGCAGAACTTGATCGATGGCGACGTGTGGAGGATCGCAAAGAACCTCCGTGGCCAGAAAGACAAAGCTTCCCGACCTATCCATTGCACCCGAGGCCTCGTATACGACCCCCAAGCCAAAGCCAATTCTCTCGCTGACTACTTAGAACGCCTATTTAGGCCCAGAGACGACCCCCAGGACGATGCCTTTTCAAGTACGGTTCGCCGCGACGTCCGTCGATACCTTCGACGGCCGTCGGCTGAGGACGACTTGAGGATTCCCATCTTTCACCCCCACGAAGTCCAAGGCGCAATCCAGCGTCTCAAACCCAAAAAGGCAGCCGGACCTGATGGACTTACGCCCCTCATGCTTCGGAACCTTCCTTTCAAGGCTGTGCTCTTTCTCACAAAAGTGTTCAATATGTGCATCAGCCTGTGCCACTTTCCACGAGAGTGGAGAGAGGCGCGGGTGATATGCATATTGAAAGCAGGCAAAGACGCAACCCACCCCTCCAGTTACCGATCAATTAGTCTCCTGTCTACACTTTCAAAAGTGTTTGAGAGATTACTTCTTGCCCGTATGCTTCCCCTGCTGGGAAACATTCAAGCCATTCCCCCTCACCAATTCGGATTCCGTCCTGGGCTTTCTGGTACCCAGCAGCTACTGAGGGTTGTGGAGGCCTCAGCCCTGGGTTTCCAGGAGCGAGCCTTCACCCCAGCAGTGTCTTTGGATGTAGATAAGGCCTTCTCGACGACCTGGCACGCCGGGCTTCTGTACAAACTCATTCACCTGGAGCTTCCCAAAAACTACATTCATCTTTTACACTCATACCTCAAGCATCGCACTTTCAAAGTAGCGGTGGCGGGAAACAACTCGACACTAAGGCCGATACGCGGCGGAGTCCCCGAAGGCTCTGTTCTTTCCCCAATTCTGTTTAACATATACATAGCAGACTTTCCACAAGCAGCAGACGTCAACATCGCACAATACGCAGATGACGTCCTACTATTCAAAACAGATAGAAACCTCAACAGAGCTTTCATTCCCATACAAAGACTCCTACACCTAATCGAAAGGTGGTGTAGGCGTTGGCGAATGTCAATTAACCCGGCAAAGAGCAACGCCGTATACCCGCAAACGCCCCCACACTATCATACAGACGGAAAATGATAAGATGGAACAATTCCATAACCTACTTGGGAGTGCATTTAGACAAAGGTCTAACCTTCCGGGAACACATTACCGGAACTGCTCACAGGGCGCAGGGAGCAATTGCTCAACTGTACCCTATGTTCAGTTCCAAGGCAATGCCAGTTCACCTGAAGTTACACCTCTTCAAAACCCTGGTCATCCCGGTAATGCTATACGCCTGTGAAATCCGGGGTATGGCAGCTGACAGTTGGCTCGCACTTCTGCAGAGAGTACAGAATAAAGGACTCAGGACCATTTATTCTGTATATCGCAGCTTTCCATCCAGGTTATTACATGAGAGTTCTTCCCTCCCATACATCGAGGAGGAAATCAGACGTCGGGCATCAAAATTCTACGGCAAATAGCCATTACATGAGAGCGCTCTCGTTCGATCTCTTGGCAGCTACCCCTGTCGCAAGAGGATTAAGCCCAAATCCAAGGTGCCACGCCTAGCGTGCGACCACATCGGATAACTAAGGGGCACAACCTAGCGACAGGACTAAACATTCCAGACGCCAACCAAAACAATTAGCAAATAACAACAGCAAATCAGATGACGATATTCTCATGTTGTCCACAAAGCAGTGAACAACACCAGCATACCGTGCAAACTCCAAGGATGACATATGCGCCCGCTCCAACAAGGATTAGCTTTTCTGCTCAATCCATCCACCTTATAACCAAATTAGCAACTTCACCCTACAACCCCCATCCCGTCTCTGCGGTAAAACCCAACACAGGGTAGGGACGCAGCAACTATACTCAGGCTGAGCACTGACTTCAGCCTGCCAGATTACTTCGGACCAGGTCTTGCTTAGTTTGAGAGTCTCTCCCTTTCTGTTGAAATTATTAGGGTGCTTGTAGATTTCTATTGCTTCGCGTTGTAATCTAGCGTGGTAGTATGGTATTGAAGAGAGGACAGATGTTTCATTATACTGGATAATATGTTCTCCGTCTGCCCATATTGCATGTTATGCGACCGCGTACTTATCCGGCTGGCCCAGGCGGCAGCATCTTTTGTGTTCTGAGAGCCTGTGTTGACGCATCATTAAGTGGTGCCTATGTATACTGCCCCGCAGGAACAAGGAATCCGGTAGACGCCGGGCGAAATTAGCGGGTCTCTGGAGTCTTTGGCCGAGCGTAGCAAAGTATTGATTTGTTTGGTGGGCTTGAAGATGGTTTTGACGTTGTGGCTTTTGAGTAGGCGTCCATTTCTGTCCGTGATCTTATTCAAGTATGGTAGGAAAGCAATCCCATTGTTCCTGGGTGAACCCTATTTGACCGGGTGATATGTGGGTGGGCGTGTCGCTCTGCGGACATCTTGTGCTGTGTAACCATTCGAAGATAAATCCCGTTTCAGATGTCGGAGTTACTGTTGCAAAAGTCAGGCTCGCTGACGCGAGCAGCACTGTCAGTGAGGGTCTTTATCATGGCGCGTTTCTGCTTCGGGTGATGGTTGTAATTTTTGTGCAGATACCGGTTGGTGTGGGTGGTTTTGCGGTAAACCGTGTGTCTCAGCTTCCCGTCTGGTTTCTTGGTGACCAGAACATCCAAGTAAGCTAGTTGGCTATCTTTCTCTTTCTCAGTGGTGAACTGGATCCGTGGATTGATACTGTTGAGATGCTGGAGGAAACCAACAAGAGCTGATTCTCCGTGACTCCATACGATGAAAGTGTCATCCACATAGCGGTACCATACGGATGGTATGTGAACTGCATAACTTAGAGCTTGAGACTCGAAAGATTCCATAAAGAAATTCGCAATAACTGGACTGAGTGGGCTGCGCATCGCGACCCCATCTATTTGTTCGAAGAAAGCCTGGTCTCACTAAAAGTAGGTAAAAATAAGCACGTGATGAAACACTGCTAGTATGTCGTCTGGAAAGAGATCTTTCAGCAGTGTGATGGCGTTACTTACAGGAACCATGGTAAAAAGGGAGACGACATCGAAACTCACGAGGACATCTTGAGGTTGCAATGTGATGGTCTGTAGTTTCTGTATGAAGTAATGTGAGTCCTTGATGAAAGTGTCAGTGAAGCCAATATGAGGTTGTAATAAACTGGCTAAATATTTGGCGACAATGTAGGTAGGGGACCCAATTCGCTGACATTGCATCGTAATAGTACCTCTGTTTTATGTATCTTGGGAAGACCGTAGAGTCTAGGAGGTTGAGCTTCAGATCTTGTGATGCGGCGTTTGTCCTCAGGTGATAGGGATGACGTTTTTACTAGACTGTTGGTTTTCCGTAAAATACGGGATGTAGGATCACGAAGTTTTCGGTAAATATCAGGCTGTAGTAGGTCTAAGATCTTGTTGCGATAGTCACGTCGGTTCAGGAGACAGTAGCATTGCTCTTATCTGCAGAGCAGACAATGATACCCGAGTTGGCATTGAGTCTCTTGAGGGCTGTTCTTTCTTGGTGTGTCAGGTTGCTTTTTGGGCGTTTGGCACGTTGTAGTATTCTGGCGGATTCTTGTCGGATTTCTTCTGCAGCAGGAACCAGAAGGACGCGTATCCCAGATTCAATGCTGGAGATAATCTCCTCCATCGGCAAGGAAGTTAGGATCACCGCGTAATTGCCTTCTTTTGCAAGTAGTGAAGTTTCTGCAGGTGAAAACTGATTATCGGATAAATTCACAATTGTCCGACTAGTATCATTCAATGTGTCGGCCTTCCTGGTGGTCAAAAGGCCGTCAAACTTCTCAATAATTTAGTAATGATTCAAGATACGTTTTGAAGGGTTAACTCGATTGAGGCATGGAAATGTTGACGTTATTGAGAGAAACGCTGACCTGACTGAATAGAGAATTTAGAGTGTTGTTGAGAAAGGTGACTTCATCCGCATCATTGAGATAGCTGCCGTCCTCCTTGGGAATTTTAACGAATGAAACGAGAATCATGTAAGACAGGTCTAGGTAATCGCCGCCATTTCCAGAGTAATGAAATGTAATGGACGATTTTGTGGCTAGAGTGGTTTGTGGGTTGAAATATATGGTCCTATGTTGGTTCAAACCGGAGTTCATGTACACGCCAGACATGATAAAAATAAATCGCATGTGGTCTTGTGTTTCGCGGATATGGTTTTTGACTGTGCCCTTTTATTTTTGCGAACAGTTTTTATTCTGATGCGCTCCGAGTCCAACAGAATGTCTATTTTGCTGTCCACTTTTCGTTTTAAATTTCTTCCCCTCTCCTTTAGCCCGTGTCGAAAATCTTCATTAGGCGTAGAGGTGGTGACAACGTTGGAGGTGACGTTTGCGCCCATTTTAAGGCTTATTTGCCTATCGCCTTTACTCCGGTGTTTAGGATGGGAACCAAGGTTCGAAAGACGGCAGGGCTAAAAAGCCTGATTCCCTTTTGGTAGCGATCGTCCCTGTAAATAACGAAATCACGGCCGTTCAAAGTAGTAGGGATAGATTATGTCATCGTTGTGGTACATGTTGCCGGTCTGAAGAAGAGTACTAAACCCGAAGAAAATCCGTCTGCAAATGACAGGAAATCACCAAAAGCTTCCCTTAAATCTATTAGGGCGGTGTTGGAATCTTGCTGAAGTAAGGGAGGCCAGCTAAGAGGAAAGAAAGGTTTTTCTACCGTGAATTTCTTCGTCGAATCGTTTTACAAGACGACGCTGTCCAGCACCTGTACAAAAGATCGCCAATGATTTGCGGAACAATCAGTTGCAGTGCATGAAAACCTCGTAAGGAAATCCCATGTACGAATACATGCGATAAGTGGGCGATGGTGCACATTGGGCAGAAAACCGAGCATCTTGGACACGCACGGTGAGGGGATGAACTTTATCACCACGCATATTTTCCGAAATCTGCGGCGGCGGACGGCCTACGTGGTCTCTTCGGTTTCGGATATTCTGACAAGACTTCGTGGCGTTCACATGACAGTGCGACATAAAGTGTTCGGGTAGCGCCTTATCCGGTATCCATCGCTTTGGGGTTAACTCTTTAACGATAACACTTTCTTTAAGCCCATGTGTTGTTCGAAAGTTATGTTGATACTGTTCATGACGCGGGCTGGATTAGTTTTTATTTTATTTTTTAATAGAAACTGAATTTCTGGGTACACTCTATAGGTACGTGTATATTATGTGCTGATAGTGCAGGTGGTCTTGATGTTGTAAAATCTGGTCGGATATTGAATCTTGATAAGAGCTATCTGCCACTCTCCTCGTAACACTACCCTTTCAGGTAATAAACTACAAACGCCGGAGTTGGTGTTCTCGGTAAATCGTTCCATTATTCGTGAGTGTGATGGAAAATAGTTTTCGTTTGATAATATCGAAATACTGTGAGAGTGTTTCAGGATACCCTTTCCACTTGACGAGCACTTGTTTACTGTCGCCCCTGGCCCTGGTGACGAGTATTTATCAACCTTGTAGATCGAGGGAGGTTAAATTTTTTAAGAGCAAAATAATCGCTTTACGGGTTGGCCAGCCAAGTATTCAATTTATAGACCACGGGAGTGCCTACGTTGTAAAGCTCGAATCTTTCGTACGTCAAATTCTATTCGTAACCTTTTTTGAATTTTCTCTTTACCTTAGATGTGCAAATGTGGTCGCCAACTCTAAATTTTTGTTAGAGAGGCATGCATTTAGTGCCGTATGTTTTTGATACCTCTGAAAAATGTTTTATTCGTTGAAATCGATGAGCTCCATTTTCATGTTTCTGTGATGCGAACAATATGATTTTAATATGTAGAATAACACGTCAACTTATGGATAGGTATTTTGTGCGTAATGTATTGCCGCAATTTGGATATAAAAATACGATTTAATCGCTTTATAACGCTGCGTTTCATGTTATTATTAGTCGTGCGGCGTGTAACACGGTGATTTTTAAAAAAAAACGTTTAAAAGGTTTAGTTAAATTGAATTTGTTGTCCTTGTCTGTTTGTAAATTTTTGGGGACTCTCTTGTGCTGGGAAAATATGATGTTGATCGTTTCGGCAATGTTTTTCCAAATTTGACTTCAAGATATGTTGTCCACGCGAATTTGGAGAATACACCTATTACATTAAGAATATCAGCGTAAGGTCCGTTGTGCTGCTTAATGCTATTCGTGACGTTTAGCTCTACCTTCCAAAAATCGTCGATGTCCGTCATGTGATAATTTCTGTTGGTAAATCTATTTCTAGGCTGCTTGGGAAGGGCATTGCTCTTCTAGGAAAGGATTCTATTCTATCCCGGGAAATTCAGGTAGCTTTGGGAAGTTTTTATGCTGCGCCTACACCCGTAATGTTCGACTGGATTGTAAACCCATCTAAACCCATTATTATTACAATGTTTCCCACTCTAAATTCACCTCCTGGTTTGCGGATTTTCCAGATCTTGGCCTAAATTCATGCCTAATGGTGAAATGAGTCAAGTTGCGAGCCCTTTTATACTTATTTTTCCGCAGAGTCCTGAATATGTGCCACTCCCTTAGAGGAATGTTCTTTTTTGGTTTAATCGCATCCATTTTGTCTGCGTTTCTTCCTCTTTTCTTCCTTCTTCCTTTCGCATGGCGCTCTGAATTTTGAAACCAAATCGTAATAGTTGCTTATACTTCATGAAGCTTCACTTTTGTTCCTGAGAGAATTTAGAATACTGCAACATCGTTGATAATGAATGTTATGACCTTACCTATAATATGCGCTCTCTGGGTGAGATTGTACGAGCATTATTTGTCTAACAAGATTCATGATAATACCAATGTACTAACTCTTGAATTAAACACCGGGTGAAGAAAGGCAGGTGAAAACCTGCCCTTTTGCGTAATGTGTTTTCTCTTCTTCAACGACACTTTCTTGTTAACTAATTTCCTCCATGTAACATTATGCCATTTTAAACGTTTCTTACACGCGAGAGAAATTCAAACGTTGCCTTTTCAAAAGTTGCATATCCATTCCGAAATAGCATTGATTAATTCGTGACTGATTTGTTTTAGAATCTCTTTGCGAACGACAAGTTTGGCTTTGCTTAAAATTCCAAATTATTTCAATTTTTGCGATCAGAAGGGAGGTTAACCTTCGTATATTCGTCTTCATCGAAACTGCAATATCCTCTGTAGTGGGGAGTAAGAGATATTTATAGCGAAACAAAGCAAGACGGATTCTCCGTTTATATCTGTATCTGCCGGGGGTGTACTGCTTGCAGTCTAGAACTAAATAACCGTGTGGTTTTCCGGAAGCCTTTTGAAATTCCTCAGTGCGGTCACTTTCATACATCATATCGTCAATGAAGACGAGTACTCCCTCTTTAATTCTTCATACGGGAGGAATGTCTGCGTGAGTAATTTTGTTACATGTGCAATTATTGATCCTGAACCAAATCTAGACGGATATTCCGCAGGTTTACACATACAGTCCTATTTGTGGCTTTTTACACATTCTGTCGGCTCGTCGTCTAAAAAGAGATCTGCGATTTCTACATCTTTATCGGAGTTTACTCTCTTAAACTTACCCTGTACTTTTACTTTCCAAACGGGATCCTATTGTGTTTGATTCGTATTTCTCTTGTCAGGGTGACCTCCAGAATAAGAATTCGGATCAAACCACCTTTTCCCCCCAAGGTGGTACTTGCCATTTTTGCTTAGAATCAATTTCCCTTCGTACTTCTGTTTTGTTACTATGCTTTTTGCTACTATGTTACATATCATTGCTTTTACGCCCTTTATAACCGTGTAGATAAACTTATCCGTTTTCGGGGACCAACACTCGTTTGTTTACCACCATTCTAAATGTTTTAGTGGAAGGTTCGGTTACCCCCTTTCATAAGGGATTGCGTGTGATTTATCGGTTGACGATAATTGCCGCTTTCTTATCATTCAAAACTACGTCTCTAATCACATCGCCAACAACGTTATTTTAATTTCCGTAATTTAGTGTAATCCCGTTAATTTTACACATAAAATATCTTTCCCCCCATATTTTACATCAAATGTCTAACTTTTAGGTCCGGTGGATGTTAATCGCCAAATGTAGGGTTCTTCAATAAACTTCTCCAGTTCACCAGTCATATCTCCCGGGAAATTACATTCCATTTTGCACGGTACACCTTAAGCCTAGAAATAAAAAATATATAAATATTTCACCATATTATATAAGAATTAAAATACCTAAAATTGTGTTAGTTAAGAACAAATATACGCTAAATTGGATAAGTAAAGTAAAAATACGCGTAAGTGAAATACGTTAAATTGCCTAATTAAAGTTAAAATACGCTACATATACGCATGTAAATAAAATGCGCTAAATACATGTTAGTAAAGAAAAAAGCATACTAAATGTACAAGTAAAGATTAAATTATACTAAAACTTACTTTAACAACAAACACGATACTATTATATGGTCAGCTGTATATTCTCTATTATCGTGAAAACAAAGTAAAAATACACATATTATACAAGAAACTAAAAACCCCATGAAAATGATTATCGTGCATATTTCTTGGTGTAACATAGTCCCACTTGTGCAAAAACTACGGATCTTTCCCTACTGCAATGCTCTTTTATACCAAATATGCAAAATGAGTAGTTAACGGGGAGTGAAAAACAGACGAATAAATAAAAAGGAATATATATGGAAGGTATGAAATACAAAATGAGTAATTAAGATGGAATAGAAAACACACGGAAATATATAAAAAGTAATAAAAATATAAACCATATGTATGCAAAATGAGTAATTAATCAGAAATGAATAACACAGGGGAATAAATAAACAGGAACAGAAATAGTTTCAATGCATGAAAAGTATGCAAAATGAGTAATTAAACCGGAATGAATAAAAAGAGTTATAATTGCAAGGAAAAGTCGTATTTAATAACACTTACAAAGAGAAGTGCGGTGCCGTCCAAAATGCAGTTAAGCTGTGTTCAGTTTATGCGAAGTCTGAAAAAAATAATTGAAAAATACTGTATCATTCTGTTAAGATTGCACACAAATTAATAAAAACGAGTTAAAATCCGGGACACATACTACTGCTACTACTCATAATTGTAGATAACAGCTCAATAAGATGTACACAGTAGTAAACTTATAAGTCAGAGCAAGCTCACCCTAAGCGGGACAGTTTAATATTAAATACAGCAAGGCGAACGTAGATTTTATTCATTGCATGTGCACTGTGATACGTGGAAAAACACCAGAAGCTGACGTAATGAGGAAGTTGTAAAACGATGCATCCGATTCAAAAATTAATTACGTCCGGAGCTGAGACAGTGGGAAAGCTAACAAACGTAGAGAATGCATCCGGTACAGAGATCATTACATCCGGAGCGGAGAACAGGATGCTGACATTGCAAACGTACAGGTGGCCGGAAATTCTGAACGCAATGCGGATGTTGTAATGCGAAAAGACGCATTCGATACAAAGTTCATTGTGTTGGAGTGGAGACCGCAAGAAAGCTGCAGAATGTATCTGGTACGAAGTTCCTTATCTTTGGCGGATAAAATTCTGCCCTTCCATTTTTAATGTTTCTTATTATGCTCATTAGTAACATAACAATGGAAGTATGTACCCAACAGCGGACAACAAAATTATGTGTTTGCGCAACATACCTTCTTTTTGTAAAATTAAATAGCGTAACTAGCATTATTGTTTCTAATAACAGTTTTTTATTTCTCAATTTCTGGTTTATAAAAATATTCATAAAGTAGACTTTTTTATTGCACCGTAACATCTTTTGGCACAAGCAAAGTAAATAGTGTAGCTAGTTTTGTTTTTGTTTTCAAAGTTAATATTTTGTTTCTCAAAATGTGTTTTTGTTTATAAAATAGTTATTTTTGTCTTCAAAGTTAATATTATGTTTCTAATATAATTTTTATTGCAACGTAACATCGTTTTACACAACATAACCATTTTATTGCAAAATTAAATAGTGTCACTAGTTTCTGGTGATGTCAAGAACTTACGGTACAAGCCTGAACAGGCTTACTACAATCCGACACCGTGACCCTTGACTACTTCCCGGAAACATGTCTTATTTTGTAACATAACCGGTTAACATGTTAAATCCTGTCTTCATCGGACACAGCTAGACTTGTCTGATGACGTCACGAATTTGGCGTGCATGTCCAAACAGGTTTACCATGCCCCGACACCTCTAGTGCAGGTTTCGTCATTTTTAATGACGGTCCTGTTTGCGCAATCTTGTTTGGTGATGTCATATGGCACAAGTTTGTGACCTGATCGCCTGCTTATTACAACCTGCATAATGTAACTGATTTACTTTCCCTTGTCCGCACTGTCACCACATGTACATATTGTGTCAACATCTGCCGAGGCGAACTTCGCCCACGTTATCTTTGTAAATACGTCAACACCACAAGTATGTATTTGCACAACAAATGACAATAAAATAATTAAAATCATAGATCCTGTAAATATTAACATTTCATTAAATTGGTAACATATTTTAATAAATTCAATAAAATTAAAAAATGTTTGTACTTGATATATTTGTAAATATATGTACTTAGGAAAAGAATTTTAAAAATCTTGTACTTGTCCCCAACCCTACTCCCCGTATCTTGGGGAGCAGCACAGCAAACGCTGGATACCGTCCGTCCAACCATATTTCTGCTCACTCCACGTACCCACCGACATCCTACCTATACACAGATATGTAATTTTTTTTTATAAACCCGAAGCACACAGTTGATGTTTTTTCTGGGCCAAAATTCGTTTACATGGCGATCATTATATCTCTTTACCGGTTATCAATATTTTTATCAGCCGTTCGTTTTGTTTGGCCCCGAAAGATGTCAAACACGCCGTCGGGCCCATACTACTAACATGTCTGGAGTGTTGGCTGTGGCAGAACATCCGGAACTCACAAATCACTGAGATCCGTTTCTGCACTTACTGGTGCTTTCACTCACTTAGCCCAAAGTCCAATGTGCTCCTATCGACAGCACAGTTCCAATTCCATAAATACAAACATTTATGGATGTTCATGCACTTTCTCCCTTATGAAACAAGAATTCAATCACTGCTCGTTATTTGTGATGAGTCTACAACACATGCCATTTTAACAGTTCACTATAGCTCCGCTATCTGCCGGAATGACTTGAAACTCTGTACAGCTGCGGAAGAAAGATCAAACTGTAAACATCTAAATATTATATTTTTCTATCTTTCTCAATAGCTGAGGGGGAAAAAAATGTGCGGCATTGTTTTTTGAACGCCCCTTGTACTAACTCTGCAAATATGAAGTTGTGCTACACAGTATGCGGTATAACAAAAAATGAAACACCCTGTAGTAGGACTTAAAAAAAATATTAAACACGAATACTTCTTTGCAACGTAGTTTCCAAACACTTACTGCACACATAAGTTATTATACCATTGGAGGGCTTTTTTTAATAGTGTTTAACGTCTGTTTTAACTGCTGAGACATCACAGGCGGTAGATATTGATGATATGGACGTGATAACATCCTTCGCACCAGATAATATTCTTTATCTCCGAGCGGAGAGCAATACTCTTCACTCCCCTCTCCTCAACTCACCGCCATATTGATCCGCATAATAATGAGGTTCCTACCAACTACTCATTACCGGCCCTGATATTACAATCCTGCTAAGAAAAAGAGAAAGAGGGAGAGAGAAAGAACTAAAGAAAAAACAACAGACACTTGAGCACATACAAACATGTAACCATAAGAAAAGTATGATGACAAGACACTGATGAATGAAATAACCCAGATTATGAATACATTACAGACAAATAATAAAGATGATCTACAGAGTAAAGAAAGAAAATGGGCTATGAATAGGTGCCTTACATGTAATAGAGTGGCAACAAAATGAAGTGTGAAATAAAAACACAGAAAGAAAAAGAAAGGATAAGAAATAAGAAAGATTAAAAAAATAAAAGAACGAGAAGAACTCAACCATCAAAGAAAACAGGACAAGAAGGAAAGGGAATTGGGGGAAAAAAGAAATGGGGGAAAAAATAACTCAAAGTATAATCTACACAAAGGGAAATTTGGAAAATACAAAGTTCAGTTAAAAATACCTTGAAACGAAAGTAAAGTATTAACATGGTAAAATAAAAAATAAAAAATGTGTTGGTAGACGCAGTCAATCTGACTTGAAGAAAAATGTGCCAAATTTAGACCTTAACAGAGGGACAAAAAATAGCAAACTCGGCATCTTCGCCAAAGTAAAATTTATGATGTATAACGTAACTGGTGAGAACTCCGGCAAAAACTTATTGAACGAAAACCGTTACCCGGCACAATCCACCAAGATGTCACTTTGTATGACACAGCCGGCGACTCAGTAATAAGATAGCACGAACCTGTCTTTTCAAATACCTAATTCTACGATATTTCTGGATTACTTTGCTTACAGACATCTAATTCTATGACATGCTGGAGAGAGGAATTAGTTTAAAAATTGAAACTATAATTTTTTCTCCACTTCACAATATAACGGTTATTACATATCTGATTTTACAGTATTGAGTTAAGCTGTAAACTTTCTGAGCTAGAGAAAGATTTGATACACGATACGTTCTGCTCATTCGGTGATTTATTCCCAACTTAATCTTTCCCAGCGTTTCTCGCGATTTGCTACATAAGTGGGAGACTACCAACCACCAATCAGATTAAAGCATAAGAATTCCTGACAATCAATAACTACCCACGAACATTCTCCTCAACGGACTCTGTCCCCCCAACAATAATCGAACACACTACAGCCAACCAAATAATGCCAATGTCACAGCAATAATAATGTCAATCGTATATCAGCTTTCTTTGATTGGTCGTTAATGTAATATTTATACTATTTATTTTACACTATTGATAGTTTATTGATTTACTAACATATATGTATAAAATGTAATCAGTTCGACTCTTCATTGTTTTATTAACATGTATGTTCAATATTTAAATGTTAAAACTAAGTTTAGAAATAATTGCTAAATATTTATATAATTTAGAACTGCATTCATTTGGACGTGTCCAATATCAAGATTGTTATGATGTAAGGACGAAAATGAACTAATAAAAGTAAATTAAATTAAACGCCCTGTGATATTAAACACAGCAGCAAAGGAAAGTGTTAGAAAATTGGATCCATCTCCTTCTTTATTGAAGAAACAGCACTTATCCCATATATGGACATTTTCTCAAATAAATGAACATTTCGCTGATGGCTGCTCAAAGAACATTCCATTGGATAAGTGTCATGTCTTTAGAAAATGATGTAATTAAAGAATAAATTAAGCATAAAAACTAAGATGGCCAAAAACTGAATTTGTTGTTTCTCAAATTATCGTTTCATTCGTGGTCATCTATAAATGCCACTACAGAATTCGCACATAGTTGTACAGCGTGTGTTTTAACTGCAAGCATTCTTATTAGCATTCATTGTTGCTACTGTTCTGGTATCTGTGACGTAGAACTTTATGAAATCAAACAGGTCAAATTGTCGTAATTTAACTTTTGAACAGCAATAGTTAGTTATATTCCAGCAATAAAAGATGTTTCTAGAAATAATGTCAAAACATTGAAACTCCCTAGAAAGACTGTCGCTGATAATGATTACCAGAAGGTATGGGTAAGAAAATAGAATGTAAGCCATTCCCCAGAAAGATAACCATTCAAGCTTGATGACCAAGAAAACCATTTAGTAATAAGGAAAGCGAAGTACAATTCTTAATTAAATTGTTGCAGAGTTGCTAGCAGAGACAGGAAAACAATTGATCCAAAGATTTTTGTTTGGAGTTTTTTCAGAAGTGAAGGTTACGATAGTAGAGTTCCTAGGGAAAAAAAAAACAGTCAATAGAGTGAAATGAATGGATTTCCTAAATAAATAATCGAAATTAATTAAGAGTGTTGGCAAAGTGTTATTTGCATAGCTGAAAAAAATTGCGTGAGTCAGAATAACACGGAACAAATTTCAGGAATAGCTCTGGGTATTTATACGAGTGTTTTGATATAGAAAGTATGTCCTCTTACTCATAGCAGGTAGATAACGTTCATACTATTGGCGTGTTTATTGACATTATGTTGCGCTCACGGGCATGTAGGCACACTGTAATTACTGCGCAACATTATAAGCTGACATGTGATTGTTTTTATTCTTTAAAAATGCATTAAAAGTAATGAACATTTATTTACTTAATAACAAAATTAATAACATTTAAGTGATCTAAAGCTTACAAATGCTGCTCAAACTATATATCGTTGACTTCGGAACAAACTGTTGAAGTGAGTGGTGAATTCTTTCAAAAATGTCTATCATAACGCGCACAATATCAAATGTAGTAATAGTTCTGGCCAATAATTTATTTTCTGTATTTACTGGGATCTCGTACATCACAGTCTTGATTTTCCCCAAAAATAATTGATAGGGGTCACGTACCGGCCAGGATGTAGAATCTCATCCATCAATCAGAGTACATTATTTTAAGAAATTGCTTATTCCATGATCATAAAGGAACCTCTTTCGGAATTACAGGCAAAAAGTGTTCTAGGAACCACAGTAGACACATTCCCTCCTTCGCCAAAGTAGTAGGCAAAAATGTAAATGTTTATATTTATGTTGGGCGTTGTACAGTAAAATATATTTATATAATTATAATTTTTTCTTCGTTATGTATTTTTGTAGTTAATAAAAAAATTGAAATACATTAAAGACCGAATGTTAACGCAAATTTCCGTACTTGTTTCCATTTGATTTGTTGATTACAGTATACTTTATGCTCATTTTTCCCAATATATTCTTGCGAAATGTTTGCCCGTTCTGCGATTTGTTAATATTTTCATTAAAAATGTAGTTGTTTTCTATTATGAAGTAAATTAATCCTGTTGTGTTAAATTTGTTTTGAGACAATAATTTGAAAATTTATACAGTAGAATAAATAGAAAACCAGTTGATTAAGTGTCATTTGCGAATGAACTTTTAGATCTATAAACGACAAATATAAATGTGACATTTCTATTGAGGCTTGTGACACTACAGTAATTCGGAGAATGGTTGCATAGTTGAAAAGCTTGTTACGGAATCAAAATTCGAACTGAATACACAAGTTGACATGCTTTTATCCAGAAAAGTTGCATTTACAGATACAATTAAGAGGAAACATAATTGATTACTATGTGAAAATAAAGGCATATTATAAAAAGCCAGTCTTCAAGCGTTGTTTCGAAATTTAAACTATGTTTAGTTCACATTAAACCATTCAAAAACCTCCGCTGACCTACACATGTATTTGTTTCTACATATATTTGGCCAGTTTTCATCTAACATACATGCAATGTACTTTAAATATTCGTATTTAAATGTTATTACATAGTAACATGAATTTTGTTTTGTTTGTCAGCAACTGGAGCAAATTTAGCGCCACCCAGATGCTCATTTGCAGATGGGGCTAGTGTTTCGAACATATACGAGGTCTCTTCAAAAAGTATCGCGAATTTTGAATTTCCGCGGTTTTCGATTGTTTTGTGGTGTTATGTTGGTGCTCATGTCCCTCACTTTTATTGACAAGCTCGGGCATTTTGAATGTTAGTTAATTGTTGACAGCTATTTTGCTTGGACGTGTTTTGGTTCGTCTTCGATTTTTGCCTATTCCAAAAAATGGAACAAAGAATCTGTATCAAATTTTGTGTGAAAAACAAAATTAAGTGCGCAGATGCATTCCGAATGTTGACTGTGGCATATGGTGAAGCTACCTTGGACCAAAGCAACGTTTATCGGTGGTACAAAATGTTCTCAGAGGGTCGAGAAGATGTAAACGACGAAGAGCGGGACGGACACCCGAGCTCGTCAACAACAGACGAAAACATTGAAGAAGTGAAGAAAATAGTATTGGCCAATCGTCGAATCACCGTTAGAGAAGTTGCCGAGGACCTAAACATATCGATTGGCTCGTGCCATTCGATTTTTACCAATGATTTGGGCATGAGACGGGTCGCCGCAAAATTCGTACCAAAATTGCTCAATTTCGACCAAAAACACCATCGCATTAACGTTGCTAAGGAGGTGTTGAACTCTGTCCGCGACGACCCAAATTTGCTCCAGGGGGTCATAACTGGTGACGAATCATGGGTTTATGGTTATGAAGTGGAAACTAAAGCTCAATCATTCCAATGGATGCTGCCACACGAGCCAAGACCGAAAAAGCGCGCCAAGTTCGGTCGAATGTGAAGGTTTTGCTTACAGTTTTCTTCGATTGCAGGGGTGTGGTGCATCATGAGTTCTTGCCACGGGGTAGAACGGTCAATGAGGAATATTACCTACAAGTTATGCGCAATTTGCGCGAAGCAATCCGCCAGAAACTCCCGGATTTGTGGAAGAACAAAAATTGGCTTTTGCACCATGATAACGTCCCTGCTCACACATCGTTGCTTGTGCGCGAATTTTTGGGCAAAAGTAACACATTTATGATGCCACAGCTACCGTACTCCCCAGACCTGGCTCCCTATGACCCTTTTTGTTCCCAAAACCGAAGAGGCCCATGAAAGGACGACGCTACGCCACGATTGAGGAGATAAAGACGGCATCGAAGGAGAAGCTGAACAAGATCACAAAAAACGATTTTTTAAAGTGCTTCGAGGCTTGGAAAAAACTTTGGCCCAAGTGTATAATATCTGGTGGGGATTACTTTGAAGGGGACAAATTAGATATTCATGAATAAATAAATACTTTTTGGAAAAACACAAAATTCGCAATACTTTTTGAACTGATCTCGCATTTGGCAAATTATCACTTAACTTACCTGCAACATAGTTAAAATATTCGTTAGTTTTCTTTTCTAAACTTGCAATTGTCACATAGAATTTTGATAACTCGGTGAATATTTGGGAAGAAAATCTGATGGCATGCATCGAGATTCTCAATGGTATTTGAAGGCACGCTTGTAAGTGTTAACAAATTGCAATTTTTCACATCTCATACTCAGTCACAATTACAGAAACCGGGCATAGTAATTCACTCACATAAAATATCCTTCTTTTCCATAGCGCGACAGCCCGTTATTCGGCCTATGTTTTCTACCTACGTCTTGAGGCATCATTGATAGAGAGCAGTATTGCAGAAGGGCATGCAGTTAGCATGTCGGCATTACATCGGTCGCCTTATAAAATACCACAGCTTCTAAAATAATTTCCCATGAACTCCCAATGCAAGATGTAAGGATCAAGTGCCATACCCTTATCGTGCTGAGGGTAAGTGGAACGATATCTTTAGTAAAGCGCTGGGGGTTGAGGATCTTTAATCAGTTTCACAAAAAATATTGGTTAAAATATGTTTATGTTCACTAACACAACAATAAAAGGAATAGTTGCGACTTGATCTGGCTAAAGGGTCCTCCCAGCAGACTCTTCTCCCGGTCTTTGGGGGCTCTTGTCTGTCTTGCTTAACAGTGTATATCATCCATTCTGTATCACTTATCTCCCTTTTTCCGTTCATCCCTGATGTCATACACTGTATTCTCACTCTGAATCACACTGCAATTCATTACGGGTTGCTTTTGCTTATCTTTTCCTGTACACGTTACTAAATAGCTATGCTGTTCTGAGTAAAGTGCACACGTTTCACAAACCACTTATTTATTACCATTTTTCAACTCTTATTACTATATTTCTAAACGACAAATTTACCATTGCTATATTTTGCTCCCGTAAAACAGAACATATAGCTGTCGCAGAACACGATGGCATATGGAAGATGATCTGTGTATGCACAGCGCGTTGTTTTCGAATTAAGTGGGCGTTTACCGGGTGGGGGTCTGTACTTCAGAAACGCTTATATTTTTATTTTATTATTAATAAATAAAATCATACAGTGTTAATTGCTGTATTACTTTCGGGCAGAAGAGGCGTTAGAAATTCAGAGGTATCCACACTATCAGTACCACTTAACTTGCAGTCATCACTTTCGCCTCTCAACTAAATTATAACTGATTGTATAGCATCATTTCTAGTTATTTTTTTTTATGGAAATCTTCCTCCTGAAGCTGCACTTAATGCCTCCCCGTATCACCCAGTTCTCTCGTTTTACTTGTCTGTTGCTTTGTGCATAGATTTTTCTATATCTGCTAATTTAAAAGTTATGTTTCGGTCGGCGACCTCTCCCTTAACTTTAGAGCATATCAGCTGTATAGGGTTATATTAACAGTAGTAAGAGGGGAACCTAATCACTATGTTCCCATTTCATTAGCTATCCTGCCCAATTCATATTGTAAATATGAATGGGTTGTAAATGGTGTGACCAGTCGTAGTATGTCAATATGTCGCTCGGACTATGTAGCAGGATATACCAATATAGTATATCCTGTTTCTTGCGCTGCAGCTTGGAAATTTGTTAAGCGTGGAAGAATGATAGCTGGCCTTGTTTATTATTATTATTATTATTATTATTATTATTATTATTATTATTATTATTATTGAATCCTCTTCTAACGAGTACAATAATATATTTAAAAACCAATTTTTGAATGATTCGGCGTTCATTTTAGTTTGGTAGTCTGAATGAAGTGTTTGACGACGTGAACAGAACATCCATTTCCTCGCTGGTATGAAACCTCAATTTTTCGGCCCTGCATGACTTATTATGAGCTAACTTCCCTTCCCCTGAGGAACTAATTCACACCACCATTACCCCTAGAATCCTGTCAAATTTCCTAGAATGGTTCTGGTTGACCTATATTTCATCTAAATACATACGAGTCGAGTGTCCCCTACACTTTAAGCCGATGTATTGTTCCAAGAAATTTAACTTGAGCAGCTACAATACCCCCTTTCTATAAGGAACTTCCTAACATCTTTTGCTTTCATGTATTTGAATCCAATGAATTTCACTATATTACATACATGTCTCATCAAGTCTTTGTATTAATTTTTTCTCTCATTTCCAATTTTATTTATTTATTTATTTTGCTGTTGGGTACTGCTTCTTGCCAGTATGCCTCAAAATTTGCTCAAAACGTCTTTTTGAAAGTCATCTAAGTCTGTAATTCGCTTTTCTAAATTTCGTGTTTTTCTTGGCGCTTTAATACTTCTGCAACCGCTACTTGAACAGCAGAAGAGTATGCATGCTGCCTATACTGCACGCCTCAATTGCCAATTCTTGTGTTTTAGAAAAATCTACAGTTGATCCGTACACTGGAGATGAAAGTTTTTTAAAGAATTTATACAAATCATATATCACTTTCCTACTCTTATTATGCAACAATGCGCGTTTATGAATTGAGAAAACAGTTGACTAGGAGCATTAAATAACTTTTTGCACACACTCGCGCAGAAACACACAGTAACCGAATAAAATATTATTTTAAAGTAGACTTACAATATAAAGAAACTTAATTCTGATCACTAAAACAAACAAACAAACTGAGCTGTATCTCAGGACCAGTAGAACTGAAAACTGCTTGGCCATATAGCCAGCTGTTAGGCGTACAACCAGACCATAGAAAGGGAACAGTTTTTTCCTAGAACAATAGTTTATTGTTGATGCTTGGGAAGGGCTTATAAAATGGTTCATGTTTATTTGTAATAGTGCTAACACACAGAAAATATGCGAATGTCAAAGTTGCATTTCCTTACCTTCTAATGCCACATAAATAAGGGACGTACACCGGCATGACCAGGACATAGTGGCACTTTTACATTAAACTATTTCAATTTTCATATTCTGGGTAACTAATTCGAGGGTAATTCATAAATTGAATTTTTTCTCTTGCGGTAAATAACAAGCGTGTACCATTATTGGCAACGCAGAGGGGCGGAGAAGAAATACTAGTGGGTATAGCCTTCAGCATACCCATCCTTCATATGCTGTCCTGTTTTGTGACTAGTTTAGAAGTGTATGCATTCTGTTTCTATGTAACTTAAACCTTTCAGCCAGTTCACTTAACATTAGAACGTACACCCTTTGAGAAAAATAAAATGAGTCATATCTTGAACGCAAAATTCTTCTAAGTCACACTTGTTAGCCCGCAGTGCACAAGGTATCTAGCAAAGCTGTATAGCCACTGCAGCAGTTGTTTTATGGCATGCACACACGCGCGCGCGCGTTTGTGTGTATGTTTGGTTACCTCCGTGGCAAAGTGTGCAGGGGTGCCGTGCTTCTCCCCTCGGGATGAAGCACCAGTAGTGTATGTTCCTTTTACGGCTAACTTTATAGCAGATTGCTGCATTACCGATTTTCAGTGGCACGCAACCCGCAGCATGGATCAACCGGAAAACGGTTTTTCTTATTATTATGCAAAATTACAGGAATTTGTTTCCTTACCGACCTTCAGTAGTGTGAAAAGATCTGGTGGGAAAGGGATTGAATATTTATATTGAATGGTGGGAATTTTCTTCATTGCCTACCTTCAGAGGTGAGCAAAGATCTGATAGGAAAGTTTTTTTTTTATTAAATGGTGGGAATTCGCTTTTTACTAACCTTCAGTGATATGCGGTGGGAAAGGAATTGCATTGTTGAACGGTGAGAACTTGTTTCCTTATCGATCTTTCGGAGTGTACAAAGATCAGTCAGAAAGCGAATTATTATACTGATTTGACAAAATATTAATTAAAATTTTGTAAGGCACGCATACTTTCAAGGATGAGCACTATTTATTGATTACTCAAAATGGTTGAATCGTAAAAAAAAAATGAGACATGTTGATCTTTGTAAAATATATTAACGATGGATTAAACAAATGTAAAAATCGTTCTCATTTACATTGAGATAATAATAATAATAATAATAATAATAATAATAATAATAATAATAATAATAATAATAATAATGAAAAGCTGTTATGATACAATCAAATAATTTTTTTGCCCCGCGATGGACTTTTAACCTACAACAGTAAATATTAGAAGCAAAAAAAAAAAACCCCAATTTAACGTTATAAAATAAAGTTATGTTGACCGAAAAAATAATTCGAGATGCATTGTACTGTTATATATAAAGAGGAATGTTAAAATATGTAAATGTTTGTTCATTTCCAGTATTTTAGGAAAAATCTGGGAAAATATAAAATGGCATATACCACATATCCTAAATGCGCTGCTGCAGAGTTGGTTCTAGAGTCTACTCAGCTGGTGTACCCAACAGGGGAGAGTCGCGCATGTTTTATACCTCGAACAGGTTTATACCTGCTCTGCCGCCACGGACGGTCGGGCTATCTGAACAAGGCTGAAAGAGTTTCTCCCTCTTACCTGATAGTAGGATTTCAATATTTTCCCTGAGGCAGAGGGAAAAAAGGTTTTCTCTGTTTATCTGTTATTGACATTTTAATGTTTACCTTGTATCAGGAATATATGTCAAAATTTTTTCTCCGTTTACCTGATAACGACATTTCAATATTTTTTTCCTTGGGGCTAGTATTTCTTACCCGCTAATGGATTGCTGCAACCCCTTAACTCGCTTCACGGCCTCAGGTTTTGGAACGGTGACGAGGGCATGCGTACTAGGGAAAACCAAACTCATTGTCTGAAACGGAATTTACTCTGGGAAAAGTTTGAAATAGCAAATTTAATTATTGATTTGGTTTATTTGTGGACGCTTTTTAACTCCTCGGGTCATCCGCGTCCCATTCACTCCAGGGCTGCTCAGATGCTTCTTCTTTCAGGCTTGATGTTCTTTTTCGTACCGTAAATATACGACACAGGGCCCATGGGTTTTGCTACCTTTTCGAAGAAAGCCATGCTTAGGCTTTTTAGGCCCGAAAAAATTGATTGATACTGGCCGGGTTTGAACCGCAATCTTGGGTTAAAAGGCAAGTACGGCTACCCCTACACCACCAGGACGGATCGTTTACCTAAAAATCTCTCTTCCAATACCATCAGTCGCGAAAATTGAATTTACATAATCATATTTGGGTATTAAATTACTGAATCGAAAAACAAGTCCAAAAATACTGTCAGTTATGTTATGTCTATATCTACTGCTTGATATCTGCTGTTATCAGAGAGCCTTTATGTAATTTACTGTAGCTTTCCGTTTGTTCTCAAAACAATTTCCACTAAAATATCACTAGTTATCAGACATGAACAGGCATTCCGTTCAGTGCAAGACATACTGAGGGGCTTTTGGTAGGTCTAATGCCTCCTGGAAGATGAAATAATCAATTTTGTACACGAATGCAAGCATTAGTGATAGGTGGTATGGAGCTCTAATTGAATCTGTTCTTAAGGTAATAGTTCCGTGTAAATGAAGATGTGCCATTGCCCTCCCTATTACCTTTTCTTCCCTACTTATATCAGCCGTCAACATTTCTTCTTCATTCCCATTTTGTAATTCCCCTTTCAGCTCATGAACACTTTCTTAATTCAGGTCAAGATCTGTAACATTAATATAACTAAAGTCACTCTCTAGCATATTTACCATCAATAACACACGTTCATCCCATTCTGCACATTTCGGGTCATCATTTTTCATTTTTTTTTTTTTGCGTGAGATTAACGCCATTACCTTCTGAAACAACACATCATGAGATATAATACACTTTCTTTGCATATGGATTGTGCCATTTCCTGCTAAAACATATCAAATGGAGATAATATACTTACTTTTCACTATGATGGGGTCATCCTGGCCCCACTGAGAGGAAAAAGTGTTATTTTTAAAGCATTATTGTTTTACACAATATGCACTGAGAAGCCAATAATAAAAATTAAAAAAAAGTGTCTATGATTTAATTCCAAGAGCTTACGCAGAAAAATAATGTCTTCTAAACCGCTCGGTCAAGGCTATTCTACCCTACTGTTCTCTATACAGATGCTTATGATTATGACCATTGCACTTACAAAGCGCCCACTGCAGCGTGTCAGTCGCTGCATGCGCGTTATGAATACAGAAGTCCCCGAAGTTCTCCGATGGACACCTGAATCTGGGAATGACTCAATTTTTTTAAAGAGGCACATTGATACGCGGTAATAATCGATTACTTTCCGTAGTTCTCCAAATTTCTCTGTTTTCAAACTCGGTTTTCAACTTCATTAGCATTGCAAATTACATCAGCAGACTCAAAAACTGAGCTAAAATGTTCATGTGCCTGTAAAGTTTGGATGCCGATGTATAAATTTCCAGATACATTACTAAATCCCATTCTACGGATTGCAGTGAAACTAACAAGGGGTATGATAATAAGACAACTTTTTCACGTTTCAACAAACTGATTAAGCAATAATCACATAAAATACTGGCTAAAATTAACAAGCTATAGCGGACGAATTATTGTTAAAAGTTTCTTGTGTATGTTTCAGGCTCGTTATAACTGTCTAAAAGAGTTCCAAACCCGTTGCCAACGCTTCACGGAGTTCTATGCAACGTGTCTTACATAGTCGATTTAGGATTTGCGGTTTATTTACACTGCCACCACTGCCAGCGCTAAGCTTTGTTTTCTCTCAGTAAATTAGTTCATTTTGGGTAAGTATGAAAAAAATGCTATATTGAACAATAACAATGAAATTTGTAATAGATGTGATATACACGACTTTGAGAGGGCCAAAATTAAGCACATGGTGGTTCTGCCTATTTGCAAATGGACATAAACAGCCTGAGGAAAGTCATTCTTTAACTCAGCTTAAACTCCCATGAAACCGCCACACATAGAACTTGTACCGCCATAGACTTGTCGACCAGAGTTTTATTTTTTGAGTAGTGTTTAAGGCTCGTTTTTACTACTGAGGCACCACAGGCGGTGGACACTGATGATACATGAAATGAAATGATAAATTGGGAAAGGATACTTTTTTTAAGGAAGGAAGCGTTCCAGGCCTAAGTTTAGGTACCTCCCCGGCATTTGCCAGTTATGAAGACTGAGGAAAACCGGGAAAAACCCCCAGTCAGAGAGGACGGTCCTGGCGGGATTCGAACCGCAGACCTCCCGCTCACGAGTCCGTGCCTTAACGACCTCGGCCACCCGTGGCGGTCGACCAGAGTAATTTAAATATAAACCCAAATCTGACTGACTTGTGATAATAGTCCTTGCTAAATCCAAACGAACAGTTAAATTTGAAAAACCTTCACGAAAATTAAAATCGTCATCTTGCCCCGCAATATAACAAACACCCAAAGAAAGCTGTTTCTTACCTTCAGTATCAACTATTTTGTTAGCCAGTACTGAGAATCGATTTTCACTTTTGACATTACAAACTATTTCTTAAATAATTCAATCATGGAAAATCTCAATTGCTTCTTTTTAAATTTTGGGCTAATAGATTGGGCATTCGGTGAAAATGTTCTTTCAAAGTTTTATCGCCATAAGCAACTCTTAATATTAAAATTCCCACCATTCTCGTCCGAATATTCCAGGGGCGTTCGAAAAGCATTTACAATGGTGGTATTTTGCGCTTATTTATTATGCAATGTGGTTCAATGAACATGGAATTTCTCAATATACTCCCACCAACCTCAATACACCGTTGCCATCTTCCTGGCAACTTCATTATGGCATCATGAAACCATTTTGAAGAGTACTATGCCACCACTTTTAGACGGCTGCCTTAATTTCCTCATTGGTGTCGATGATTTTAACTCGCAGCGAGTCTTCCATGTTGTAGAATGAGGTATTATAAGATACGAAGTGAGATATGAGTGCTATTGATACAACAATGAAGCCCAACGATGCCAACTTTGCTGTCGTAGTGTTGCTGTTCTCAGTCCACATATTACTGGAGGAACGCTCCTGTCGACCGCGTCCCCTTTCGTCGTCTCCAGCCTCTAAGCCGTGTAACATTCTTGCAGTACACACTTGCTATTAACAAGTCGTTCTTTGAGGACGCCAGTTCATTAGTAGAATGCCTAAAGTATCCCAAAAGACGGTGATCATGTGCTTGACACAAAGGAGCAGCACAAAATGACTTGGGCCAAAAATCCATGGATTTTCCCCTTGCATGGATTGGATTTTATTCTCCGATATGTGGTAGTGAAACCAGCTTTTCAAAAAAATCCGAACTTTAAATATGCATTTCCAGTTTCTGAAGACAGACCTCAACCCTTTTGTACGTCTGAGCCTGGGGCAAATCCAATGGAAATCAGGGTGCGCACACATTTTGCATGTTCAAATCGTCATGAATTATAGTGTGTAGGGATGCACGGCTGAGGCCTGTCCGACATTCCAGTACATCAAACGATATGCGCCTATTAGACATAATCAATTCAGACACAATCTCAATGTATCTGGAACATCGCGACGTTAAAGGACCATCAGTATTAGTATTCTTATGTGCAGATCCCTGTCGCTGGCGAATTCATTGGTCCAGTTGTAAACGGTCTTCTATGTAGCAGTTTCTTGACCACATATAGCAGTTAAACGTCTATGAATGTCTGCAGTTTTGGTGTCTTCCTTCCAAAAACCACGCAGTCTATGATAGTCGCCTTCATCTTGCCCACGCATTTCTCTATTTGACAACAAACGAAAACTCTCCATTCGCTACACACTCTGCTTCAATCACCATTTAGTTTCTGCATGACGTGTTATCAGTTCATCGCCACACGGTATTCATAAAATAATAAATGCTATTTTAAATATCTCGTCCCTAGTATAATTGATGGTCTTGAAGGTCTAAGTCCTCTTAAAAAAACAATTTTATGCCAACAGTACATTACATTTTCTATGATGTAAGCAAGTTTTTGTCTGTTTTTGACATTTGTCTCTTGTGCACCTGCAAGATTTTCCGAAGTATTCAGGATTTATGACTGCATTCAGATAAACAATTTCCGCGGTTGTGCATCAGTGTTTATGATACATAGTTTTTTTCGTGAGATCTGAAACACTCAAAAGCATTTTTCCGAGTTATGAAGGACTTTGGCATTAAAGGAACTAGTTTTTGATCTTTCATCACTCTCCCACTGGAACAAAATAAGACATAGGGGCGACAAAAAGCTTCATCACTATAGCCTCTATATCACAACAATTTAAATTCATTGTCATTTTCTCTAGAAATAATTTCCTTTTAGTATTGCAAATTAAATAGGAAGTCCATACTTCCGCCAATAACTTCCCGAAACATCAAGATCATTTCTTGAGGGAATCGCAAAATACATTACCGTGTCCAACTTATTATCGCAACCAGGTTTACTTTTATTACCAACCGCACTAGAAGTAGAAGTAGGTGGGATGGCCCTGGTGATGTCTAAACTTACTTTGATGGTATCTGAGAACATAAAAATATTGCTAGGTACTCCCAGTTCAGATTTCTGTCCCCCCCCCCGTACTTTCTGTTAATTTGATTATTTTGGTGAAATTACTGAAATCTTTTGACTAATTTTGAGTTCACTTGAAACTTACAGCAGACTGAGGTGAAGTACTGCGCTGCTATTCTTCAACAACGAAACTATATGCTTACTCAATAACAATGCGATGCCTTGGAAGACTGACATAATTTAAGGTTTGTTTTGGTAAAACCTAACAACCCCGATCGCTGCCAACCTATAAGCTATTCATGGTACGAGACTTTCACTAAGGATTATTATAGATGTGTCTGAAGCTGGAACTGAATATAACAAATTCTAATAATATATCCTTCTGCAATTCAAAGTTTTCTAAATGATAACCGTTTCCTTTGTTTTGAGATGCAGTGGCTTCCGTATATGTTATATCCAACCTGTAGTATACGTTTATCTTAATATTAGTCATAATTTTAATAATTATAAAGTATTGTCACCATGCTCATCGTATACCCAGCGGTATCAAAAGAAGCGAAAATCTGTTGATATGGCCGTTACTAGAGTATCCCAAAAGGCACACTGATAATCTCTCCCACGGCTGCAAGTAAACTGCCATTCGACATCATTCCACATGGAATTTGTCAGAGATTTTTTTTTTATGTATCGCGCTCCAACACCAGTGTTGAATTGCTGCTCGTGTTTTATTTTTAAGTTAATTTTTAAATCTAAAACGAAACGAAGCGTGGAAGCCAGCCCCCCAGCCCCCTGGCTATACCATTGCCGATGCATGTCGGGTATTTCCATCACAATTGTGTTTAGGTTATTATATCCTGCTAATTTCACGGATATTCAACCGATTATTTTACCGCACCAGAAAAGACACTTTCTCAACATGAACATAAACATATGATGTTAGCGATCATCTAGTTTTTGCCCGTCCTCAAAGGAAGTACTCTCTGCTCTGAATCGCTCATATCACTCATAAGTCATAACTTTGTATATGGTCACTATTCTTTCCTATTTACTTTTTGCAAAATTTTCAAGGTTTCTATAAACATATTGCCTAATTTGTAACAATATTTTGTGAAGATGCGTTCCTCTTACATGATTCAAAATACAGGCTGGCTCAAAAGTAACTACACACTTGGTGAATTTCAGTTATCGTACGATTTCACTACTTTTATATTATGTTAAAAAAAATGTTTCTTCTTCGTTTTGTTCAAAATGATATACTTTTTCATTTGTTTTTAATTGCACTCTACGAATATTTCTAGATTGGTAATACTGTCAGCGCAGTGACAGTTGGGAATGTTAGCGAAAGAGGAAAGAATATTTATGTAAAGATCAGTTACTTACAAGGTTTAAATGCTGTAATGTGGGAAAGGAAAGAACATTTCGGATCAAATCCACCATTACGTAAGGCTGTTTAGAATGTAATTTACAAATTTGAAATTGAAGGTTTGGTTTTGAATCCACCTCGTAGTCGGCGATCTAGGACACTACGAACTAAGGAAAATTAACTCAATATCTGTCTAGCTGGCGGTCCAAGGAAGTCCACAAGACGATTAGCGGTAGAATTTTCAGCAATGTTACTTCGGTCAACCCAAAGGATATGCATGGGGTATGGTTAAAGACGAAAGTACATGGAAGGAAACTACAAACTGTTGAAGAACTTAACTGTACATATTGAGGACACCTTCCAAAATTCTGGACAAAAACATTCAGCTGTGTTTGCGTGTGTCAGGATGTTCCAGGTAGACTCCAATGGTGCATTAATGCAGAAAAGGAACAATTTAAAAATAAAAATAAATTAAATCCTTTGTTAACTGAGATTCACTGAGTGTTTAGCTACTTTTGAACATAAAAAGAAGTACAATCATTTGTTAACTGAAATTCAGTAAGTGTGTTACTTTTGCATTACCCTGTATATGGTATTTTTATAATTTTCTCTACGCAACGCTAGTAAGTTGAAAAGCGATTGTCGATTCATTGGTGGGTTATTTCGAAAGATATTTTTTTTTTGGAGAGACCTCGTGTGTGTGAACATATATATAATATAAATGAAAAATAAAAATTAAGTAACAGTATTAACAATGTAACAAATTAACAGTAATAATAAAAGTAGATAAGGATAAAACACTGAGAAAAAGTCACACTTGAAATTTCAAGTGTTTTATCCTTATCTACTTTTATTATTACTGTTAATTTATATATATATATATATATATATATATATATATATAAATAAGTGTCAGTGAAACATGTAGTAGATATTATGAGATTAAATGCAGTAGCCGTATCGGGGATCTATAGACGCAATGAGATTAGAAAAATAAAAACAAATCTCCCTTGACTTTCAGCAATCAGTCCTGGAGTTCTATGCACATGCTGTTCAGAAATTCAAAAGCATGATGCTATTAAAGAAAGTAAAATGCATATTGAAATAACTTTGTTCCAAAGAATATGCGCAACAATAAAAAGTTAAATGATAATATTAGTGATTACGGAAGGAGTAAGTTTCCCTTGAAGTGTGAATCGATTTTGAATTAAAAGAAATAAAGGGCTATTAATAAATCTCTCTCTGAAGGGTTCGGGAAATTCGAAGAAAAAAGTAGAAAAGTTACAAATGACGAGTCAGTTTTTAGAACAACGTATCTCATGTGTACAGAAAACGAACCTTTCTTACTTTTCAAAAGTTTATGTGCATTGCAAGCGTTGAACGGATTAGATATTGGAAACATGCTTCATTCAGATTACACTTGTGCAAATAGAACATATTTCATTAGCAAACATCACCGCACAGTGGCCGAGATTGTTAAGGCGCGGACTGGTGAGCGGGAAATCTGGAGTTCGATTCTCGGCAAGACTGTTCTCCCTGACTGAAGTTTTTCCAAGTTTTCCTCAGTACTCATAGATGGCAAATGCCAGGAAGGTACCTAAATTTAGGCCTTCCTTTAAAAATATATCCCTCCCAGTTTATCATTTCATCTCATGTAACACTTGCCTCCTACGCCCAAGAACGCTGATTCGAACCCGGCCAGGACCGATGGATTTTTTCGGGCGTAAAAATCCTAAGTATGGCTTCCTTCAGAAGGGAAGTAAAGCCGTGGATCCCGTGTCGTACATTTACGGCACGAAAAAGAACCGCAAGCCTGAAAGAGAGGCCTCTGAGCAAAATTTGTCGGCCGTTTCACGCCCTGAGTTGAATGGGACGCTGATGACCTGAGATGTTAAGGAGCGTCCATAAATAAATCAATCCATTAGTGTCCACCACCTGTTCAGTAGTTAAAGCGTGCGTTAAACACTACTCAAGAAAAAAAAAAAGAGGAAATATATGTCATAGCCTCTATCGAATTTCATAGCTGATTGCTGTTCAAGCAAACGAATCATGCTTAATTATCTATGTTCGCTGGTTCACCGGTAACTATTTCTGGTATAGTATAGTTAAATCCATCTACAGGAAAATAATATTACGTCTGGTTTTATTAACACTTAAGCGGCCACGTGTTCTTTTTTTTTTTTTTTTTTTTTTTTTTACGTATAACGTCTTAAAATATACGAGATTAAAAATAACGGAAATAAAGTCTATAAATGTTATAATTTGGACTATTATTAATATTGTACATAAACACTAATTTAAAGAATAGTACAAATGTACTGCAGGTATTTACTCGCTAATGATTCATTTCAAAAGGAAAACTGAATAGGAATAGAATATAGCGTTACAACATATCATAATTTATTACTAGAAGTTTCTTCGGGCTTGGAAGCCATGGTCTGTTGGAGCCAAGTAGTCCAGACCACGGCTTCCAAGCCCGGAAGAAACTTCTAGTAATAAGTCTGACTCCGGCCGTGAAAGCTTCCGACTACTCATATCATAATTTGTTTTCTTTTTCATTGTCATTTGAGCATTTTTTGCATGAGACATACCAAACGCTATGTATTCTGCAAGCAAAACTCTTGCACAGAAGACAAAGCACGGTGATTTTGTTCTTCTTATGTACTCCACATTGTGAACAAGGGTCAGTCTTCTTTAACCAGGAGCCCGTGACGTTCCAGATTTCAATCGGTATTTTGAAAGAAACTCCAATATGTCTTTTGAAAGGGAAGGGATATCCAGCCTCATTTTCGTGTGTTCATCAATCAGAGTAAATGCTAAATTAGTCTGAAATGTTCTTCTGATACTGGTACCTAGTGATTGCTGACAATGGAAATAACATACCAGGAATATCAAGTTGTAAAAAAAAAAAAGTAATAGGAGCCATCATCTTGTTTTCCGTAATGTGGAGAAGACCGCAAACTGTTAATCTACTGTATCCATACCGTCCTTAGTTCTATTATAATTTAGAACTACTGTTGATTTCATCAACCTCCTCATTATTGCCAATACACAATAGCAATAACAAAGCTTTGTTTCTTTCAGGTACATAAGAAACCAAAGCAAATTCTTCTTGGGAACCCAAAAGACTAGAATAAACTTCTCGTGATTTCCTTGCATGGAATTTTGCTGGAATTTTTCTCTTATTTACTTTGAGGTTTCCTGAAAATGTGATGTTATTTTCAAGGAAATGTTCAGCCAAAGGATAACTATTGTAATAGTTATTTGCCGTAAAGTTCCTGTATGAATATTTGATGGGCTCTATTAGTCTTTTCACCACATCAAAAGGTTTGTTTCACCTAAAGTAAGGGTCTTCTTCTTCTTCTTCTTCCTCTTCTACTTCTTTTTGCCACAGTAGATTTAATAACTGTAGGTATAGAAGGTGCGGTTGTCACACATTGCGTACACTTTTAGACCAAATTTCGCGGGGGTTTTTTTCGGCATAAACGGGATAAAATAACACCGACCTCGAAAGGAGTATAGCATCTCATCTATAGTCGCAAACTCTCCGAGGTTGTCGTTATGCTTACAATTCTCAACAAAGTTTGTAACATTCCCTGGTTGCTGGTAGGTTATCAGTTTTTAGGCGGTCATTTCTGATTGTCTCATCATCAAATCTGCTGGTAGGTTATCAGTTTTTAGGCTGTGATTTCTGATTGTCTCATCATCAAAACTGCTGATAGGTTATACATTTTTAAGCAGTAATACCTGATTGTCTAGTCATCAATTCTGCTGCTAAATTATAAGTTTTTAGGCCGTAATACCTGATTGACACCTCATCACAGCTGATACACTGCAGTAAAAATAGATTTTTTGTAGCTGAAAGGAGCTCTCAGAATGACAATGCCAGTGCCATCTGCGTTCCATAATTCCAAAACATTTGCATTCCTGCCTTTTTTGACAGGAAAAGCACTTCAATGAGAGTCATAATTTCTGAAGGATTTGTTGCTTTACAGTCCCTTTCTCTTTGGTAGTTGATGACTGCTCTTCTTTTCATAATATACAAGTTAGTATATTGCCCAATTTTACCAACCATATCAGGAGTTGTTGCTTTTTAACAAGGTTTTTAAGGGAGTGGCCATATTTCTGGCAATCCTTGTAGGCCCTGACAAGATTTTTATTATATTTTTAGACTTAGTCTTACCTGAAATTCCCCTTGGAGTACTAATTCAAATAGTTAAACCATTCTTGCCTACGAGAAAGCGATAATCTACATTTGATTCCTTGACGTCTTCAAAATCACATTCCCTGGATTGTTTCGAGCCACTATTATGGTTGTCTAGATAAACTACTTCATTTTCTCCATCAAATTTGCCTGAGAAATCAGTAATTCTTCTTCTTCCTCCTCCTTCTCCTTCTCCAATACCTCGATGACAATTGCTTCTAGCTCTTCTGAAGTACGACGTTTTTAGAACCTCAAAATAAAAAAGTATTATTACAACCTCAAACTGAGTACACTAAATATGAAATACTTCACAAAATTGATATATGTCAAAAATATTTGCATGCCTAGGTGTGGGCGGTACATGGTGCCGCCAAAATGCAGTGTTTACTTTACATGTCAACAACAGCTGCGAGCGACTCTTGAAAACAAGTCACCATACACCATTCGTTAAATGTCTTCAAAGAATAATACCCGAGCGGGCTTTCGGAAACGCTCTATCCCTCATCGTAATACTGCGTAGACAAAATAATAATTCTGAAGATATTTTATCTAAGCAGTTGATAGAATTTGCTTCGGATAGAGTCGCAGATTTACAAGGGATTTACAAAGGAGCAGTTACATACTTTCGTGATAAAATAATCCTAATATTGTAGTTATTCATTGTTTGAATCATAAATTGGAACGTGCAGGATATGAGATACCATGTCTGTTCTGCTCAATGTCAAGTCCTTCACATCTGCGAGCCCGAAAAGTCAATACAAATTGTCTGAAATTACCATGGCAGAAAATAATACTGGTAATGTTGACTGAGTGAGTGAAATGAAGTCTTAAGATTTTGATAGCTTAGAGGAAGCAGAGTACACGATTTGTTGGAGCACGATGCAACGAAACAATAAGATATGGAATTGTCTAAGATGAAGGCTAAGAACATTTGTCTGGACTACAGATGATTCGAACGGTTTGATGTTCTGAAAATCGTTGACTGCAAGAAGCTGATAGCGCCGCTGGACACTTCTGTAGGTGAAATAAAATATGATGTACCTAAATTTATCCATGTCAAAAATGCAATGTAACCTAAGAAGGGAATTATAATCAAACAATGCTTTCAACGAATGTAACGCACGAGGATAGATGGATATTAGCAACATACAATTTTGTGCTTAAATACTGAGACCAACTTTCAAAATATGTAAATCTAAAGCTCTAAAATATAAGAGGACGACCTAAGTAACATATGAAGCTATTAGTTCCAAATCTCAAGATGTTCATGATAACGTAATTCAAGAAAAAAAAACTGTAAACGCTATAAATACAGGAACAAAAATTACGCATAAAATAGGCAAATTAGAACTAAATGCTACAAGCTGTTCTGTGATAGAAGCAGTAATCTAGAGTTACGCTGTACATAGATAATAATATATGATTCTTTGCACTTTATTAGTTTTGGAACTAATAAAAGGGCAAGTTTACTTTTGAACAAACATTAACGGATATGTTTACTTTCGGAATGGACTATGTAATAAACCTCAGTTCAATAAATTATTGTTTGTTGTTTATTTTGCAGAAACTCGAAAATAACACATTTATATCAGTAATGTCAAAAGGCCAATTTTACACAATTATACACAATTTTACATAATTTTTCACGTATTTAAAAGTAATTAAATGTATCATACTTCCTCTCTCTCTTTACAAAATAATAACATTAAATCCCATCAGTGTCACTCGTTGGTTTTGTCTTCAGTTTTCCAAATAATAATATCACTAATTGGTTCATTTTCTTCATCTTCATCCTCAGCTAAGTCCAGTGATATAAATTAACCAGATCCTTGAAGAAATTAAGCTCTCAGTTAACTTCCCACTCTTAACAAAATATTTCTTCAATAAATTTACAACATCCTACATTTTTTGAAGTTTTGGTAAACATTTTGGCTCTAAAGGTTCAGCAGACATTAATTGTTTTGCGTTCTTTCCTCTCTTGTTGCTCCTACATCTGTACCGTTGTTTGTTTCTCCTTGAATGCTTAAACCCTTATTTTTTCATGTGAGTCTTTTTTGTAGGAGTAAAATTGAAGACAATTCCCAGGAGATTTAAGTACATCATTCTCTGTTTTTTTCCATAGTTATAGAATGCAACATTATGAAACACTGTTCCAAAATAGTTAAATATTTCTATATAATCCTCTGGTTTTAGGATAGTTTTCCGTTTGCGAATAACTTTCTCGATGCGACCAACTACTCTATCCGGCGGCATATAAGAGTGCTCTGGAATTGGAAAAATTACTGTTATCGTTTTCAAGTGAGATGGTGCTTCATTGTCCAACCACTTACCTAGCATACCCATCATCGTTTGATTTTTATTCTGCCCGTCACAACCATGGCAAATAGACGAATTGATTGCACAAATGGTGGGAATAGCGTTTTACTTAAGCTATGATGAACACAAGAAGCTATTTCGTTGGAACCTTTGAAACCTTCACTTTCGGTCCAGCACTAGATAAATGTGTTGTCTTTACTATGTATAGATTTAGACTTCCTTCACACTTGGTAAAATTATATACATGGCGGTTGTAATGGACAGCCTGATTCCAAAGCTTTAGTTATACAAGGTTCTTTTGACAGTCAAATAAATGTCATCTCAGCCTCATTCTGTGTTCTTAAGAGTTAGAAGAATGCCTTTGCTCGCAGTTTATGGTAGCGAACATCAGCTACCAGCTTATCTTTCAATGATATGATATCCCTCTTAACTTTGGCTTTCTTAATATGTTCCTCTAACTCAAAACTTTGAATATTTGTCTGCGGCATTACTTTTGAAGCTTATATTGTAACTATACATTGTTACACGATGTATAAATTACCTTGAATTTAAAGACTAGAAATTGTCAGACAGGTAATATGAAATTTGAATTATAAATGTTATACAATATTATTCTTACCTTTCACGTTTCTGTTGATTTTATTTACTTGTTTATTTTATTTTATTTCCACGTGAGGCATCTTGCTTTCATTTTCTACTACGTCCTGGTTCAAAGGCGCAGATTTTGTTTTCACAAGGTCCAACCTTTCTTCCACATCCATTTCTCCGTTAAGCATTGGACACACTGAACAAAATAAGTGTTATCTCTATTGTACAATGCAACATGCCAACAATAAAAGCGCAAATTGTTGATAAGCTGCTAAAAATTATTGAACTCGGTGCCATTTCCCACCATTTTATACAAATAATAAGAAACTAACAGTAAAACATTCCCCTCAATATCCATTTGGTATTGGACATAAAGAGTTTTGGAACAGAATATGCTGTAGAGGTACAAACTTCTGAGACAAACCCCGTTTTTAAAGTTAAATATCTCAGGAGGATTAAAGAAACAAACATTATACCATACAAGACAAGGTACTGCCAACACTAAGGAAGGTACATTAACTCAGTTTTTAACTTGTAGACATGTTGAGTTTTGGAACTGATCAAGTCTATAATCATCTCCTTGATGTATTCTGTACATTTGGAGTACCAAATATTTTAAAGTAAGATAACCGTCGCGAATTTGCGAATAAGAGAATAAAGTGAAATGTGGCAAAACTCGTTCGTGTTAAGCAACGACATTCCCAAAGCCAAGAAAGCATTGACTGTACTATCAGAACACTAAAACTCTAGTACATTACTGGAAGAACCTAGTAGCACACACTAGAGTGAAGCCTAAAGATTTCGTCAGTTCCGAAAAAGGAATATATTCACAGACATTTAATCAGATTCAATATAAAGTCATGTTTGGCAGGAAAGCTCTCGATGCTTTTGGTGTCATCATCTTTTAAGAAGGAGGATTTAGAATATACTCTTAAGGAGTTATAGACTGTGGCAGCAAGGTTTTCGGATACAGAGGAAAATAATCATATTGTGCACCATGTTTGTGATGACAAAATAATAGGGGAAATAACTTGTACTACTTGTCCAAACAAAATTCATAGAAAATGTGCAGTTGTCACTGCCGATAAATATTCCATTTTGGATAGACGCAGTACAGCAGAGCAACAAGAGCTATTTCCCTCCTTTGAACGTTAGCTCTACAGTAAAGACACCAGTGTCTGGTTGATAAGAACAAAATAAATGTAAGAAATATCCTTGCATTCAACAAATAAAATCGACCCAGTAAGAAGCAGTTCGTACTGTAGGATGAGCCCTGTCTGTAAGAACAGTCAGCTCCACTCAATCCTATTTTAGAGGATAAGGATATGCCTGTAGTAACTGTAAAATTATTAAATGCCTTTCCAATAAATGTACCTGTAAATGTACAGGCCTTCTGAAGTCGAAATGTCATAGTTCAATTTCTTGTTGTAACAAGTAGATAGAAACGTAATATTTCATATGTCTTGAACCTTTTTGTGTTCATTTTTATATAGAGTCATTATAACTGACATATGCCTATCTTTTTAATAACCCATTATTTTTAATTAGCTTCCTCTTGCCTTTAGCTCCATGATGGCTGTGTAATGCTGTATAATCGTGACAAAATAAATATTTTACATGTTAATAAAGGAAGCCCTTTGTTATTAATGAGAACTGACTATTAGATGTGCATAGGCCAGCCTGAATTGTAACTTATGTTCTGAGCAACTCTGAAATTGCAAAGTGCCGTAAATCGACTTGTGCCTCGAACATATACATACTCCAGTTCTGCTCAACTGCCCTGCAAATTATATCACAATACTTTCAGATATTGCAGAAGAGTCTAAGCAATTTGGGCTGGAAATAGTTCAAAGTTATAGCAATCATTTTCTTAAGAGCCAGATGAAGCTTCAACGCACAACGATAGACGGAAGTTGTGGAGCTGGTGGTATTGGTACTGGTACTGGTGTAAAATAAAAGTTTTTCATTGTTATCGAGTTTGAGTATCGTGCATAACATTTTCGTCTACTTTTAATTTTTGATGTTTTAAATTAATTACTACAATTAAGTTTTCAAATTTTAATTAATTATCATATATATTCACAATATAAAGTAAATAAAAGTGTACTTATTCCGCAAGATCCAAATTTACAATTTTCGAAAGCATGGACAGATGCATTATCCATTAGACCATGAAGTAAGGTGGACATCGCTCTCGGTACTTAAATTAAGTTAACCATTATTCATAGCAGTACTATCATAGTTTTATAGTTTTAAGAAAACTTTTATGGAAACTAAAATAGAAGAACCTTCAAAATATTTGCATTTCTTTTTCTAAGAAGCACAAGATTCTACGATTGACAATGCGTTATATGCCATCTTTGCCGCGAAATAAGAGGTATAGCTTATACAAAAAGAACAGGATCTATTTGCCAAGGATAACTGAGGTCATTTGCATCGGAATTATATAAGTGGGCTATCAAAATACTTCGTGCGCATTGAAAACCTGTGTTAAAAGTTAAAAAATTTCCTATACACGCATAAATTTGAGTTTGTAATGAGGAGTAGAAAATTTGGAAGAATGAATAAAGAAGTTAGAATTGATAACTAAATATGATAACATAAGCAGTCATAAAATCAAATACGCCAGCATAAGAGTTTTATGTGCAGCTTCTTATTTAATCCTACATACTTACATTAATGCCGTTTTTCAAAATCGCAGTGGGTAGTGTTTACGTAACGTAACACTGCATACTTTGCACATCTGCCTGTACCGCCTCTCCATGCTCCACGTAATTTTTGTATGTAGCATAGTTAAAGGTGCACAGACGGAGGAAGGGGAGGCGCCTGGCGGCCAGAATGGCGCCACCGGTCGACCTCGGCTGGATGATGCTGGACCGCCATGCAGTGCCTGGAAATCGAAGATGGACCTCATGAATAACTTGTTGTAATTTATGCGTTCCACACCTGCAATGTGGAACCCAGGGCTACACTTTACCTCAAACGAAGTTTATAGCCAAAGTTTGTGGCTCACTTTCTTGAAACGTTTGCAATATTATTAATTATGGTGGTAATTACATTTGCCAATGTATTAGCAATTCCAACATGTATAAGGCTTGCCTTGAGAACCTGGAATATTGTGAAAGGTCAATTATGAACACCATCGCATTATCTACTTACTATTTGACTGTAATGCTTCATTGGCCCTTTACAAAATTTGAAACGGCGACATTAACTTTGGAACAAGAATGCTAATCGCTAGATTCTAGTTAAGAATTTCAAGCCTCTTTTCCTAATGGTTTTCCAGGCCAATTATATGAAAGTTCGACTTTTCTAAACCATTTATTATGAAATGCAAATACACAACAATGTAATATAGTGTGTCCTGTTCAGAATAACATGTAAAACACAGTGCCTATTTGAAGGATTAAGATTGCATTTACTAAACAGCTATGTTTGAATTTTGCTACTGCAAAACACATTAATATTGCTTGCCGTTGTGAATAACGTTTCATTATTTTGTGAAATAATATCGAAGAGCAAATTTTGTTCACTTTTTTTTTTATTCCTTGGAAGTATAAAAATACTGCAAATTCTGCCTGAATAAACTTTCGGAAACTGCCGGTTTCATTAATTTGACATTTAACAACTTCAATTCATAGACTCCGGTTTTTCATTTATCTTTTGGCTATCGCTTTTGGCTCTGGACCTCAGAAAGAATATAAAGCTAACGCCACGAATGTGCTATACTACTTCATACGACCGCCTCAAAGATTGCAAATGACGAACTCAGATTCACAACTCACAAAAAATTAAGAGGAGTATGTAGAAACATTTATTTCCTTGGTCACTCCCAATATCGATGATCTACCAGTTAAAACTTGTTGCCTAAATATTATGTATTTTCTTATTTGGGAACTTTTTAATTTGGACAGATCTGTCCTCATCGAGCGATTTGTTGTTATCATTTTCTTAATTTTTGCAATATATTTGTTATTAAACATTGCATTTAGGGCCTTTAAGAACAATTTAAAGATGTTAAACATTTTAATTAATAAATTTGTAGAAATGCAAAACAAAGTGAAATTTAAGTTGCTTAGAAATGTATATATACCACCTCTACCATCCTGTTATTGTTATGATTTGCAGGTGCAATACTTTAGGCATCGATAGTCAACATTTTATTAGTATTAATGTCCCTAGCTATTAAGCAATCAAAAAATATACCACTGCATTTCACAGACTACTAAAAGATTGTTTATTTCTGGTTAAATGAATTGCGGTATATGAGACAGTTGTCAACAAAGAACTGTAGCATTATCGGATTCCGCACAGTGTAGGCAGTACAACCTTCAGGAGGCCGCCTGACCGGTTGTGCCGGGCAGGACACTCACCGCGTACGTCTCATTTCCGGGCTTCGCGTTCATACGTACTGTATGGCACCCGCCCCTCATCCACCATCGGACCACAACGGCACACCTCAAATCACCTCTGTAAATGTTAATAGAACCTATGTGCAGAATACAAGAAATATACTTGGAACCTTCCTGCGTCTATCAACAAAAGAATAAGTTATTGGTCATATCTTAGCAAAAACAAAACAGTACAAAACGCGAATTAAGAACGAGAACACATTTCAGCGAGACTTTATTGTAATATTCCTAATCTATTCTAAAGAGATATTTTCAACTCGTTTGGGTACCATGTATTTCTGCATGCTAACTTTCTGCATAGCAAAAAACAGATTGCTAGTCGCTGCTATGGTGAGTCGTTTTCATCTTTAACCAGCAGATGTCATAGATTTAACTGCAATGTTAACAAGCTGATATAAATATATAAATAATATACATCTTTGCTATCTGTAGTACCATTCATTTCCAATGGTTTCGACTTGAAGGCGTACTGGCTGTCTGTGTAATTTCTTCCTGACTTACAAAAAATTATTGTAGGTAAAAAGTGCTGATGTCTGAATATCAGGATATCAAAAGTTTTTGTAATAGGAGGACTTGAGAGAAGAAGGACGTACTGAAGAAACATAATAGAACAGATCGCGCCTACGAGTTCTTTCGTAATCTACAAAAGAACAACATGAGTGTATAGTGGCATAACGCAAAATTGTTGGAATCCCTCCAATCTATTGAGTCATCTTAGGAAATAAGAAGAATAAGAAATAAAAGGGTTTATTTGTGACTTTTGATAATGAAAATTAACATTCACCAGGAAAATGCACAGGCAAAAAACTGATGGGTTTTTCTTGAAGTTCATATAAAGTGGCGACATTTTGTAGCATTTTTGCTGCTAAATTTTCCGTTTTATTCACGACAGTTGATTTTGTCCTCTCACATTCCACATTCAAAGCGCTGAGTCAGCTCAGCCTTTCTTTGACATATAACTGCGTAATTAGTTTTTTTTTTTTTAATTACTTTTAATTTTGAAAAAGATTGCTCTGCTGCAGAAACAGTTCGCAGCCAAATGAAAAATAAAGTATAATTTCCTATTAGTAGCATATTTCCTATATAACGCTTACTTGAAGCTTTGAATTTGATGTGCAAACTTTTCTGTCAAATATTCTTTGTACTTCAAAAACTAATCAACTACTTTTCTACAGACGATAGATATTGGTAAGTATAATGAACATTTCGCTTAGTTCGTTCATTGCTTCAAAGCTGACTTGGATGATTCTGGTATATTATTAATTACAGTTATCTAACATGTTTTGTAAGTGCAATGGCAGACGACAATGCTGCTGGAAAATTTTGTCTGTAACTATAGCGCGTCACAAATTTAGAAGACAGCACAGATAAAATAGGGCACACTGTTGCCATGTGTATTTCACATGCGCTCGCAACTAAAGCGTGAAACGGATTGCCGACTTCACCTCCATCATAATCTCCATTATTAGAATTGTTATTCTCATAATTCCTATAATTAACTCTACTACTATATGTGTGTGTGCGTGTGTGTGTGTGTGTGTGTGTTATAATTGTATCAATATTTTGAACAAGTATAACGAGTGTACCCTCCTCTGTATTTTTAGCTAGTTAGACTTGTGTAAGATAGTTGTGCCTACTACCGTTATGTTATTGTAAAGTCTTAAACAAAAGAGCCAGGGTTTTTCTTTTGTATTAAAGACGGAAGCCAAGCACTGTACTTCTAAAGGTACCAACTCGAGGTGAAACTGTCACTTTGTGAAAGTTACGTGTTGTAAAAAACGGTGAACGTTTAAAGAGCCTAAACCGTCTGGAGTTTAAAAGATCCACGTATAGGCAAACGTGTTACATAAGATTTATTTCAGTACGAATCAGGAAAGATATGAAAAACCGAGCCAGAGTCAGAGTCAGTCAGAGGACGGGATTCAAACATATGTTCTAGAAACTTCTATCAGAAAAGTTTGAAGGGGTCTACGTCGTCTTATCTGTAGAAATTTAAAAAGTATATACAGAGGCAATTTCGAGCCTCCAGTGGAACATTCCAAGTTCAGTTTCGGAGACGACAGACCGACACTCCAAGTTCGGTTTCGCACGCGACAGGCCGACACTCCAAGTTCAGTCTTCAGAGGCGACAGGCCGACATTTCAAGATCAGTTTTCAGAGGCAACAGGCCGAAACTCCAAGTTCAGACTCAGAGGCGACAGGCCGTAATTCCAAGTTTAGTTTTCAGAGGCATGGGCCGTTATTCTAAATTCAGTTTCGGAAGCTAGAGCTTATGTACATGTAAAGTATCGTGTAAACTGTGACAACTCTCAGTATAAGTAAGTGCTCGGGTTAAACAGCACTATTTTGAGTGAATCTTCGTTAGTAGAAGACAGTATCAGTGAAAGTATAATCTAGGCAAAATACGAAGTTTAGCAAATACAAGTACGCGTGCAGAAGTAGATACAACTCAAGACTACTACTAGAAGTGATAAAAGCCATCGCAAGGTCTAAAGTGACTTAACTGTTGGTGTAAATAAATCAGTTGATAAACAAAAGTGAAGTAATATTCAGGCATTCCTCGTCTTAGTAATTAACGGAGAGGCACTTAGGAAATCAGGAACAAACAACGAATAAACTGTGCTTATCATTTATTTTTTGTTCCTTATCTTTCACACCAGCTCTGCACTCTCTTCTCCCCATGATCTAGGATTCAAGAAAACCAGATCAAATACTTGGGATTGTTATTATAACGAGAACTCTACAGCAGCCGAGATATTTCCAGGACCAGAATTGGCCCTAGGTGGAGTCGACAACAGAAGGCGAACATCAAGACTGTCGGCCCAAGTAATAGCGGCCCGTGCTTCTAATTATTCATAATTAATTGACACATTAAACCCCATCCATTAATTAAATCCCATGCAAAATCACATCAAACTATAACCATTAAGTCAATCAATCACAACGATTAACTATTCGTTGTTTATAATATTCCGTTCCATCGGTCTACTAAATTAACGTCATAATACATGAAAACATGGTGAAGTATTTGCACTGCCATTTAAGGCTATTGTAACACATAAGATTTAGGTGGTGGTGATTTTGAAGGGACAATTTTTGTTGATGACTACGACGATGAAACAATAAAATAAATACAATAATAAGAACATACAATATTATTATTATTATTATTATTATTATTATTATTATTATTATTATTATTATTATTATTATTATTATTATTATCATTATTATTATTAAAATATTGCGTGGCCTTGCATTTGTCATTTCCTCTTTTCACTTTCAACTATTTTATTTTGTTCACATTATTCGCTCAATTTTGTACCGTAATATGAGGAGACTAGACTCCTCATTTCTGGTTTTTTGAATGCACTTAGTTCATTTTAATGTAGCTTTTTACTTGTGGCCGTTCCGCTTCGAAGGGATTTAGTTCACAATGAAATGGTGACAAGTGAAGAACTTAACACCATACTGTCGTCGTTGATGCATTTTTCTCCAAGAAGTGACAGAAGTTCACTTTTCCTACTATGACATTTTGAATTGTCGATTACAATAACTGTTAACAATACTGGTGGGATCAATTATTGTCCAACAAACAGCTTCTCATATATTTTACCTGTCATTTCGTCATGTGCATCGGCCGTGTTTCTTTTGCACAAAAATGTTAGTTCACAATTGTGCTTAAATAAATAACATGCCCAGCACTTCACATTCTAAACGTACACTAACTCCTTACACACTGACAGTGTTAATCATCTAGCCGCACACTACCTGCCTGTCAGATTGGCGCCTGCTAGCTGAAGAGATGGGCGACCTTTGTTCGTCAATAAACAATGAACGCAATAAGTTACAGGATTCCGGTTTCTTTTAAAACTGTCTCCAACCTTCCTCAATATTTTTAATTGTTTGATCCCCGTTGAAAATAAAATAAAAATAAGTTATTCGGTGCCTAACTGTTCAGTCGCAAAGGTATAGAAGTTATAGAAACTATTTCATTTTAAAAATTATATCACTCGCCATATAAAATGAACAGGCAGGCATCAGCACTCAAGTTTACTCTAAATAAAAAAGACATATATTGGTATGTTTTAATCGTTATTTATTAGGTATTGCGTGATAAGCATACAATCAGCAAATATCGGATTTTTGCTGAAAACACATGCTCTTTAGAAATTTGGGCTATAATAACTATAATAATTATATCATATAGCAGAGAAAAATATTCCAATAGGATAATGTGCTCAAAAATGAAAATTGTGACTCAATATTTACCGTATTATTAGCAACTTGGCAACAGCGCGGAAAAGGGAGGAGCTATTGTCTTTTAAAGTTGAGTAAATCTTTTAGGAAGTTTCTCAGTAGCATCCTGAAGAACAGCAGATGCCCAGAAAATTATTAACTTCATTCGTTTGAACAAATTTTGAAATCAAGTTAATAGTTTCAAGAATTGTAGTATGTAGGACAACATAGACAAAAATTTTAAACATTTCTGTTTCTTTAGATGATTCGCGCCATCTTTATAATTGGTGTTTTGCTGCAGTTTAATTTTAGTTAAGGTTTTAATAATATCCAAATATTTATCTATAACGTAAATATTTCAACGAATAAAATGTTGTATGACCTCTTGTAGGACATCATCTTTAAAAGAACACATGAAACTTCACTAGTCTATCATTTAACTACAGCTTCTTACTAACGAAACGATTGATTATTGCTTCTGGAGAGTGTCTGCATGACAGCTTTGTTACTTTAAATGCAATATTGTTTTGCACTGAAGTATCTGCAAATTTCCCCCATGTTCAATATACACATATGTGTGCTGACATTAATATGCTGTTTCACTACAATTATCCTTTTAAAACACGTTATTTAACTTTGTAGCCCAACAACAATAACAATCAGTCCACAAAACTCGAGGCCAAATTTACTGGGAACACACACGACGAGATATGACGTTTCGGGTGGTGCATGCACATAATGGCGCTTTTGGGCAAGAGGCTCCGCCTACCGTTTTCTCTCCTAGTCAAAATACTCGAGCGCGTCGGGACAAAGTCCCTACAAATAATAATCGCAATACAAATATTAGGCGTATGTGACATTTTTTTCTTTTCATTCAAATGCATCAATCACTCGTTCTTGGAAAATTAAACGCGTTGGAGACACCTCCTCATCCTCCTAGAGGGTCCATTGCTGTTCTCAAATACATTTCGGAATATTTGACATTACTGGTATTTTTGTTAGCACTATTGTCCATAATTATTGGAAAAAAAAACTGAGCAGATCTGGTCTCATTGAATAGGTCGCCTTTGATTTTTTGTGACAGAAGAATTGTGGATAAAAAGCTTACAGAGCCATGTACAATTCTTACAGTTAGATAACATTGAACATGCTCGGAACGTTCCTCTAAAAATCACTTGGACGTCTTTATCAACAAACAAGAATGTCTTATTCCTCTGAGCGAACGGTTACAGAGCTACTGAAGTTAAAATTCCAAAAACTTACTTTAGTGCAAGAACTTAAACCGGATAACCATGCATTCAGAAGTATATTTTATGAATGGATTTTGAATAGTGTGCATGACGGAGAAATTGACTCCAATCTAATTTTCTTTACCGACGAATCATGGTTTCACCTAGGTGTGTAACAACTCATACTGGAGTTCAGAAAAACGTAACCTGCTTCAGTATGAATCCCCGCATGATCAAAAGATAGGAATGTGGTGCGCCATTAGCGCCGAGAGAGTAAAACGCATTATATGTTTAAGAAACAATTAACAGTGATAGTATGTACAGAATATTTTGCAAATCTTTATTCCTGAATTAACTGTGAGGGAACGTAGGTTCGTGATTTTCCAAGACGACTCTCCAAAGACACATGCAACCTATGTCTCCTTTCATGCAATTCATGAAACATTCGACGATAGGGCCATCACTAACAACATATGGCCCCTCGGTCCCCCAGTTTAACGCCTGCGATTTTTATCTATGGGAGACACTGAAGGAAAATTATACAAGAAAGGTCAACACACATTAGATAAACTGAAAAATAACATTCGTGAAGAAATTTCTTCCATCTCTCAGATGGAACTGCAGAGAGTAATGGTTAAATTCACAAACCGTTGCCAGAAATATATGGAAAATGAAAGGAGGCAGTTTCATTATGTTCTTGCTTAATAATGATGAGAAAACGTACCTTTTAAGTATTTAAGTATTAGTAATAGTTTAGTAATAATTGCGGACTTTCTGACTCCGTTCCAGCGGTATCAGCTTGAACCGTAACGGTCCCACAAAGAAAACCTCATCCATTAAAATTGGTCGGAAACAAATCGAGAAAGTTCGTGTTGAAAAAATAGCTTAGTCGAAAACACAGTAAAGGTGTGTTAGCAGGCAAGCATTCTTGTGAATAATTTGGATCAACCTGTCCTAGGGGAGTATTTGAAAAATAAGTACTTGAAGAACTTCAAATTGCAAAAATTAATAATGAACTTTTAAACTTATTTTAATCGCTTATTATTGTATGATTATTTTAATATGTTTGTAGCCCCACTCTTTGATAAAATTGTAAGAATGTTTTAAGTTAGTGTACTTACCTAATTATTAATTAAATAAAACATATGTGTAAAGATTTTCCCAGGGCCAAATCCTGGAAAGGAAAATGAGTCAGGCTTGCCACAATTCATTTATCAAAGTAGAGATTCTACAAAGCACCAAGTCAACTGTGAAAAAAAGAAAAGAAAAGAAAAAGAAAGAAAGAAAGAAAACAAAAACAAAAAAAGAAAACATCTTTGAGTTAGCAGAGATACTAATAATCATAAAAATACAAATTAGTAACATTTTAAACAATTTATACATGCAGGAGTTGAAATCTGCATTATAAACAGTAATATTGAAAAGAAAATGCACTGCTTCTATTGACAAGATTTGTTTCTTTTTACATACTTTTAGTTCTTTCTTTCATTCTTTTTTAACCCAGCTACAAACATCATACTTATAATTGTTCGTACCAATGAGGGGTTCTGCCCTGATTAGTATTTAGTTCTAACATTGCTTCATTTAAAAGTCATGTACAAGAAAAACTTTTCTGCATAGGCACTGAATGATGCTTAGGCCAAGGCACATGCTACCAGCTCTGCCAAAGTAGGTATTTTGCATACTTCTTGAACACTTGACAGCATATTTATTAAGGTGGTGTAATCTGTAAAGTTCAAAGTAGAATCAGAGTGAAAAAAATGACTTGCTTCTTTTTAATGACAAAAACTCAAGTGTTTTTCAGGGTTTTATTGTTTTTTCCAAAGAAAGCAAATCCCTTCTAAAGATAAACACAGCTTATGCAAAATTAAAAATAAAAACAATCTACGTGGATTTTAAAATGATAGTCAACATTGTCAGTAGTATATACCCCTCGGGAGGCAGTCAGGGTCAACGACCTCTTGGCGCCAGACTCTGACCTTGAACTGTCTGGACGTTTAAGGTTGAACTGTCTAGACGTTCAACGCCAGACTTTTGACTTTGAGTTATCTAAACGTTCGAGGTCGCGCCCGGCTGGAGGCACGCCGCACCCCGCCCCGGCCTCCCGAGCGGCATATTTTCTTTATTGCATTTTTTCCCCGGAGTGCACTACTTACAAGCAAAAAGAATTTTTTTCTGCAGTGCGCTCCAAAAAAAGTTACATACAGTACACCATAAAAGATATTGATATTCCCTCAAAAAAAGATTTCTTACAAACAAAAAGTTACATACAGTACACTGTTAAAAGTTAATTCCCCTCCACCACAAAGATTCGTACACTGTTCCTTCACCGTAAAAGATTGTGCTACACTGGTTTGTCACCAAAAAAAAAAAGTTAAGAGATCGGAACTGTTTTAGAGGAAGCATCTTGCACCGCTTCTCCTTTCGATTTCGCAATTACAGTTGCTGCAGCTGTTTTTGACGAATCTTTTTGGAAGGTTATGCAAAATTTAGTCACACAATCGTCATCAGGATTGACGTCGTCGCTATGCCTGCATTGGCATTCTCCAGAGCTGCAGCGGTCCAAGTAAGAAGTTCTGCATTCGTTGACTATCGTCGCGTCCTTGTCGTTGTATCCGGGCGCTATAATGGATGTACTAATTAAATTACAATAGGCAATTCCTCCTCTCGCTATGTCGAATAGCCCTTCTTTGATGACGATCTGATCCGATACGGGTATTGCAGTATCGCCGTCCATCAGCGCTATCGTCACTCTAGCGTTTCTCTTGCCGGTCAGGAAGCTGTTGAAGTGAACGTTCAATAGAAACGACGGCGCCGAAACGTAATTCAGGAGGTCGTACACTAAGTGAACCGTTCTCGGATGTTCGTCAACAATCTGCATGTTTAATCGAAGATTATAAGTCTTGCCGGTAGAAGTGAACATCAGCCTGGTACTCACGCCGTTTCCCACTTCGAAGGCGTCGAAGTAAAAATGCGACGCATAGTTGCGGGGATGTTCCGTTTTAGGCGAAAGTGCCAACCTGTACGGCTGTTGTCGCCGATCGTGTTTGCGGCGATTCATTGGTTGGCGGCGGCAGAAGTGCAGGGCAGATCGGCGCTCTGAAAGGAGAAAATGTTTCTCCTGTGACCGTTCTGCAGGGCTTCTTCTCCCTTGTATATTAGCAAAAACCTGTGATTGTTAATCCAGGTCAGCGTCTCGTTGTTTAAATCGTCGAATCTCGACGGTAGAAACAGGTCCCTGCCGTCGATTTTCATCACTGTTCGTTTGCCGAACTTTGTCAATATGGTTCCAATCTCCTCTAGGGGTTAACCGATGCCCACTTCCAGTTCGTTTATCTTCAAAGTTCTGGCAAACGCACCTCCGCCAAGCTCGTTCAGATTTTCCAGCACACGGACTCGAACTCGTAGATGTGGTTGCCTTCGGCGCTAGCTGCCTTCTCTCTCTGAGCTGGCGAGATCCGAGACTTTCCGTTTTATACACGAAGGCTTACCCCCACCATAAACCGGTTTCTTCAGTTTGTCGCTGTCTTTTTCTCTTTTTTTCTACCTCTTCCTTTAACCGGTCGTGCATGAAGTAAACGAGTTCGTAAAAATCCAAAGGCGTGGCGCACGTAATGTATCTTGTGAAGGTCGAAAAGGTCATATCTTCGGATTTTTCCACCGCGCCATTTAGGAATCTAACGTAATCGATAATTAAGTTGCTCACCTCCTTGCTCTCTTTGCTCCTGTAGTAGAAGATGTCGTAGACTAGAGGATATAATCTAATCAAAATTTTCCACTCTTCCTCCACGACAGACACGCTTTCTCCGCACTGTTTGAGGATGATGTTTCCAGTGCCGAAAACGTGTTTAACGTCTATTTTCAAATTGTCCGTTAGCTTCAAGTCCCACTTCACGTAGTCCTTCGACGCGATGTCCACGTTGCCGATGCACGTTATGACGTTCTTCCAGTCGTTCAAGTCGTTTCAGACGAATGGATCGATTCTCGCCGCGCTTTCCGGTGACGATGCAGAGTTCGTATGGAGGATCGGGGGAAAATCCCACGAATAGATATTTCTTTCCGGACAAATACAGATGGTAGGTCTTGCCTCTTATGCCGAACGGAGGATGGGGTTTGGTGCGCACGCCTGCTGTCTCCGTCTTCGTCGTCACCATTTCCATTTCCATTATTCTAGAGCAGAGAATTATTAGTAAAAAGTAGGATAAGAAGAGAGAGATAGAAGGCACAGCAGAGGCATCGCTACTTACCTGACGCGCGATATGCTCTCCACGATGCCGTTTGAGTCAGGGACGTTCTCTTATATATCTCGCAATCTAAAACAAATTATTGACGGCATGAGGTATGTTTTTGACGTCGTGGTTCAGGTCGGGAGGTAGGCAATAATCGTTAGGCGTGGGGTCGCACGGGTAAGCATTGCGTTTATCGGCAAGGTGCGCATACCCCTTGGATATGTTTTCGACACTTCTCTGAGAGCAAACTAGAGATCCCAACCTGTGACAAGGATGGAGGCACGATCGCGTGTAGAAAGAGACGAGGGATTCGTCCGAGAATCCGAGTTCTTCGACATTCACCACCGTGCGATCGATGATCTCTCCGAGAAATTTAGCCCTTTCCTCTCCTTTGGTGGAGGTCACCGTGAACAGGTTGGTGGATCGCGTCAAGATGGGCACCAATAGATCGTAGTTTTCGTCGCCGTAGTCCCACTTTATGCCGTGCACGCCGGACACTATTTCGTCGTCGATCGATTTAATCGCCGGTTGGCGATTATCTCGAGAAGAAGGTCTAAAGAACCACGTCTGCACCTCGCGACCCGAACCGCATATGGCCAGTTGTTTAACCATGTATTTTCGATCGTTATCGATCAAGAAATTGAAGTGCACGAAACACGACATGGTTGCGTGCTCGAAGCCCGAGCGAATGATTAAAATGACAGAAATACCCACCTTTTAAAGGTTTGCAAACTGGAAGATTCCGCTCCCCGCGATAGCGAACCTTGCGGCAGCTAACATCTCCGACGATCAGTTCGTCGATGCGTTTGAAAACTGTTATTTTAAATTTCGAATAAAAAGTTTCCCTAGGCAGATTGCAGCATCGATGCGCGATGTAGGAAATTATGTAATGCCCGCAGGTGGAACTGTTCGAATTTTGTAATCTTCGAGGAACGTAGCTCCAACAACCTCCGCAGTGATTTTGCAGAAAGTTTAAGAAGTGAGGCGAGAGAGGAGGCATGCCGAAACTGTCAAAATATTCTCCGACGCCCGACCTAGACACGAAGATGCCTATCCAGTGCTCGCCGGGCTTGTTGCTGGGATCCGTGTTTGCAACCAGCACCACGGGATACCGGGTCGGCGAAAGGCGATTCGAAATTTGATCGCAAGCATAAACACCTATGAAATGGGGTTGGGTGGAGGGGAATTTCGTTAAATAATCGTGTATCTGCTTCGTGTTCATGATACGAATACCGATCTATTTGAGTCTATTTCCAGGGTGCGATGATATTCCGAACAAAGGAGCATGCATACGGGCTCCGAGAGCGCCTTTTTGAAAGCTACGCTTATCGAAACTATGCCGTGATGCAGGCCGGAAACGTATGTTTAGTTGGCGCTCATGTCTGCCGTTAAATCGTAAACCAGCACGGTGTAGCCTTTAGCGTAAGTTTCTCTCGATATGGAATGCCCGTGATTTTCGAAGTGTATTCCCAGGCCGTCCTGCAGCGTTTGGAAGCACTGCAAGAAGTAATTATTTGCAAAGTCGGGCGTTAGAGAATGAGAGGGCACGGGGTGAGCGTTCACGTACATCTGAACGAAGTTTATGTCGAAGTGGCGAAGATTGTAAGGATTTCTCTCGTAATCGCCGCTGTACGCCTTGTCCGTCACGAAGGCTACCGTGATTCTGAGAGGCACCTTTCCCACGAGAATGTCGCTAAACGTCTTGCTCTGAGTGTCCTTCGGAATGTTAAAGGCCTGCAGATCGACGTCATGAGGTGGTACTTTGCGTTAACTTTCGATAACGCTTCCTGATGGGCCAGCAAGACGCTGGGAGAGGGGAAGATGCGCTTTAGATGAAGTTATGCAGAAGTTATGGTCGTCTTTCCCTTTATCGGGGCTCTGGACACGAGGTGAAACACGGGGCTCGAGGGCGTCAGTTTAATCGTTAAGGAGACATTATTCAAGAGATACTTGTCTTGGTTAAACAAGGCGCCCGACAGGCAGCCCATCAGCTCGAATTCTGGTGCCCTTCGTTATTCTGAAACGCCATTTTGCTGCGGAATTATCAAAGCCGTCCATGATTCCGGTTTCGTCCAATTTCCACAGCGACGCCTGCAGACGTGTGTTCATGGCATTGCTAGAGTAAGTTAGCAGAGTCTCCAGATAGGTCTTGTACGGATAGCCCGGTTGAGGTTGCGTCATGTGATGTTATTTAGTATCACTTCCATCTGCTGAAATAGAGAATATAGGGAATTATTGACCAGGGTGATCACGCTGCCGTCCTCCAGATTTTTTCCATCCTCGACGACGATCTTACAACGTAGGTGCAAAACTACGTACGAAAGATCCAGGTAAGTGCCGGCATTTTCCGTATAGTGAAAGATGATCGGAGAATTGTACGTTATAGCGTTTTGAGGGTCGAGGATCACCACGTTGTAATTGTCGACGCCCGTCTGCACCAAAGATCGTCGAAGATGGTGAAGGCCGTATTTACGTGCACGCCGGACATCACGAAAATATATCTTCCTTTTTCATCTTTTTTCTCTTTTTCTTTCTATCGCCCTTAGCGCGCCTCAGCTTAGACTGAATCGAATGTCTCCTCCTGCGCGCTTTTATCCCCGAACCGAGCATGGTGTCGACGGCTTCGGTGGCCCTTCGCTTCAAGTTAACGCCTCCCTCAGCCTATCTCCGAGAGAGCGCTTGAAAGGCTTCTGCGACACGTCGTCCGACCGCACGTTAACGTCGATGTTTAAGACCTCCATGCCCACCGTCTTGGCAGCGCTCTTCAGCACCGGAAACAGGAATCTCCACAATCCTCCTAGCACCCCGAAGAGGCCGCGACATCTCTGAAAGCGTCTGCCTTTGTACAAGACGAAATCGCGATCATTCGCAGCTCCCCCTCTCCCCGTCTGATAGAGAAAGTGATTAACTAGATCACGATGGTTCATTCTTAGGTCTAAATGACAGAACTATAGCCGAAGAAAATCCGTCCAAGAATGGCGATAATTGTCCTGTGTCGGTTCTTAAATCTATTTGCACGATTTGAAAATCGTGACATAGCAAGGGAATTCAATTCAGGGGAAAAAACGATTTTTCCATCGCCAAGGCCTGTGATCGACGTCCATTTCGACCGTCGTGCTTTCGACGATCTGAGCAAACGTGTCGCTAACCATTTGCGGTTGCACCAGGTTGCAGTAGACGAACAGTTCTTACGGAAACGTGACATAGGGATTCATGGGATACCTGGCGCGCAAGGTCGTCGTAACATCCGTACTGGGTTCAAACCCCAATTGCCGGCGATAGATACAGATTTCGAATCATATTCGCGGCCGGCGCGACTTTTTTCTTTTTTGCCGTATCGTTCGATTTACCCTCTTCTTTTTCCTCTTCGGTAGACGAGACCGGCCTCGCATCCTCATTTCGAGACTCCTTATTCACGACGTTAGCGTTAATGGTCACGAAACCTATTGCTTGGCGTATTTAAAGAAAGCTTCGACGCGCCTCTTTGAGAATGACGCGATTGAGTTCGGTCAAGAGCATCACGTTATCGGTTATGGTGGTTTCCCTCAATTCGAAACGGAAATCCGATTAGATTATTTACCCGATTTGCTTCTTTAAATCAGGGTGCCCTTTATGAAATTGCCGCCCTTCAAAATGTTTAGAAATGAACCGGGATATCGTATCTTGGTGAGCGGCACCTCCCACTCGCCCTTTAGAACCGTTCGCTGAGGCAGCATGTTGGAAAAGCGCGAAGTGATGTTATTCTCGAAGTGATTCACAGGACCGATGCTGGTGAGGGTTATCGAAAAAGGTTCTCTCCTAATCATGGCGACAGCATGGCCGAGCTCTTGATCCAAGAAAAAAATTTCTACGGATAACCTTTCCACTTAACGAACACCTCTCTATTGACGTCTCTGCCTCGCTCGTCCACGATTTTATCGATCGTGTAGACGGCGGGAAGTCGAACCCTCTGTATCTCTTCGGCGTAGAAGATGCAGTCTATTTCTTCTCCCTCCAGGTCGCTCAGCTCGTAGACGGTGAGAGATGCTCTCACTATATTGCGAATCGCGAATATTTTGTCCGTCCAATTTGGCACGTAGCTCTTGTCGAACGTCAATTTGTGCTTCGAAATGCCCACGTGCTCGCCGATCTTGTATCGAGGAGCGGTGTACCGACGGCGCTCGTTCGCGCGAGTGTTGTAAACCTCGGAGATGTTGGTCTCCTTCACTTCTGCGGGCGCCATCTTGATCGTCCGATGATACGAGTCGTAAGAACAAACGAGTTTTGGCAATACGTCGACGTATCTGCGAGTATTATTGTGCGTGAAGTATTTCCACATCTTCGTCTTCAGAGTTCTGTTGAATCTTTCCACGATGTTTGCCTTGACGACATTCTTGGCCGTGTGGTTAGATATTCCCCCGTTTTTAAAAAAAATCCCGAAATTGTCGATTGGTGAACTCCATGCCTCTATCGGTTCGAAGCACCCTGGGAGCGCGTTCGCTTTCGGTGAAGATGGCGTCGAAAGCGCCGACGATCACGCTTCCCGATTTAGATTTCAGCGCTGCAGCACACGCAAATTTGGAAAAGACGTCTATGGCCGTCAATATGTAAGCGTACGGTTCGTTGTGCGTCTTCAGAGCGTCCAAGACGTTCAAGTCGGCTTCCCAAAATCGTCTATGTTAGTTACGTGATAATGTTTTGTGGCGAAGTGCTTCCTCGTGGGCTTGTGAAATGTGTAGCTCTCCTACCCCTGCAGATAATGTTCTATCTTGTGCGCCGATATGCCGGTGGCGCGATGAAGCTTCGCGACGGTGCCGAGGCCCGCCTAGTTGTCGACCTTCGAATAATACCTATCGAACTTCCTCCTCTCGTTTCGCGTTAAAGTTGCAGCCATTTGTTCTTGCGCAAGTTGTAAAGACTCTATCTGATTTCGTCATCCGAAATTTCGCTCTTTTCTTTCTGACTCTTGGGCGCCTTTCTCTTCCTCTCTCGCTTTATCTTTCCTCGAAAGCGTCCCGTATCGCGCGCATCGACCATGCCCTTGTCATCTTCCTCCTCCTTTTACTCCAATGCTCTTTCTGGCTGCTTCGCCGTCCGCAGATATGGCTTGCGTAAATTTGACATGAGATCGTGATAATCCGATAATTTATATCTGAGCAATTTCCACTTGTCGTACGTAGACAGAGTCAAATTTCTTATTTTATTATGTCGTCGATCAGGCCCGACAGCGTCCTGTCGATCACGTGCAATTTTTTTACGCTCTCGGGCTGCGAGTGTATGAGCATGATCTGCTTGCCGTGCCTCATCTCGCTAAGCGAGTTTCGACACCAGCGCGCTTCCTAGCGCCGTCAACACGGGCAATATGAAAGCGGGCAGGTAACCGCCCTTTTGCACGGCGATGGCTTTCTTCTTCTTCTACAAAGACGTTATCCTATCGACTAATCTCCTCCACGACGTTCTATGCCTCATTAAGCGTTTTGCGGACTTCGAAAAAATGGGCAATTTGCCGCTACTGACGTTCAGGACGCATTCGGAAATTGCCTTTAACAGCTCCGAATTTGCACCCTTCAGCAATTTGAGACGCAATTTAGGCTTCGCCTTGCCCAACACCGAAAGGTTGCCGCAATGCCGGGCTTCGTCGGAGAGGACATTTTGCACACTCTTTTGAAGACTCGGGGAGTCAGCTTCGGAACGCTCGTCTCGTTCATCGCGACGACGAAACTGACGGAGCGACCGTTACCTCGAACCTATTTATTTATTTAGGTAGGGAAGTAGTATATCGTCTCGTCGGGCATCACGCCCGTCCTGTACCGATATTCGTCCGGAGTGCTTTGAGAGCAATCCACCAATAGGTAGCCGTGAGGCGTTTTCGTAGCCTGGTCGAAAGCCTCGAGAAGAAATTTGGAGTTTAGCGGCTCCAGCTGCTGACACAGCTTGTTCACCTGCATCTTATCGCGATTGTTCTTGAACACGACGCTGTAATTGGAATTGAGGAACATTGTTCGAAATTTTTTTACCTGAGGGAAAACGTTCTGCAACACAATATCACGCCCAAATTTTGGTGATGGGAATCTTTGGTGAAAAAGTTGGAAACATCGCTGCCGTCGGCCTCGTACATCATGTCGTCGAGCACCACCAGATCACCGTTCCTCACGGTCTCCAGATGCGACACTCCTTCATGCAGCCGCACGTTGAAATTGCAATTGTTAAATTCGCGAGGCGGGTATTCAGGAGGGTGACACCAAATGGCCCTCTTGAAGGGGCGATCGAACACCCTATCCGCGTGCCTGAGCAGTTTTTTCACGAAGGTTGACTTTCCGCAGCGAGACGGTCCCGCCACCTGCATCGTGCTGGGGAACCTAAATTTCGTGAAATCGGAATCGACCCTCTCGCGCGCCGCCGCTCCTCCTCATCCTCCATGTCGAAGTCCTCGAACGCGCCTAAATTTCTTGTAATTCTGGTCCACGATCTCGCCTCCGAAATTGTCTTTCATCTGCACGACTCTGCCCGCTCCGACGGGTCTAATTTTTTTGTAATTCTGGTCAACGATCTCGCCTCCGCCCGCTACCACCGAACCCTCCTCCTCCTCCTTCTCTTCGTGCCGCTCGTAAGGGAACAATCTCGTCCTCTTCCTCCTCCCTGGATCTTTCGCCGCCCGATCGACGGCAGCCGTCTCGGTGCGTCGTTTGTCGTCGTCGTCGATGCGAGGGCGCTTCGTCGGGTCCTCGACAAGCAGCGTCTCGAGGAATCCCCGGTTCGGGACGCGTCTCGGTCGTCGTCGTCGATGCAAGGTCGCTTTGTCGGGTCCCCGGCGAGCAGCGTACTGAGGAACCCCCGCTTCGGGACGCGTCGTCGGTCGTCGTCGAACAGCGCGGCGATCGGTCGCCCCTTGAAATCGTCCCTCTCGCCTCGCCGGCCGTGCGCTTCGCGGGGAACCGTAGTGGCGGAGAGTCCCTCCTCGATCTCTTGAAATCCCCCCTCTCGCGGAGTCGCGCCTCGTCGGCAATGCGCTTCGTGGGGAACATCAGCTTCGCTGTGGACGACAAGGCGTCCGTAATCCATTTTGACGCTAATTTAGTTCTCGGCAAGCTCTTTTATAGCCTTACGGCACCGTGTCGAAAATATCGGCGCCGTCGTCCGACGAGCTTCGTCGTCTCCTGCGCTTGTTGACCACCATGCTAAACGTCTTGGTCGACGGCTCGGTTCCGAGGATCCACAGGGGCTTTCGCACTATCCCAGTTTCGCGCAGACGAACGACGGCGTCGATATCGCACATCATCTAGTGCGCATGACGCCGACGTTGATCTTGAGCGCATTGCTTGAGTTCAGCCAAAAGCCTTTGACCTTGTAAATTAACCTGGTCTTGCCGTCGTCGGCGTTCCTTACCCTAAATCTGTAGCTCTTCGGCCCCGTCGACACAAACTGGTCGATGTGAGGGTCTCTGCCGTAACATTCCAGCTCGTCGGTCATGCATCCGAGGAAGGAGCCCGTGGGAGGCATCCAGTCGCCGGGCTTGCACACCGCAATCACCGAATCCTTGTCGAAGTACAGCACGCGCTCACCCAGGCTTTTCAGGTAGGAGTAGAGCTCCAGTCTGGCGTGAGCCGTGGGGTATGCCGCCATCACCACGTAGACTGCACAATGGATTTTCGGGTTCTCTTTGACGTGCCTCCAGACCACGTACACGATTCGATCCGTGGCCGACAGGAACGTCTGCACCTCTGTGCAGGGATTGTTCATCAGCTCCTCGAGTCGAGGGTACGCGTCGAACAGTTCGCAGGTCGGCAGGTTGTCCCTATGGCCATACTTGCCCCAGAAGGATTTGAGCATGAGGTTCGCGAGTTCTTGCCTGCCGGGGTTGTGGTGCATGGTACCGGGGTCCAACTTCACGCACTCTCACGCATCGAAGCTTCTCACGAATTCTTTCCTGTCGGCGTCGCAGACGCAGTGCGACGGCCAGCCTGTCGCTTCCGACTTGATCTTCAAGAATTGATTGACGTAATCCTCGAACAGTCACTTTTCACCCGCGTCAGGGTCGTAGCGCACCATCTGGTATTCCCAAATTTCGCACGTTTCCAATATCGAGTAACCTTCGGCGATGGCGACCTTCACCGCGTCCACCACCCAGGTTTCCGATATGCTTCTCTCCTCGCCGTTGTGATCGAAGTCGTCCGGCTGGTTTTCCGCTAGCGCGCATGCTCCGCAGAGAGGAAACATCAATTTTCTGTTGACGTGCATCGGAAGCACGGGGTGGTAGAGATCGGTCGGAGGCAGCACCTTGCATTTGATCAGTCCTCCTTCGACGTCCTTCAACCTTGGCATCTTGCGCTCGTCGCAGTGAATCTTGGGATGACCCACGGGGTAGGCATTGGTCTTGTTCACGTAAGGATAGAGGCTGCACACGTCGTAGTAGAATATCTTCACGCCCTCGGTCGCCTCGCGGTAAGTTTGACGCAGTTTGTGCGACCGCCGAAGAACGCCTCTCTCGGCTCCAGGGGCGGCGGCACGGTAAACGATGCTGCAAATCTGGCGAGTTCCTCGCTGCGCTCGATCTCGACGTTGAACTCGCACTCCCACATCTCGATCACCCCGTATCCCGCATCACAGATCCTCGTATCCTCGCAATTTCGGTGGTTTCGAACCTGGAGTCCATCGTTTTGCTTCCCGTGCCGCAGAGAATCGCAATTTTGTTAACGTAACATCGGCGACATCCGTGATAGAAGCAGCCGTGGAAAAAGTACGCGATCTCCTTGCCGCTTTCCTCGTCTTTCCCGCATCCGTCGACCTTGTAATTAGCTATTACTACCTCACGACCGTTTAGCGCGTGGCGAATCTTCAGGCGGTGCTTCAGTTTACGCCAGCAGAGGCAGATGAGAGCGATGCGCGGCTGCTTGTCGCCCAGGCGATAGCAGCCTAGAGGTATCAGCGAAGTCGTGTTTTTGGGCATGAATCGCTTTCGGTAGACGTTCATGCAAGCATTCGCAATGGTCACGCATTCCCTGAACGGATAGATGTCGTTTTCCGCCACGAATCCTCTTCTGAACTTGGACGCGCCGGAACAGCACCTGCACGCCCATCTTGCAGTAGCGCACGATTTCCCTTCGCAGGTCGAACACGTGCCCCGAATACGTCTGCTCGTCGTGCCACTCTTCGAATTTCTCTCTCTCCTGGGCGGATATCTTGTCGGGACAGTAGTAGCGCTTATCGTGCATCGCGTCGACGTACCTCGCGTTTGCCGAGGTGTTGAACAGATGGGGAAAATATCCTTTTGCCTCTTCTAGTGCGAAAGTTTTGGAAAACTTCGACAGCGAATCTAGGAAGGTGACGTTTTCGTGCTTTATTCTATATATGCGATTGCCGTTCATGATCAATTCCGGCGTCGACCCCAGATTTTCACCATGTATTTAAGCAACATGTGTCCGTCGTACGATTTTAGATTGTGGGCAATCACCGTCACGTTCTTGAGAGCGGTGCGAGGCAGGTTGACGTATTCAAATAGCTCGCGCACGGGATCCTTCTCGAATACCCACTCCTTGACGCCGCAATTGGCGCTCATCTGCATTTTTTCGCTCGCGTCTATGCATTCGTTGCATGCTTGGTACGCGATGCACAGATTGGCTTCGTGCTCGAGCGATTCGGAACGGTAAGGCTTCTCTTGAGTGCCCTCGAAGTCTACGAAAAGAAATAGGTAATTATTCCTCAAAGATCTGCTTCCATACGGCTGTATGTAGGAGAGGTGGTTCGGCTTCACGTAACATTTACACGTCATGCAATAAATTTCGCCGCAGACGTGAGGAACCTTTCTGCGCCACAGGTTGTACAGTTTGTTGCACAGAAGGCACACCCTTTCCACGTCGCACACAGCCAAATCGCCGGGATAGAACGCTCCTTTTAACAGATGATTGTCGTGACACGCTTTTCCCTTAAATTCGCGATTGCACGCGGAGCAAGATACGTATTCCTAGAAAGAGGATGCCTCGCAAAAAAGTCTGCACTTCGAACACGTGTTGTCACACCGATGCAATTCCTTCTTGTATTTGAACGCGCGATTACATTGCCTGCAGTAATGCGTGCACCTGAACACTCTGTGTAGGTCCACGATTGCGTTAAAGTGATTGTCGTGATAAATTAAATTCACATGTTCGGCGCAGTCGATCGACGACCTGTACAATATTCCATTTTGAGCATGGCCGCCGAACACCGTGAAGGTATATCGCTTTAGAGCGCTTTCGAAACGTTTCACGTCTTCCACGGTGCACGGCTCATTTACATTATTACCGACGGGTCTACATAAATTTATCGCTTTCTGCGTCTGCACGCCATTGCTTCTCTTTATCGCATTATAGCTCGAATCGTTCTCTAGCTTCGCGACGCAAATTGCAATTGCTCTAGGTAGGCATAAATTATCGCGATTTTTCACCACTATGATCCCCTATTTTTGGGCACAAATCGCAGCCTATAGCGAGACCGTTTCCTTCCACTATTTTGGTGTAAACGCACGTGAACTTTAATGTGCCGTTCGTGAAAAAAATTGTAATTGCTCTGCATCACGGCTTCCGCCGAATTTAATATCGCTTCCATGTTCAGTTGATCGAACCTTCTGACGCTTACGTAAAACTCTCAATGGGGGTTTTCGGTATTGACCACGGACATGCCAAAATAGCTTGGTTCGCCGTTTAACAATTGCTCGTTTACAAATTCTAAATATCGAACAAACACCCAATGTACCCATTCTATGGGGTCGATTTCGTTGTCGTCATCGGTGGGCATGGGTTCTGCCGAAACTATAGTTTTGGAATACCCCGAATATAATCTACTAAGCGTTCTCATTGGATGCTGCAATATCGTAAAACTCATTATTATTATTATTATTATTATTATTATTATTATTATTATTATTATTATTGTACTCACCGAAAAAAATCGGAGATGACAGCTTGCCGCAGGTTGTTGTTTTATGCAGCGTCACTCTTCCCCAGGAGCGCGTATTCAAAAGGGAACTTTCGCGTCGCGGTCGCCAACTCGGCTTAATTATTGTTCGGTGATTTGCTAGTTTATCGCATCGCTCATCGCTTTTAAATCACCTCACGTCGCGGTCGCTTTGCTCGGCTTAATTAATTATTGTCCGGTGACTTGCTATTTTTCAGCCTCAGCACATCGTTATTCACAGGCTTAATTATTGTCCGGTGACTTGCTATTTTTCAGCCTCGGCACATCTTTTAATTATTGTCCGGTGACTTGCTATTTTTTCCGCCTCGCTAATCGCTTTTTCATTAGTCTTATTACACTCGGTCGATTTCTCAAACGTGACAGCCTCGCCTGCGCAAGGTAACTTTGTTTCGCTCTTTCCTTATTCTCGAGAAGGTGACTTTTCTATTTGTTCACATCCGCAAGCGCTTATTGTTACAAAAAAACTACTTCATTTACAACCTGCTTAATATGCGTCGCTTATCCTTCAAGAAACATCTCAGTCTTGCGTCACTCTATCTGTTTACCGGTCTGCGTGCAAGGTTACTTTGTCTCGCTCCTCGCGTGATTATCTGTTTACTAGAGAGAGAGTGTATGTGTGAAGGTGGCTTTGTCTAACTGCGTGTGTGTGAAGGTGAATTTGTTTGTAATGTGTTGCGTCATGCTTTACCTTGGACAGTGACTTTAACTCGCCTGGAGAGCGCGTGTGAAGGTGACTTTGTCTAACAGCGTGTGCTCGAAGGTGACTTCTTACGTCATGCTTGCTGTGACTTTGCCTGTTTACTAGAAAGAGCGTGTGAAGATGACTTTGTTTTTCCTTGACGTGTTGCGTCATGCTTTACCTCGCTAATAAAATGTTTTCCTTATTCCTGCGCAAACGTGTCGAGTCATACTTTTGTCGCTGTGACTTTGCTAGGCGCGGAGTTCAAGGTGACTTTCGCATTACTAATCCTACAAGGTGACTTTATCTCGCGTCCTCGTGCAAAGGTGACTTTGTCTCGCACATATTTAACAAAAAAAAAAAAAAAAAAAAAACACTTACTCGTAAAATTACATTTCGAGCATGTACGTCACGTCTAAATAATAATTAAGTGCAACCTTGTAACTCCCATCGCTTTGTTTTAAGTGTACACCTGTGCGCTGACTTGCAGGTAAACAATTTTCTCCCACACGCGCATGCCTTATGAGTATAAAACATCGAGAATTTTCGCTCATCACCATCATTCTTGCTCAGGCTATTCCACAGAAACACTACACTATGTACTGCAGATAACTCGAAGTCGTGGATTTAACCAGAGAGATGGAGGATTGGGCAGCATCGGAGGTAAACAATATCGCGGCTACTAGCATGAAGAGAGCAGCGATTCCTCCGGTGCCTCATCTCATTCCCATTTTTTCGGGTAAGATACGGCGTATTGGCCGGCAGCAACCGACAACGATGAGACAGTAGTCGCATCAACCGTTGATGCCAATGGAACAACACCCGCCGCAGCCATTGATAAGGGGACAACAGCTCATTCCCATTTCTTCGGGTACGATGCAGCGGCAACCTTCACCGATGAGACAGCAGCCGCAACAATCGTTGATGAGGGAACAGCCGACCAGCCGATGATGATGATGATGATGATGGAGCATCCTCATCAGCACCATCTGATGATTGAACAACGGTTGCGGCAGCAGTATCATCTGATGGAACATCGACACCCTTTGATGGTACAACAGCACTCTATAATTGTACAGCAGCAGCACCGCCCTCTGATGGAACAGCAGCTGCAGCACCGCCCTCTGGTGGAACAACAGCAGCACCGCCCTCTAATAGAGCAGCAGCAGCTACCTTGCAGACATATGGTGCACTTAAAAATGCTTCCAATGTGTTGGCGGAAGCGTTAACAAATTTTATTACTGTACTGGATAGTATATCAGACGGTAAGGACCAGCAAGATGACGATGACCAGCAAGATGACGATAACCAGCAAGATGAGATAACCAGCAAGATAACGATGTTGATAATCATACTATTGTGGGCGATCGTGTGATTGCCGGCATCGGGAGTTCTGATACCGTCATTTCGCCCTACTCACATTACCCTCCGGCATTGCAGTACGACCACGTTTCGCCAGATTCGACGATACCCGTCGAGGTATCGTCCAGTTTTCAATTAAGGAGTTCTGTATGTGTCTCCATCCCAGCCATGGGAAAAATGCTGATACATACAGGGATCAATATCTCTATACCGACAGCATTTACCGATATATTAACTCCGGCCTCTAGACTAAATTTAAAAAAAAAAATCCACTCAATTTTACCTGTGCAATGATGTGCACGTGGTTTCAATCTTTATCTTTAATTTTTCTCATTCGACGGTCGCCGTAATTAAGGGCGAGCTTATAGCAAATTTTCTCTGGTCGCGAAACCAAGTGGATGAAATAAGAAATATTTGGTTTTAGGCGCCGTCGTGCTGCAATGCCTATTTTTTTTGTTCATTATCATCTGCGCGACGCCAATATATTGGAAGCTCGTGCAACATATGTCTGCGACTACATTGTAAATATATTTGTTAAACAAATTATTTTTATTTAACCAATAAAATATTATTTAACCAATAAAAATGATAACAAATACTCACTGCTTATTAGATTGGTATATACTCACATTTATTTTGTCATATATGCAAAATCTTCATCTACATTGTCCTCTTCCTCTTCATCCTTTTCATATTCCTCCATATGGTCATCATCGTCGTAATTAACGTAAAGATCCTCTGTGCCGTTGTTTTCAGTTTTCTTACCATTACATAAGGGTAATTTAGTTAGATTTGCTACTAAGTCTTTTAAACGCATAAATTCCCTGTATATTTTATCTATGCTTTGTTTAATTGTATCTACCAAAGCTCTATGACGAGTGAGGTTATGTTTTCTTTCTTGCAATAACTGTTTCATGGTTAAAATTAATTCTTCGAACTCTTCCAAATCCTCTTTTAGTTTTGGTTTATCCGCTAGAGCTTTATCTAATTCCCTATTTAAATTATGAACTTTTTCGTTACATTCCGTACCAAATCTGTGCTTTACCTTATCAATTAATTCTTTGGACTTTTCCAAATTGTCTATTAGTTTTTGTTTGCCCGCTAGAGCTGTGTCTAATTCCTCGTTTAAGTTATTAACTTTTTCGTTCCATTCCCTAAAGAGTCTCAGCCTACCCTTGCTTAACGCCGCCTTACATTTTTCGGCGACCGATTTTTTCAAATTGTTAATGGAGACGTGCTTGGGTTCAGACGACGCCGATGTTGTCTCGGATTCGCACTCCGATTTTATGTTTAACGTAACTTCCGCAGACAGAAACGCTTTTACCTCCAATGTTGAGATTCCAATCGCCTTTTCCACACTTTCCAAATACGTGTACGTAATTGTTGCTAAAATACGCATTGATCTCATCAATTATGTCATATACTAACAATAACTCCGTTTCTTTAGATGTGAGTTTTCAATCCAGATCTAAACCTAACGACGTATCGACTTTGTCGATTATCGCTCTACAGTCCATCATTTCCACCTTTGTGGTACGATTTAAATTTGTTAACATATTTACAGGTGCACCGTGAAATTTGCAACCTGTATTGTTTAATGCCGAGGTAGATTCCACGCATTCGTTAACATCGTTAACCATATAAACTCTTTCGCACTGAAAGTTACCTACGTGTAACTCTCCGTAATAAGCATTACTGCAACGTCCGCCTGAATTACATCTAGTTATGGGTGCTAGACATGTGCACGTTATTCATATTTTTTACGCTCAACAAATTGACGTCAAACGTGCACGTTGCATTCCTTTTGTAGACGCAAGAACCATTGGGCATAAGTTCGTAGTTTTTGCGGCACATGGTCGTATTTTGCATATATCCTGTTTCGTCGTTTACTTCAAAACCGCATCTTCCAGAAACTCACGCAAATGCGGTCGGCACTCGCTCTCGCGAGCACGCATGCGCCATGCAATATCAATATTGCAATTATCCTGCTCTGACGTAATGCTTTTTTGCCTCTTTAAATAGCAATATACCACGTGATTTATTCGTCCAATCGCAACACAGCTTATTTTACCCAATCGTATTCCGTTGAACGCGTTGCTTTATCCAATCCGAATATCTGTTATTCCAACCAATCAGAGAACGTTAAAAACCCTTGCATCATGTAATCAATAAGTACGTAATCTATTATTTTATGATTATTTGAGAGACTCCTTCCCACCCCCGCTTCAGTCTCGTTCCAACTGTTACTCCATACACACAAACAATCTCTTCATTTAAAGGTGCGTGCTTATACACTTCGAGATATTAGAATTATCTATCCTCTATACTGTGTTATATTTTCTATTTGTGATATCATGTGCCCCTTAGAAAGGGCTCTGCGCAACTATCTGAAGTGGGACAGGAGACTGTCGCTTCTGGCCGATCACGAGCGGATCTCTCTTGCCGCTCATCCCTACGTTCTAGACGTTCCTCGTCCTTTAGACGTCGACGCCGTCTGGGAGCATTTGGACTTCTTCAGCAAACAGGCATACGCCCCCCTACCGCAGGTGCACCGCACACTACAACACAGGTTTTGGCACGCAGATCGACGGACCACCTCCGTACGTCGCAGATTGAAATTTCTGCAATAGCGCAGACTGAACATGCAGTGCACCGTGCTCGGTCTCGCCACTTTCCTCTTGGGACTATTTCTTCTGCTGTGGATATTATACATGCAGCATCTACGCAGCATCCACGAACCTCACGTCTCGACGATCGTCTTTCGAAACGTGACCGCAGCTGCGAACAACGTAGGGCTAGCCACTTTAATTTTTATTGTATCAGTTTCTGTAAATTGTTTTATCAATACCATTATGCTATTTTATAGACAATTCTGTACACTTTTTTCTGTTTATTCAATAACCGAAAATTGACTACTTTCATTTTTGTTGTTGTGTGAATTTTTTTATTTATAACTTGTTAAAACAATAAAGAAAAAATGCCCCTCGGGAGGCCGGGGCGTGGTGCGGCGTGCCTCGAGCCGAGAGCGACCTCGAACGTCTAGACAATTCAAGGTCAAAACCTTGAACCTCTAGACAGTTCAACCTTAAAGGTCTAGACAGTTCAACCTTAAACGTCTAGACAGTTGAACCTTAAACGTATAGACAGTTCAAGGTCAGAGTCTGGCGCCAAGAGGTCGTTGACCCTGTCTGCCTCCCGAGGGGTATATACTACTATTGTCTCTATTAAGATTTCTTTTAGTGTACATCTCAAATCCGAAAGAAATTTTTCCATAATATTGTGAACATATCTTGCAGTATTGCTCGAGTCTTGCAGATTATTTCTTTAAACAGTGTACAAATGTTTGAATAAAATGCAAACACACTGGCATTCTGCAGTAGACGTACATTTCAATACTATCTTCATCATCTTCAATAATACCGCCACGGATGGCCGAGGTCGTTAAAGCGCGGACTTGTGAGCGGGAGGTCTGGGGTTCGAATCCCGCCAGGACTGTCCTCCCTGACTGAGGCTTATTCCAGGTTTTCCTCAACCTCCATAAATGGCAAATGGAAATGGCAAATGCAGATCATCAGCAGCCCGTTTAATTCAGGGAGTGAAACGGCTTATACAGTTTGCTCAAAGACTTTTTCTCTCAGACTTGATGTTCTTTTATGAGCCGTAAGGGACGCACGGCTTTACTTTCCTTCCGAAGGAAGCCATACTTAGAATAATTAGGATTTTTACACTCGAGAAAAATCCATCGATCCGTGATCTTGGGTCTACGAGGCAAGTATGATTACCACTAGATCACCAATCCCAACTGGCAGAAAGAAGAGCCACCACTCGCAAGTGCCAGATAGAAAAAGAGATGTTAATCACATCAAATAAATATTTGTTATCCAAACTATAAAAAAAACTTTACGTTAATAACAGAATGCTAGAAAAGACAACGGTGAAAAACACAATCCTACTTTAAATCTTGGTGCCATCATAGCTGTATGCCTCTGAGCGCACTTACTAATGGGGTACGTTTTTACATATACCATTTTCCCTTTTTTATATTTAACCGCAATACGCCCACGATTACACTCATTCGCGCTGATTCTTTACGCCAAATCTAGATTACATACATCTTTTTATGAGCTAAACTGACCGATTCTGCGCGGGAGTAGGGCGATCGCGCAGTATATTTTTTTAAAGTACACAAATTTCACAAACTACAATTAGGCGCAAAAGACATAAATTCAAATGGACACATGCGCTATGACTTATACTCAGCAGCGTTCAATGAAAGTTTTAGCCAATACAAAGTCTCATCCCATCAGTATGATCCCGATAACGATATGCAATCAAAGTGGTCTTAAGATTTGTTATCTCACTCAAAGGTGGTTTAGGATTGCAAATATTGTTCTGACATGTTAAACACTTGAATAAAACAGCAATTTCTGTAATACAAAATATTTAAAATATTAGCAATACCAAACACAATATATTGTGGAATATCAAAATTACCAAAAATAGATTTCAAACATTCCACTGTTGCTCTGATGGTTACCTCTCGTTCTATAAATAACAAGACGTAGTTAGACAAAGCATCCACATATAGATGCACACACAAGAATAAATCACCTATAATAAATACATCATTTGACTATGACTTCCCAACATAGTTGATAAAAATTTTCTGCATTGTTTACCGCCACTTTGAGCACAAAAGCTCTGCCTTAGTATTATATGCTAACTTGCTTATCCCATAAATTTAAAAGTCTTTACAACATTACGTATATATCCTTTAAAATAAAATGAATGGGAATTATGCCTGGTTTTATATATACAAATATGATTTCCAATAGGTGTCTAGTTAAATAAATTGGAAAGAGCCAGACCAAATTCTTGGAGGCTACAATATGCATATAGATTTGATTTCGAAACACAATACAAAATAACTTCTTTAAGAGATTACCAAAGTATCCCATCGCAATTGCTGAATTATAGGAACTCACTTAAGATCGGCTTGCTGATGTGGCAAATTAGTAAATGCCAGAGGGTAATCGGATGACACCGCCATTAGAGGTTCCCTTCTGAATAAGTGTCATGTCATTGCTGTACTCGAACATCGTAACAATGCATTCATCACACAATTATCCGCGCCTTTAAAGAGCACAAGCTAAAACATGAAAGGAAATATTCTACTTGCCCATCTGGCGAGCTACCTGGCTTCCGGGATTTGGCCAGGACTCACGAAAGAGCCTTATTGTCGGTTTCCAGTATAAAATTGATGTGCTCCAAGTAAAAGCAAACATTTTCAACACCATGCAATACAGTAAGGGTTTCCAACTCTACCCAGAACATCCATGTTCTACACCCTATAATGAACAAGAAGTATATACCACGGATATTCTTTATATAATGCTTCAGACGCTGCTGTATCACAAGCATCAGTTTTAAAAATAAACGACAAAAACAAATATGGCACAGCTAAAACTGAGGGTAAAATCAAATTATTTTTTAAATAATCGAACGCTTCCTGCTGTTCAAGACTCCAAAAACATTTATAGTAAATTTATTTTACCTGCATTCTAGGCGTGTGCAGGAATAAATTTGGCAAATTAATTAATCTTACAACAAACTGGGAAACTTGATAAATATTTTAGCACGCGGAAAATCGCGAATTCTGAAAGAGTTTGTAATCTACAGTCATATCTGCTGGAAAAATGATATGCCCTAAAAGTGTTAACCGAGGTGAAGCAATAGAACCGTCTTGTGATTTATGGTTAAACCCGTGTTCCTCAACTCTTGGAACAATCCCTTTAGATGAGAGAGCTGATCTTCAAAAGACTATGAGTAGATGCACGAATCATCTAAATAATGATATATATATATATATATATATTCATACAATCTCCGAATATATTCTCTAACAAGCGCGTTAAGCTGTGCAATAACCAGCAAACCCATAGGAAAACAATTCAATTGATACAAATTTCAATCTGTTGCAAAAAATCTTTTTGAATCCTCATGTAATGGGGTCTGGTAAGAAGCGTTATTAGATTCAAGCTAGTATCTCGCCAGCGCAAACAAACGAAAACACTGATGGAGATAAGGCAACGCACATTTAATGTCCTGGAATTCAAAACCAGACAATCCACCACCTTATCATTAGCCTTACAGGGCTAGAATAATTTCAGTTTGAAGCTAGAATAACACGCTTACCGAACATTTCTTGGATTTTCTCCTTCATTAATGTCATATGTTCAGGTGGTAAACGATACGGGAGCATTCGCACCGATAATGAGCACTCAAAAGATTTTGTAATCCAATACACTTGTTACACCAAGCCTAGCTTCAAATACACCGGGATACCCTTTATAAAGTTGAACAATAGCACTAACCTTATCTTTTTGACAAATCCTTCACAGTGGACATCTTAAAACTAACTACTAAATTTTCCCTCAATAATTATCACATCCTGAAAGATCTAAGGGAAGCAAACAATATTGCGAATGCAAGGAAATCAAACGTTTAGGAGCACAGTCAAAATATATGACATGACATCACTAAGGAAAGCACTGTCATACCATAAGAAATAAAATCGACACCCAATATAATTTAACATGCAAAATCAAATATCACGCGAAGTAGTATATATCATTGCTTTCCGAAAATAACCTTCCAATTTTACCGGCTAGAAAATAGTGCCGTCACATTAACAGGCTTTTAATTAAAGCTGGTATGTGTAACACACGCGGTTTGCTAATCCGGGTCAAAATTACTAACCACACAGGAATGGATTAAAGATAGTGTACTGCCCATAAACACGATAGGGGGGCTCTTGTAAAAGAGTCACAAAAGGCAATTTCACCTTGTCAAAAAGATTGATACAGTCCGATTATTGTCTCGAGAAGGTTTCCGAGTACTCGCGGCTCTAGTCTAGACAAACATTCAGTAGACGAGGAAGAGGAAAACTGCTGAGTAACTTTCCCGCTCGACATAATAACTTTATTATTATTATTATTATTATTATTATTATTATTATTATTATTATTATTATTATTATTATTATTATTATTATTATTATTATTATTATTATTATTATTATTATTATTATTATTATTATTATTATTATTATTTTGTTGGAAAGCTCGTTTTTTATGTCATTGCGCCTGAAAATGGTCTTCCTTCTTACAATGCCAACATATTAGCCGAACAGCCCTTTTATATTGCAAAACCCCGAGCCAAATTTTCGCCTACAAGTATCTGAAAAGTATTCGCCAGCAATTGGTGAACTTGTATTGTAACTGATTCAAATTGCTCAAAGATTACAGGGGAAGTTAACCTCAAGAACAGTGACCTTATATCAGGAAAATTGGCATTAAGCCAATATTACGAATTGTCTTTTCCTCTGCATAGGGAATATGCTAGACTTCCACTACTTCACTAATGTCCTTGCAAAACTCACAAAATCTCTCGCTTCTTGCTATACACGGAAATATTTACTCCCAACAAATATACGTTTTACCGAAATTCAGGGCTACATTTTTTATACGGTAATGATTTGATTGATATTGATATTTTCTATATACGTGTATGATCTGATGTGTGTGTGTGTGTGTGTGTGTGTGTTGTAGATTTTGTTTAAGCTATTGTATGTATTTCCATTTCTGTTGATCTGTTGATCTGAAACACCGGTGGTAAACCTTTACAAAGAAAAAGAGCCATCGGTATCAAAGGGCTGTTCGCCATGATAGAGCGTAGGACGAGCTTCCAGATTGTAGTGGAAACAAAAGAAGAAGGCTTTTCTTTGTTAAGGTCACGAGTTCTTCAATTTATTCCAATATTTCGAAAAGAGATTCGCCGACAGAAGATTCAAAAGCTTAATACCATTTAAATGGGAAAGTCAGGAAAACTTGTAAATGTCGCATAGGAGACATAGAATTCTCGAGGAATTAAAATGTTAATAGGCGACAAGTGTTTTATGGCCGGCAGGCAGGAAAGATAAGACAGAGGACAGATCACAAGACCTCTCCGGATATACCAACAGAAGTTGGTGGTAATGTGAATGGGCGTGTTCTATCTCAGAGTCATAGTTTGTTGATCTAGAATAATGAAAGGGAAAAAGTAATTGGAAATGTAAAGTTATAAAAAAAAGGCAGAAGTTATATGAAAGAAGTTTCCGTCCTGGTTTATTTGATTTGATTTATTTACGGACGCTCTTTAACATCATTGGTCATCAACGTCCCTTTCTATTCAGGGCGTGAAATGGCCGACAAATTTTCCTCAGAGGCCTGTTCTTTCAGGCTTGAGGTTATTTTTCGCGCCGTTAATGTACGACACGGGACCCACGGCTTTACTTCCCTTCCGAAGGAAGCCATGCTTAGGATTTTTATTTTTACGCCCCGAAAAAATCCATCGATCCTGACCGGGTTTGAACCAGCGATCTTGGGTTTAGGAGGCAAGTATGGTTACCACTATACCACCAGGACCGATTTTTTTCCGTCCTGAGAAAGGCCATAACGTGAGAATATGAAAATTGTAGAAAGGATTTTAACCAATCATCGTGTTCTAAAAGTAAACGAATGAGAATCAATCCGTACTATGATAAATATTTTATGATAACCAACGGAGAATTTAATAGTGGATATTTAGGGTCGTGATAGTAAGGAGATTTTATTTCGCAGGGATGGAGCTTGAGGATAGAAAACGGGGTGTCAGGACAGAGAAGATAAATTAAGATAGGGGAGAGTTAGTAGAGGGAGAAGGAAAGACAATTATCAAGTGGTCGCGAAATTCGCTGAGGGCAAAAGTAGAACATATCTAGTCGCCGCTAAGTTACCTAAGAGCCTAAGTAGAAGTTACGACATCGAAATATAAGGGGAATATTAAGTCCAAGTGGTTAAGAAATGTAAAAATATTTAAAATATGGTCAATAGCGAGAGGAACCGAGCAATGTGTTAAGATAGCCGCGCGAAAGTATATTGTTAATAGTGAGTTAGGATATCGTGATTAAGAAGTAATAACGATCAAATAGTATGCGAAAAGTAAAAGTGGGGAAATTACGTTTGTTGTAAGCAGAGAATAGAAAACTGGCCAAGCCTTGGCGGAGTGTCTGATTTAGTGAAAGACGTACTACATAAAGTGAATAAACAATGATTAAGGAAAGCTCTCGATCTTACGTGTTCATTATGTAATATCTTCCCTGTTCCCGTAGACTCGAAAGTGTAACAAACATTTCAGTAATCCCTGAGACCTCAATCACCAATTAAGTGGGGCATCCGACTGAGCAGTAATCTCCATTCCCACTAAGAGCATTCCCCCGACGCCGCAAAAACCGGCCCCATGCTGCAGGTGAAAAATAGTTCTACAGAATTTCACGGTGACATCGCTCCACGGAAGAAATATCATTTTTAGCGTTCAAAACGAACTGCTGTACATGTAGTTGCAAAAACGGATATATCATTGGCAACACTGTGGAATCAGAAACACCAACTGCTACATCTGGTTTACGCAACATTAATAATACTGGGGGGAAAAAACGAAAATGTGTACTATGACAAGAAAATCTTTTAATTCTCCCATTATACGGAGCGATGGATTTGGCAAACGTGCCTCAGCAAAGGTAGTTAAGGCATTTTTACTAATTCCCTGGTGAAAGTCTGCCACTTGATTACAACTCATATTATGTGTCACGAGTGGCTCATTTTCCCATTTTCTTCTTCAAGTGAGCCTTACCTTGCATATAATTTTCTGTACCCCCTCAACTTTGTTAGTTTAGAATACGACCTGTTCTCCTTACTTATCGAACAACACAATTGCTCATCTCTAATTAGGCAATAATATAGTATGACTTTTAAACGACTTAATTGATTAGATGTCACTCCTTCCCTTGGGTTTTCCTCACATAACTATACAAAATTGAACTTAAAACCCTCTTGTTGGAATTCTCTGTCCTGTTTACCTTCGGTACTTTCACGTCCCTGCGAAGCGCGGCCAGTCTTCACTTCTGACTTCTATATCTTGCCTAACTCTGCAGCCGTTAAATCGGTTTCATCTCACTCAAACCTATATCGTGCTCAATTTCATTACGGAGTAGATACTCTTTTTGGGATGGTAGGTTCATAGCGGTAGATATCTTTATAAAAATGGTTTCAATGGAATAATATTTGACAAGCATACGTTTTCTGGACTTGACACAAAGTGGTCCATGACAAAATTCATTATATTACTGCAGTAAACAAAGCAATAAAATAGCGTAAACCAATTTCACAAAACGTCAACTGCGATCTGCTATTAATTTATAGCAACAGTGAAAAAAAATAAGGTTGTGCCAACATTAACAGGATTTATTGAACAATTATAAATGAAAACGTGATTCTAAATACGGTATATTACGGCAACTAGAACAAAATTAACTTTGTATATTGCACATCAGGCAATTAAGTACACATGAAGTAATTTAGAGTTTTATACAAATAATAAAGTTGTTTACATGAAGTTTTAGAATCTTTTCAAAACATTAAAGCGTAGTCATTTACACACGGTTAATATCCTACGAAATTCCTGCACAGTAAAAAAAAAAGAGAGATTCTTTGTCACAGCAAAACCCAAATACTACTCTGACAACATATTAAAATATTTTTTCTATAATTAGGCAAAAACCCTATTTTCAATTTACATTTTAAATATAAAAAAAAATAAGTTACGAAACTTTTATTCATCATGGTAAACAAGAAGCTCCACTTTCAGTTTCTAAATTTAACCGAAACTATTTCATTTCCATGGGAACTTCTTACATATAACCTGTCATTACGCTAACTCAGAAGTAAGAGACTAGGTGCTCGCGCCAACCCAAAGTAATAACCCCTTGAGCGTTTTGGACAAGCTTATGGTAACTAATAAAATTAAGTCTCAAATAACGTCACAACTCTCACATGACAATAACTAGGAAATGAACAAGCAAATACCGATCGGCAGAAAGTACTCGAGTGCCAACGGGACAACTTTCAAAATGATAAACGGTTAAAGTCACTTCTTGTTCTATGAAACAGGCCCACTCTCTGCTTGATTTACCTTGGTTCACTTAGAGTAAGTCAGGTAATGATCACGAATTACAATAGGCAGTTAATTTCTTCACAACTATCCACCAATCTGAAAGAATTTGCAGCAAAAGAGAGGAAAAATTATAATAATAATTCACAGTACACTCACTCTCATGCATGCATAACTTTATTCAACAAAGTGTTTAAAGTAGCTAGATCAAACATTAAATAAATAGCAATGCCTATACGAGGGTCGTTGAATAAATACATATCCTTATGTTGTATTATTTTCATTTTCAACCTATAAATGAAAACTATACATATATGAATAAATGCATCCTTTACTACTTCTGTACATAATCGCCAGCACATTGAGATGTATGTCCCAATGTTGTACCAGCATATCGAATCCTTCTGCGAAAAATGGCGGAGTCAGATTCCGCAAACCTCTTCTCATGGCGACTTTGGCCTCCGCATCAGTTTGAGAACTGCATCCCTATAACTACTTCGCCTTTGTTGGGAACATATTAATATAACTCATGCAAATACTTTAAGGAGGGTGCGGTAACAGTTCGCACCACTTTCTGCAAATTTGCTTAGTTTTTTTTTTTTGCCACTAAATGGGGTCAGGGGTTATCGTCGAGCAGAATGAAATCAACTTACACTATGCCACTTGTGTCGAATTCCTGATTTCAGTCTCCCCAAAGTCTAACAATAGCGGGCGGCTGTAATTGTGTTCCGGTTCCAGAAAGTAAATGGAAAGGGTACGTTTTGCATCTCAGAAGACGGTTATGCACCTTTCCTGCCGAAGCGTTGCAGTAAATATCCTTATCACGGGGAACTTGGATGCTTCCATTCCATCGACGTTCTCTTCCATTCGTCGTGAAGTGATAAATTAAGCTATCAATCCCTGCCACAATAAACATGAAGAAGGGATGTCAGTCATTGTGATATACCAGTATACCATCAAGGATACAGTCCATTTTCATTTGTTAAGAGGTATATGAAAAGGAACACCGAGGGTTACATATGTAAATGTGAGTGAGATATGTCAGAAAAACAAACAGAGGCAAACAAAACCGCCACTAGAAGTAAAATTTACAATAGATATAGTCTTCGAATAATGCGCTCTAAACATAGCCGGTCCCCTACCCCGAACTGAAGAAGGAAATAAATATATCTTGGCATTTCAAGACGAAACTTCAAAATATACTATTACACGTCTGATAACACATGGACAGGGAGACGTGCCTTCATAGAGCAAATTGTGCTAAAGTGCGGTATTCCACAAATAGTTCTTACAGATTCGATTTCGTAAGCGATTTATTTAAGAAAATGTGTAAGTTCAAAAGATAAACATTATGCCCATCACCCCCAGACTAACGGTGCCAGATCGACTTCTATACGCGACCTTTGTGTTATACGACACCACATACAACTACAGACTTTGCGCCGCATGTTTGGAAGAAAAACTGGTTCGGAGTTATTACAAAATCAATCTCCAGAGATAGGCCAAATTATGAAAGCCATATCCAGAAATGGAAATCCAGAATTGCTATGGTAAAGCTAAAGAAAATCTAAAACTCAGCAACGAATAAAATTAGAAAACATATGACAAAACCGCCAATTATCATTATTTCTCGGTAGGAGACAAAGTTTCACTCTTTGATGAAAGTGTAAGGAGAGGGCGATCTAAAAATTTGTCATTTCAGTGAATAGGACCTTGTGAAATAATATGTGCTCAAGGGGTAAATGTAGAAATAAGAATAAAGAGAAACCAAGATAAGTAAAGTACACTACACTAGACAACCAAAAAATACTGCCGAGGTCGTTAAAGCACAGATTCGCGAAGAGGAGGTTTAGGATTCGATTCCAGCTAGGACCGTCCTCCCTGACAGAGGTTTTTTGCAGATTTTTCTCAGTCTCATAAATTACAAACGCCGGGGAAGTACCTTAAATTTAGACCTGAAACGTTTCCATCTTTTAAAAAAAATCCCTTCCTAATTAATTTCATCTCATGCATCACCAGTCACCACCGCCTGTGGTGCCTCAGAAGTAAACACGGGCGTTAAAAATTGCAATAGACTCAAGGCATTCTTTGTTTAATTGCTGAGATGACGTTCGGAGGTTTGTACTTACAATTGTGTTGACTATCGCTGCAACGACAATATTACTAAACATAGAGAATTATTCTCAGTCTCTAGGTCTCTATTACGATACAACAGGCGAAGCACAATTGTTAAAACACAATTACACACAATTACAACTTAACATGAATCTAACCAAGGGTAATGAAAATTCGAAGAGATGTGTTAGGGTACTGAACAAATTTTGTAATAAGCATGTGAATGCAAGTAGCTTTAAGGATAGAGACTGCGTCTTGTCCATGCGATATGCAAAAAAGAAAGATCAAGCAACTCCATAAATGCAAGGAATTAATAAAAAAGATAATAACGGTAAAAAGGACAGAGAATAAAAGGAAACGAGATCAAATAAATCTTATAGGAGAAGTAGTAAGGTTCTTTTCGGGCCGGTACTTTAGGTGAAGACGATTCGATCTTTAGTACGGATGGAATAAATCTTTTAGAGGAGGAATAATTAGAAGTTTTGAAGTTACCTAAGGAGCAAATGGCCGTTGTCAAATGAACAAAAAAAGATGTGAATACAAATAAAAGGGTCTATCAGCCAGTTTAACATTGCTCGCGAAACACACAAAGCAGGTGATGAAGTTTTAAGAAAGTTTATGAACCCATATCAATAGCAACAAAAAATTATAAGACCACGCTCTTCGCTCAGATCACGCCATAGCGGAATGTAAGGAATATTATGAAATGCTAATAAATGCAATTTTGAATGCACAGAAGGGCATAATAGAGCCTCGTATAATGTTAACTTCTCAAATTAAGAAATCTCTCGAGGAGAATCACTAATTAATGCGAAGTGAATTATATTGTCTATTTCTCTGAGCCTGTCGTATCAAATTTAATCTTAAGGATCTTGGACCCGCAGGTGTTGGTAAGGAAAAATTTAATACACGTAATTCGCCTTCTTTTAACCAGTCATCTTAAATACATGTATTATGTAGTTGCTATAACAATACGTGCAGACAAGGCTTCTGCAAAATTCACGTTTATTCTACCAAACCGTTAATTTCTCTTGATGGATACTGAAAAACACATTTTGCACGGTTAAGGGCCAACGAAATAATCAGAATGATACCAAAAAAATCATTGATTTGCGAGAAAAATGATGGACAAAATTAGGCAACAATGAATGGTTATTTGCGACTCCATTAAGGGTAATATTCCCAGTAGTATGTCCTAATCAAGATGCACGTGATGTTCAAAATAGGAGTATAGGAAATACACGATTAGGAGACTTTTGAAAAGAGTACAATAGAAAGGTACTCATTACTGCCCAAGGCTCCGTTATAATGAACAATTCTAATACGGACAATGTACCTTCATTAGATCTACAATTTGAATGCTGTGAAACTCAAGAAGGGATTATAAATTTCCAAAAGTTGCAGTTAGATCTTCCCTTCAATATATCATGGGACACATGGACGAATTAAGGTACGTAGGCTACTATGTGGAAGCAGTAGAGACTCATAGACGGCCAACAACGAAAATCGTTCTATTCGGCTAGAACGAATACCCCATCTCTGTATTATATTATGTAGATACTGCTATTTCGTAATTTGTGTTGTTGTATTGTTGTTGCTTCCCATTTTGTAAGGCAGTCTGCTCAAATGTTACCAAACTCACCCAGTCCCAACTATTTCAGAGATATTTAGGCACGGATTCAAAGGAAGGCCAGAGGGTCCGGCTCCTCTTCCCTGTCAGATCATACAACAATTATAAAGTTTAGTGGTCCCGTGCTTACGCATTTATTGCACTCGTTATTTTCCATTGTCGAGTAGCAATTATGTTGCTTTTATATATATTTCATTATCCTATTAATTGTTGTTCTACAACCAGTTGCAAGAATGTAAATTTTCCATTGTTAAGATCAAGTTGATGCCATTGAAATAAAAAGTTTTCGCCATACAATTGATCCGGTCAGGAATCGAACGCGGATTTACTCCGTGAGAGGCAACGATGCTATTTTAATAATGTGCCACTTTTTATATATTATAATACAATAAAATATAATGAAATATAAATAAACATAATTATATGTTCATTTAGTTCGCGCAGATGATTTTAATAATCGAAAATATAATATGGGTCTGGAGGAAACAATTTGCACATTGCACAGCTCTGGTTTCAATAATGGAAAAGCGGCAAAGAAAAAACAAATCTGCTGATTTGTGTTATTTAAGTATCCATTTCATTAATTTGAACCTCAAGGCTCAAAGTGTAAATTGTTAATTGTTGGTTCAAAAATATATTCCAGTTACAAGAACTTGTCTCAGTAGTGCTCATTGGAATGAAATGTGCACTTCGAAATTCAATCTTGGTGGTCCGTTATTATTGTAAGATGCCAAAACGCAAAATTCAGACTAATTTTTTACAGTTCGTTAAAAGATCGTGTTCTGAAGCTGAAGATAAGGATCGGGCATACGAAAAAGTAGTGCCGAATAGCGATTGTGTTACATTGAACGCCAGTTCCAGTAGTGGCAATAAGTGTGAACCGGAAACATCATTAGGAAGAGGAGCTGTATCTAATGATTGCGATACACTTATAATAGGACATTTTGTGAACAAGATTTTCGAAATGACGATACTAATTTTAGAGCCCTGATTAATCCGTGGGTTCCACCAAAAAGTTACGAATTTTCCAGTAACTTTAGAAGTCGGACATTGCAGGCGTTTCCATGATTCCTGGTTGGACAATTTCCCTTGGCTTACTTATAGTATAAACGATCAAGGTGCTTACTGTTGGGTGTGCGTTCCTAAGGAGAGGGGGTCATAGTAGGGTCCAGTTACAATCTCTAGTTTAAGGCCTCTAAATAAATTGAAAACGGCACTCCTAAAATTCAGAGAACAGTTATCATAAAACAGCCCTCGTTATAAGCGAGACTTTTGGGAGAGTATATCAAGGGGAAAAACATAATGTTGAAGTACAATTGAACTGAAGAAGAAGAAGAAGAAGAAGAAGAAGAAGAAGAAGAAGAAGAAGAAGAAGAAGAAGAAGAGTAAATTAAAATCGCATGAAATTGGTCTGCATTGTGAAGACTATTATTCTGTGCGGTCGCCAGACCTTTCCACTTCGAGTGCACAGGGATGAGGGTGTCATTGATTTAGAGCACGGATTTGAAGGTGGAAATATGGCGATTTTAAGGAACTTCTTAAGTTTTCAGTTGGCACAGGGGATGAAATTCTCAGAGGCCAACTTGCAAACTTTTTTATTCTACTTGATGGATCTATGGACATCAGTACAAATGAACAATCAACATTTTGCGTGCATTTTGTTGACCTAGAAAAGTGTTGTGTTAGGAAGGACTTTTTAAGATTTGTTGTAAAGCACGATTTAAGTGGTTATGGGTTGTGTTAATACTGAACAGCTGCGAGACTTGAGATTTGACATTTCGAACCTGCGTGGAAAAAGGATACGATGTTGGTGGAAATTTTTCAGGACAATTTCGTGACGTACAAGCCGGCATTTTAGCAGTTCAACCTCATGCGTTCTACACGCATTGCCTGAATTTGTTGGTTTCTAAAGCGTGTTCTATCACTTCCATTAGACAAGCTCTTGACACAATCGGCGAAATTGCGATTTTCATTAGGGTAGACTCCTAATGCAGCGGTCATCGCTTATAACAGACAAACCCAGTCATTTGCGCTCTAACACAAAAAAAAAAAATTAAATTGATATCATTGTGTGAAACTCGGTGAATTAAGCGGTGCGATACTATTTTACAATTTAAGGAGATTTTTCCTGTAATAGTGTTATTCCTAGTAGGACCAGCGTCTTTGAGTAAAAATGCACATATTTTACTCAACTCTATCCTAAAGTTCGAGTTCATAATTGCTCTAGTTACCATAGGTGAAATATTCGGAATAACTGTAAGCCTTTCCAGACAACTACAAAATCCGAGCATTATCTATGTTACGAAATGGTCGAAAGAGTAAAGATTCCTTAAAGGAATGTGGATAAAATAAAATTTTCATTGTTTTCTAAAACGCTATCCCATTAGTAAAAGATGTTAATATAGAAGTTAAGGTGTCTCGAATAACAAAAATAGATAAACTTATCGAAACCAATATTCTTACTACACTTTCTCCAGCAGATTAACGCATTAATTTTTTCTTCCAACCTTGGATTACGTTTTCAATGAATTGTCCACTAGATTCTCGCGTGATAAACACTATCCCACACTTAAACCTCAATCCTTAATTCCAGCTTTTCGAAATGATCTGAATTCAGATATTGACGATTTAGTAAAAGGTGCAAGTATTTACGAACAAAACTTATCACGAACTATTACAGAGCTTCGAGGTGAATTGAAAATATGGATTAACTTTTGTGAAACTCAACAAAGTAAACCGAAAACAGGTAATGAAGTTCAGTAGTATATATCCCGTTTCCGGTGATTTAATTAATTGGACACGATTAAATTCATTATGCAAATGATATCAATAAGTGGGGGGTGGGCGTTGTGGTGGGGAGCGATGGTGGTGTGGAGCGATGGTGGTGGGGAGCGATGGTGGTCGGGATGGTGCTGGATGGGGGGTTGATGGGGGTGGGGGGATTGATATCAAAAATCTCAATTTAAATGGTTGATGTAGCATTCAATTTAAATCACCGAAAAGGGGTGTATGACATCAATTAGCATATACAATTAATGTACTGCGCGGATACGCAAAAATGATATCGTAATTAAGACCGAGCCCTTCCGCCACTGGGTTTCCAGTTCCCCACTGACACGCTCGCACCTGAGTGTTTCACAATAGCCCCCTCCCTCTCCTTTGTTAACACCCCGCGCGAAGAGAGTTCTACCGGCCGCTCTGACCTCACTCTTAAACTGTATTGTTCTTTCTCTTACGTAGCGAAAACCCCGACACCTGCATGAGCATTGTCACTAAAAGGAGCAAGGTTTTCTCATAAATTCATTTCCACATTTCTTTTAACAAACCTTCGGACATCGTTTGTCCTTTCACGTATGGCTTTAAAAGAATTCTGGTCCAGAAAAGTAATTGTTATAATAGAAGAAAAAGGTTATACACCTGTATATATTCCTTACGTAGCGAAAACCCCGAAACCTGCATTTCTAAAAGTAAGCAGCTATATTTCTTTGAACAAACCCCGGGTCACGTATGCTTTTAAAAGAATTTTCAGTGCTGGTCCAGTTCTTTTCTTAACTATGCTAAGTAGTACTCCCCCTTTGTAACTAAAAACATAAAAGGTGTTCTTTTGAAAATCCCTCCCCCTGCATTTCTAAAAGTGAGCATTGTCACTATAAAGAATCAAGGTTCCTTATTAATTCATTTGTATATTTCTTTGAACAAACCTGCGGTCACGTATGTTTTTAAAAGAATTTTTCAGTGTTGGCCCGATTCTTTTCTTAACTATGCTTAGTAGTACTACCCCTTTGTAACTAAAAACATAAAAGGTATTCTTTTTTTTGTATTTCTTTTGCGCCATTTTATGTGGCGGAAAACCGTCACCTGTATTTTCTCTCTCTCTTTCTTAGCAAAATGAATGCCTTCCCCACCCCCCGCCAAAACCTTTTTGTACGGTGATTGGTTGAAGGGTTGCGCATGCGCAGTAGAAACCCCCGTGAACATGATTGGTTGAAGGGTTACGCATGTGCAGTAGAAATCCAGTTCTCATTGGCTAGGGCGTGGTCTTAGGAGTGGAGTGTTATGTATAAAAGTTTTGTCGCGACGAAAGGCAGTTATATCTCGTGGTTATCATGTCTACCATCAACAGGCTTAGCAAGGTCGTCAACAGCAGAGGCAAATCTTCTATTTGGAATATGGATGGCTGTGTTCACCCTTCCACCAGCACGGGTGACCGGCCTTCTACTGGCACGGAGACTTCTAGAAATAATGGTCCTTCTCCTGGAAACTCCGGCGATCATCCTTCTATCAGCATTACTCTCAAGAGAGCACGTGGTGAGTGGAGTCTAGTTGAAGGCTTCACGTCAATGTTAGACCAATTCGTCAACAAAGGTGATAAGTCTTCTGCCCGTGATCATCCTTCTACCAGCATTGCTCTCAAGAGAGCACGCTATGGGAGCTAACTCACTCTCAAGAGAGCACGTGGTGAGCGGAGACTAGTTGACGACTCCTCATCCGGTAGGGGTGCATCTTCTACCGGAAATGGTGAAACTTCTATTGGTGAACCATCTTCTGCTGATCATCCTGCTGCCAATCAGGTCTCTACTGGAAACTCCTCATCCGGTGGGGGTGCATCTTCTACCGGAAATGGTGAAACTTCTATTGGTGAACCATATTCTGCTGATCAGCCAGCTGCCTATCGGGCCTCTGCCGGAAACTCCTCGTCCGGTGGGGGTGCATCTTCTACCGGAAACGGCGAAACTTCTTTTGGTGAGCCATCTTCTGCTGAGCATCCTGCTGCCAATCAGGTCTCTACTGGAAACTCCTCATCCGGTGGGGGTGCATCTTCTACCGGAAATGGTGAAACTTCTATTGGTGAACCATCTTCTGCTGCTGGCAGCATTGAGCCACAGGTAAGTGCAACCTTGCAACCAACTTTCGAAATTATAAACCATAGCCATTGGGCATCTAAAAATTTTTATTCTGGGTATGCTGAAACTGAAATTATGGTGAGTTCGATGCCTAAAGATACAGATCCTAACCAATGGGTTTCCAAGTTGTTTCATGATTATTTATCTTTTGTTGATGACAATCTACTAAAAAATCAGCCAGGGTTCATAGGAATAACCATTCATGATACCTAAAATCCTGCTAGGCCATTTAACATGAGTGTTCGTAGGTTTGATCAGGTGAATCCCGAAGACATATTGAAATCAATGGAGAAAATAATGCAAAGTAACAAAGAATTTTTGTTGGGAGGGGCGATCAAAATTTCGTGTATTTGGACAAATGAAATATCAAATTCATGCTACAAACGCTGCGATGACTGTAGTAAAAACAGAGGAATTATAGAAATTAAAAACAAAGACAGTCGTTGTCTACCTAGAGCCAACGCAGTGTGCAAAGCCAAAATTGACGGGGATGCCCATTATGGTTCTATTAAGTGTTATGATCATCTGCAAAAACAAAAGGTTGTAGAATTGTGTGAACAAATAGGCAAAACCGATGGCCCGTTACACTTGACGACGTGAAACTTTTTGAGATGGTACTAAAGGAGTATTCCATCACTGTTTTTGGCGGCCATAATGGTAAAAATGTCCTCTACAAGTCGGAAATTAATACCGATAAACATATCGATGTAATCTTCCACGACAGCCATTTTAACGCAATTGCAAACCTACATGGGGCATTCAAGTGTAAGTGGTATTGCCGACATTGTAATTTTCCCTCACTTAATAACAAAGAAACTCCCTGGTGTGACCTAAACTGTGTCAAGTGTCGACAGAGGTGTCCAACTTCATTTGATAGGTATGTGAAATGCGACTTACGTCATCGCGATTTCAATGGGCAGACATGTTTTAATAATCATTTGATTAAGGGTAAATATTACCCTAAAACCATGTCAGTGTGTGACGTAGAAAAAGTATGCCCGTTGTGTAACAAACTTGTGAATATGAGGCTTAGGAATACTCCTCACCAGTGCGGTGAAATTTATTATGGTACTTGTAAGATCCAAGTGAATGCTAACCACCCGTGTTACATTCAGCCTTACAATTCACCAAATTTGCGAAAGAATTTCGTGTTCATATTCATAGATTTCGAGTGTACTCGGAACACTCTTTATTCCCCAGGTGTGTTTGAACATATTGCTAATCTATGTATAATGTATATAACCTGCGGCCTGTGTGTGGACAAGTCTCATAAGATGTCCTATTGTACAAGGTATGGTGTTAAAGAATGGGTATTTGACAAGGAGCCCGTGAAAGAATTGTTTGACCACATCATAAAGCCCGGGTTCGAATCCCGAGACATTGTCGTCATAGCACACAACTTGAGGTCGTATGATGAGCAGTTTCTGTTAAAGCACATGGTGGGTAGCCTAAATTGGGACCCCGAGCTCATTATGAATGGAAGTAAAAGTTACAGAATGAAGTATAAGAGTGTGACTTTTCTAAACTCCTTGAATTTCATTCCTATGCCACTGTCTCGCTTTTCAAAGACATTTCAACTCCCTGAATGTAAAGGTTATTTTCCTTATATGTTCAACACCAAGGAAACCGAAAAGTATATTGGTCCTGTACCTGAGCAAATATATTACTGCTCAGATGGCACGAGTGTTGATATCCGCAAGACTGTCGAGCAGTGGCATAATGAAAAGGTGTCCTCAAACTAGTCTTTGACATGAAAAAAGAAATGGTGGTTTACTGTAAAACTGACGTTTATCTCTTGAGTCAGAGTGTTTCCAAATTTAGGAAGCAATTTATTGACGAGAACGGCATTGACCCGATTAGAGAACGCGTCACCATAGCTCAGGCATGCATGAATGTTTACAGGAAACGGTTCATGCTAAGAAATAAAATTCCACTTATTCCAGGAGGAGGATACCGCTTAGGTGATAAGCAATTGCGGGTAGCGTATATCTGGTTGTCTTGGTTGGAACAGCAGCAATCAATCATCATACAGCATGCTTATCGGTGCCGGGAAATTAAAGTTTTAGGGCATAAAGTGGACGGGTACAAAGAAGAAGGGAAATGCATCTATTTCTTTCATGGATGCTTCTACCACGGTTGCGTTGTTACCCGAATAGGAATTCAAGGTTATACAACACGGGTTGGACCATGAGTTCCAGATATGAGGACACCGTGAAGGTCACGAAGACGATGAGAGATGCTGGCTACAACGTGACCGAGATGTGGGAGTGTCAGTTTAATGGCTTGATTAAGGCCGATGGGGTTTTGGCAGAATTTGTCAAAAATTTTCCCTTTCCCGAGCCTCTCAACCCACGAGATGCCTTCTTTGGTGGACGTACAAATTGTACCAAAATCTACATCGAGGCCTCTGGAGATATTAAAATATTTTACTACGATGTGTGCAGTTTGTACCCGTTCGTAAATAAGACCAAGGGTTACCCTGTTGGACACCCAAAGATTTATGTGGATAATTTACCAAATTTGCAAGATGTTGGGGGTGGCATTGGAAAGTGTAAAATTCTTCCCCCGGAAAGACTGTACCACCCCGTCCTGCCATCGCGCATTAACGGTACTCTCCTGTTTCCGCTATGTCGCCCATGTGCAGAGATAGAGAATCAGACAGAGTGCATGCATACAGAGGACGAAAGATGTATGACAGGTACCTGGGTATTGGACGAGATTAAATTCGCATTAGAGGAAGGTTATAGGGTGATTCATGTGTATGAAATATGGGAGTATGACATGGTATGCTATAACCCCTCCACTGGAGAAAAGGGTCTTTTTCAGGACTATGTGAATCAGTTCCTGAAAATTAAAACCGAAGCCTCCGGTTGGCCGAAAGACTGCGACACTCCTGCCATGAGAAATGAGTATATCGCACGATTTTTGGAAAAAGAAGGCGTAGCGCTGGACAAAGACGCTATTGAAACCAATCCTGGCAGGCGCCAGTGGGCTAAACTGATGTTAAACTCCTTTTGGGGAAAATATGGGCAAAGAGATATCTTGTCCACGTGTGAGTTTGTGAAAGATTATTCCAGGCTCATAGACCTACTTAACGACCCAGGAGTAGAGGTACAGTCTTACCTGGTCGCTACAGAAGAGGTGATGTACTTGGTATGGAAACATTGCGATCAGAACCCTAAATTGAATTGCACTACTAACACAGTCATACCTGCATATACAACTGCCCATGCAAGAATCAAGCTCTATTCCTATCTTAGGAGATTTGGTGAGCGCGTGTGTAATTTCGACACAGATTCTGTTATAGCCACGTACAGACCGGGGGAATGGATGCTTCCAACGGGCCCATTTTAGGGTGTATGACAGATGAAATAGAAAAGTACGGTGATGGGGCGTATATTTTCAGATTTGCATCTACAGGCCTCAAAAGTTACACCATAGAGGTTAAGTGTGGGGATAAGACTCACTCTGTCTGTAAAATTAAAGGCATCATCCTCAACTCGGGGAATTTGGAAAATGTAAACTCCGACGTTATCAGGAACACTGTACTGAGGGATAATTCAATGTCGGTAGTACTTGAAGGCACACAGATTTCTAGGAAATTTCTAGGAACTGTGGTAACTGAGTCTTCAGTGAAAACCTATAGGATGGTGGTCAACAAACGTGTACAGAGTGAAAACTTTGATTCCTACCAGTACGGGTATAAAAGAAGGCGTGCCTAAATGAGAGCACGTTAGTCGCCTATAGTTCTAATGTCTACTAACCAACACTTTAAATTTAATTTCCCATGCACCATGCTAATTGCTGGTCCTTCGAGGTGCGGTAAGTCTACATTTGTGAAAAATTTAATTAGTAATGCAGGCCGGATGTTTGACAATCCCATGAAAAAAGTGTTGTGGTGTCATCCGTCAGAATTTTCTCCTAAACCAAGCCCGTTCTTCGCAGCCCATGCAGGTATACCAGATTTAGAGACTGTTAACGAGGGAGATTTAGTTATTTTAGATGATTTAATGTACGAAGCCGACGGGGAAAACGTGTCAAATTTTTTCACTAGAGATTCACATCCCAAACGCTTTGGGATTATTTACATATTACAAAACGTGTTTCCACAAGGAAAGAAATTTCGAACTATATCTCTAAATGCAAACTACATTGTCGTGTTTAAAAACAATAGAGACAAAATGCAAATTGATAGGCTTTGTCAACAGATCGAGCCAAAGAACTCTAGGTTTCTTTTAGAGGCATTTGAAAAGGCCATTGAAAACCCTCACGGCTATCTGGTGTTGGATTGTACTCCGTACACGCCAAATCAATACAGGTATCGAACCGGTGTCCTACCAGGATTAACTCCTTATTTTATACCCAATTGTTGACCACTTTTCTGAAGGTTTTATTTGAGTGCTTCCCAGAGAGTTTAAATAAACGAGCAACGATCACACTTCAGTCATTTTATCACAGACACAGGCAGGATGAGCATTGCCAGACTGAGTAGCCCACTGATTGCGAGGCAACACGCCAATTTGACAGTTTTAGCCAAGGCTAAGCCCATTTTGCGACAACTGTTGAAAAGTGCTAACCCTGAGCTAATAAAAGCCATTTCCGAGTGTGTACTCAACGTGTGCAGAGGCCATGTCAGTTTACCTATAAATTGCTTGAAGCGCTTAAAGAAGCATAAAGCTAGCTGGAGAAAATTAATTAACAAACGACTTTCCTTAAAGGAAAAGAAAAAGATTCTTGTACAGAGAGGCGGTTTTTTACCTGCTTTTCTACTCCCGATATTGGCTTCACTCGGTAGTGCGCTCGTGTCAAATTTGATTTAAATGAAGTACGGTAAGCAAATTATACTAACTTCACAGCCAAAAGCTGCCGAAAAGCTTCACCTCGTGGACAAATCACTTAACCAACTCATCAGAGAAATGAATAAATTACAGCGTACACATTTGGCACCCCCTGAAAAATGGCAGTTGATAAAATATAATTGGGGAACTATCTCGATCTTATGTCACAAGTGAGGGAACCTTACCTTGAATCCAATGACATCGAGGTAAAGGAGGAAGAGAAGCCAGCAAAGACGAAAGTAGATAAAAGCCGATTACCAGTAAAAAAGTCTTATAACCTTCGCAGGCAAGCGTGGGAGCAACTATGAACGCGCTGAAGAAAATCTATTTCAATCCTGAACACTATGCTGGTTTTGGTACTGCAGACAAACTTCGCAAGGCCACCGGTATACCAAAATCTAAGATCGAGTCCTTTCTTCAAACACAGGATAGTTATACATTTCATAGGCTGATAAGAAAACGATTCCCAACCAGAAATTATCACGTGACCAACATGGACGACCTTTGGGAAGCTGATCTAAACGTTATGAACAACGTAAAGGAACACAATAAACCATACGTTTACATCTTGACGGTGATTGATGGTTTCTCTAAATATGTTTGGGCTATACCATTAAAATCAAAAGTAGGGGGCGAAATTACAGAAGCGTTTAAAACAATATTCTCTCATCGCACTCCCAAGATATTGCAAACAGATAAAGGAACGGAGTAGACCAACAAAACCTTTAAAACATTTTTAACCAAACATGGTGTAAAGTATTACACTACAAAAAATAATGAAAAAGTCAGTGTTGTAGAACGTTTCAATAGAATCTTAAAGACGAAAATGTGGAAATATTTCACATATAAAGTCCTACAATAGTTCCTTTCATAGGTCCATAAAGATGGCTCCAAAGGATGTCAATGAAGACAACATTTTGCAGGTTTACGAAAATCTTTATGGTCGGAATGCAGACAAACCACGTAAAGTTAAATTTAATGTGGGAGACCATGTGCGTATATCTAAGGAGAAAATGAAGTTTGCCAAGGGATACGAGCAAAACTGGGCGGATGAAATTTTACAGATTGACGAGGTGGTATACGGTTCCCCCGTTGTGTATAAATTGAAGGACTTGGGTGGGGAGGCCATAGACGGCATCTTTTACTCCGAGGAGATACAAAAGGTAGCTTTTCCAGAATCATTCAAAATAGACCAAATACTCGACACTAAAGGTCGCGTTTGAAATACAGTTTTTGGTTAAGTGGAGAGGTTATCCAGTCAAGTTTAACTAGTGGGTTCTGGCTTCAACTATCAACTCGATATGATCAGAACAAAACCGTTTTCCCTCACGCTCGTGAGTAATGCCTCTATGGGGCATTTCACTGACAATACAACTTCCAGATTTTCAAACATCTTACCCGAGAGAATAGTGCTGCAAGGAGAATGGGAAGTCGCACTGCAAAAGGTTAGGTACCCTGTGAAATTCTACAACGTAACAAATCACAATATCAAATCATTGGAACAATGTATAATATGGTAGCGCCAGTGACATATTCAAAATTTAACTTACAATTGCCACATAGTATCGTACACAATTCTAAGGATTTGGTACACGCTGTCAACTCTGTTATACGCGAAAATTTGCAAGTCGATGACTTTTTCATTTATAATGAGAACAAAAATACTGCCAGCATTAACATCAAAGTCGCACAGACCAGTGATATTCCCACCAGCAAATATATAGGATATGTAGAAAATGCTGAGTCCTCTAGGAGAAGTGTATCGAAAACAGAAATTAAATACCCCTGAAGGCACGAATCAAACGTTAAAAAACAAAGCTAGAACTATTACTCCTACTAGAACTCCTCCAAGACCTATCAATCCTAAACTACCAAATCCTCTAAACCAGGCACTCCTCCTACACCAGAAACGCAGGAAAAACCTGACAATCCTCCTAAACCTGCGCCAAAGAACCTCATACATGTATTGGTTTTGTCACCATCTTTGGCCAAGACGATGGGTTTCGAACCATACACCAACGTGGTTGAACAGGAAATTGGCAAACACCCAGTGGATCCGTACATGGGTTTCCCTTACGAAATGTTCATTTACTGTAATCTGATAGTACCACAAGTGGTGGGCAACACATATGTGCAAATCATTGAAAGCGTGTCTGTAGAGTATGAAAAACGTGACACCTGCATGACTATTGAAAAGTCCTTCGTTCCACTTAACTGGGTACCTTTTAGCAAACAGGACTTTAAAATCGTTAATATAGATTTAAGGAAGGTTATGGTGATTTCTTGCCATTTGTAGACGGGTTTTCCTCTACTATAGTTCTAACGTTTCGTCCGAAACAGACATAATGGAGCTGGATACAGTCACCAGGTATTACTTAAACCAGGCTGGAGGAGCATTATACAATGGAGATTTTCACTTGTACAGAGGCAGGCGTTATCAAAAGGGTAGCGGCTTGTTCTCTGATCTCGGTGGTCTTTTCAGAACCGTGCTACCTTTTTTCAAGAGCGGTGTGAAAGCTATCGGTAAAGAGGCATTGAAAATGGGGGCCAATGTGCTTGCAGATGTTGCAAGTTCGGGGATACCGCCAAAAGAATCGTTAAAGACTAGGCTGAAGGAGGCAGGAACTTGAAAAGGAAAGCTGATGTAAAGATAGACTCTATGATAGGCACTGGGCTATTAAAGCGCCCGAAGGGTGAAATATATAATAAATTTAACACTAAACGCCGAAGACGTAAGGTGCTAGACGTATTTTCATAATGGCTGACGAATCGTTGGTGCACATGAGTTCAGAACTAGACATCTTTAAAGACTTGCCCGTTTAGCGTGCTCTCTTGAGAGCAATGCTGGTAGAAGGATGATCACGGGCAGAAGACTTATCACCTTTGTTGACGAACTGGTCTAACATTGACGTGAAGCCTTCAACTAGACTCCACGCACCACGTGCTCTCTTGAGAGTAATGCTGATAGAAGGATGATCGCCGGAGTTTCCAGTAGAAGGACCATTATTTCTAGAAGTCTCCGTGCCAGTAGAAGGCCGGTCACCCGTGCTGGTGGAAGGGTGAACACAGCCATCCATATTCCAAATAGATTTGCCTCTGCTGTTGACGACCTTGCTAAGCTTGTTGATGGTAGACATGATTGCCACGAGATATAACTGCCTTTCGTCGCGACAGAACTTTTATACATAACACTCCACTCCCAAGACCACGCCCCAGCCAATGAGAACTGGATTTCTAATGCACATGCGTAACCCTTCAACCAATCATGTTCACGGGGGTTTCTACTGCGCATGCGCAACCCTTCAACCAATCACCGTACAAAAAGGTTTTGGCGGGGGGTGGGGAAGGCATTCATTTTGCTAAGAAAGAGAGAGAGAAAATACAGGTGACGGTTTTCCGCCACATAAAATTGCGCAAAAGAAATACAAAAAAAAGAATACCTTTTATGTTTTTAGTTACAAAGGGGTAGTACTACTAAGCATAGTTAAGAAAAGAATCGGGCCAACACTGAAAAATTCTTTTAAAAGCATACGTGACCGGAGGTTTGTTCAAAGAAATATACAAATGAATTAATAAGGAACCTTGGTTCTTTATAGTGACAATGCTCACTTTTAGAAATGCAGGGGGAGGGATTTTCAAAAGAACACCTTTTATGTTTTTAGTTACAAAGGGGGAGTACTACTTAGCATAGTTAAGAAAAGAACTGGACCAGCACTGAAAATTCTTTTAAAAGCATACGTGACCGAAGGTTTGTTCAAAGAAATATAGCTGCTTAATTTTAGAAATGCAGGTGTCGGGGTTTTCGCTACGTAAGGAATATATACAGGTGTATCTATAAGGAATAACATTTTTCTTCTCTTATAACAATGCCTTTTCTGGATCAGAATTCTTTGAAAGCCATACGTGAAAGGACAAACGATGTCCGAAGGTTTGTTAAAAGAAATGTAGAAAAAAAATTATAAGAATGAAAACCTTGCTCCATTTAGTGACAATTCTCTCGCTTAGAAATAGCTGGCCACTTTTAGAAATGCAAGTGGTGGGATTTTCAAAAGAACACCTTTTATGTTTTTAGTTACAAAGGGGGAGTACTACTTAGCATAGTTAAGAAAAGAACTGGACCAGCACTGAAAATTCTTTTAAAAGCATACGTGACCGAAGGTTTGTTCAAAGAAATATAGCTGCTTACTTTTAGAAATGCAGGTGTCGGGGTTTTCGCTACGTAAGGAATATACAGGTGTATAACCTTTTTCTTCTATTATAACAATTACTTTTCTGGACCAGAATTCTTTTAAAGCCATACGTGAAAGGACAAACGATGTCCGAAGGTTTGTTAAAAGAAATGTAGAAATGAATTTATGAGAAAACCTTGCTCCTTTTAGTGACAATTCTCATGCAGGTGTCGGGGTTTTCGCTACATAAGAGAAAGAACAATACAGTTTAAGAGTGAGGTCAGAGCGGCCGGTAGAACTCTCTTCGCGCGGGGTGTTAACAAAGGAGAGGGAGGGGGCTATTGTGAAACACTCAGGTGCGAGCGTGTCAGTGGGGAACTGGAAACCCAGTGGCGGAAGGGCTCTGTCTTAATTACGATATCATTTTTGCGTATCCGCGCAGTACATTAATTGTATATGCTAATTGATGTCATACACCCCTTTTCGGTGATTTAAATTGAATGCTAGATCAACCATTTAAATTGAGATTTTTGATATCAATCCCCCACCCCCTTCAAGCATCATCCCCACCACCATCGCTCCCCACCACAACGCCCACCCCCCACTTTTTATATCATTTGCATAATCAATTTAATCGTGTCCAATTAATTAAATCACCGGAAACGGTATATATACTACTAAGTTCTTCTCCCACCCCACACCAAAGCAACTTCTATTAAACATCAGGGAATTCCTAACCATCTTGTGCTTCATACCAGTAACAACATGCACGACCGAAAGGTCATTTTCAACATTAAGGTGTGTGAAAACCTGTCTAAGATCCAATATGCAACAGGAGAGAGGGAATGGTTTGGTATTATTTAACATCCACCGTAACATTGAGGTGATTCCAGAGGATGCAGTTAGCCTTTTCGCAAGAAAACATCCCAGTTTCATTGACATGTAAGTTACAACATTATTATTACCGTACAATTTTTTTTGGATGCAATTAATTTATTTTAATTTACATATTGTATTCTTTTTTTGTAATGTAAATTGTATGTGTATCTTTTAAAATCATTGAACATTTTCCGTAGGCCTGTGGCTCATTATCAATAGAATGTGCATCACAGCTGATAATTGAAATATTTTATTTACTTCAATATTTAGTTAGTAACTGTTTTAGTATTAATTCTGATATATCTATATGGGGTAGTCGATCGGGGCATTCCCTGACAAATATTTCTAAACCGCGCCTGGAGATATTTGGTATATTTATCAACTCCCAGAAGATGTATTCAATTGAATCTTTGTCTATATTGACAAGATGTCAGTTGTATTCAGGGATATTGCAAGTTCAAAATATATATACATAAAAAGCCCGCGAAATAATGGCGTCAAAATTAAGTGTTTCGCAAATTCTTGAAACGGCTAATTATGCAACGTCTATATTTACGCCGGCAGAGGCTCCAACGGAGTACATCTTACTAGAGATAAATGTTCCTTCTTAATTTGTTATAAGCTTGGTAAAATCTACCGAAAATTCTGATGTTACTGCAGGTAACTGGCTTGGTTCAGTTGCAACTGCAAACAAGAGACCTGAAATGAATGTTGGGACTCTGAAAATAATAAAGGAGAAATTCCCCCATGTTTTCTTCCTTGTAAGTGAAGAGAAGTAAATTCAGACAGTGTTTAAGCATCCGCAATCTGGAAAAACTGAAATTATTGAATATTATAATTAAGGGGTGAGCAGATAGCCTAGATCAGAAACATGTAAATAATAGCTCGAGTTGATCTACAAGAAGATGGATGGTAATCTTTTCACTGTTGTTTTATATTGTTATTGATTTTTATTTATGGACGCTCTTTAACAGCTCAGGTCATCAGCGTCCCATTCAACTCAAGGCGTGAAACGGCCGACAAAGTTTGCTCAGAGGCCTCTCTTTCAGGCTTGAGGTTCTTTTTCGTGCCGTAAATGTACGACACGGGACCCACGGCTTTACTTCCGAAGGAAGCCATACTTAGGATTTTTACGCCCGAAAAAATACATCGGTCCTGGCCGGGTTCGAACCCGCGATTTTGGGTTTAGGAGGCAAGTATGGTAACCACTACACCACCAGGACCGACTTCACTGTTGTTGATATAAGTACTGTAAATGTTTATGTGCTACTTTTGAGCTAACAACAAGATACTGCTAATGTTTATAGACTAAACTTCATGAAAATTATTTCACTAATTGAGAGTAAGACTTTCATATTGCATACCTCAAGAATTGAAAGCAAACATCAGGAGAATTTTTGAGGTTTCCTGAGGAAAGGGAAGTGAGAGATGCAATTGAAGAAAAGGTTTTGAAAACAGAATACAAGTACTCTGTGCCCTCCGAAGCTTTAGAGGAAAAGATACCCTTATTACAAGTGCCAGCATGTGATTTGCCTACAGTGTTCTAAAAAGTTTGCAAAATCTGTACTGAAAAAGAGGAAATTTGTTTATTTTGCTTGAAACAATTCAGAATTAAAAAAACTATCAAAATCCATATTTTTAAATCAATATTATCTAGTCTTTTGAGTCAATTAGTGTTCATTAATGAAGATATTAAATAATGTAAAGTTTAAAATAAATCATATTAAATTATTAATAATTTAAATTTAAACTTAAATCATCTTACAGACCTCCTGTACCAGTTATGTGATATTTTTGTACTGCACCAGTTAAGGGTTAGAATATCAACATGCTAAATCCTCTCCTTGGAACAGTTAGAAAGTTTTCAGCAAAGTTTCTAATTTGCCTTAGTATTTGTTTTGTAATCTCTACATCACTCTTCTATAAATAAACTATTATTAGAAAGAAGTAGCTGGTACCGGCACAAGACAATACCTATATAAGCACATTTTTTTAACCTTAATGGTACTGATAGGACTGTACACTGTGCAGAGCAAGCAATCAACCTTTTTGCTTTGGTGTGGAGAAAGGTGAAATAATGCTTTTCCAATTTATCACTGCACTATTACACAACACTTTTTCATTTGCAATTAATTATAAGCATCAGGAGCAACAAAGTTATCAAATTCAGGCAGATTTCTATTCAGTAAAAATTATACTTTCACCAAACTTCACTCTTTTTACTTTAATAATATGAATAGTGTCAGTAATAAGAAAAGAATCAAGTTCATTAACCGGGTTTGGTTAATAATTTTTATTTTCCTTTTATTGCTTTTTTTCCCTACTTGTTACAAATTTGGTTAAGTATAGGATATGATACATTAACATTAATGATATACCCAACAGGAACAAATACAATACTATTAATTCTTTAAACTAATTCTTAGTTTAACCTTTGTTTCAAACAAACACTTAGAAATGAGTTTTGCCTAAGATTACCATTAACATAGGTGCATCATTTATTTCTTGAACAGATACAAGAAAAGAAACTTATCATTAACAACCAATCACCACAAGGAAGACTTTAACTTTTATATTTACTGTTATTCTTAAAAGAGACAAAAAGAACATGGAATTAGTTTTCTTATATGTATCCCTTTGCATAATTTCCTCTTTCTAGAATAATTCACAAATTAGAGTGCAAATAAGAATATCTATAAAAATTTGTATTAAAACATTATAATAATCATATAACGCTTTACACAGAAACCAATGAATGTTTTTTATTTTTTTAATCTTATGCCATCTTCCTCACTGATCATTAGAAACCACGTTATAACACACAAGGCTAAATATAACTGTGTGTACTGACATATTCAATACATTCTTAACATCTTAAAATTATGAATGGTTGATAGAATACAGCACTATACCCCATACTGAAAACATTATTGGCAGTTATAGTGCATAATGATGGAAAGATGAATTAAATTCCTTAATTTCACAGCAATTATGCAAAATTAAATAAGCTCATTAAAGCAAGAAAAAAATGACATTTTTCATTCTTATTCAATTTTTCATTCTTATTCAACTGTTGACATTCTCTGCATAACGGCTTTCTCAAGTACAGACAATGAAAACCAAACACCAAATTATTTACTTTATAGTCAGGAAAGTGCTAAACATATGTCAATATGTAACAAACAATGACCTCTTATTTTATATGTCATGTAAAATCAAAATAATCAATTTCAGGTTCTTCATTTGATTTTGATGGTTTTGTAGCTGTAGAACCAGCTACTGGTTTTGCTGTAACTACAGCTGCAGCTGTTGACTGCTGAGACTGTGGGGAGTATCTGATGGGTAACACATCCATTGTCCTGCAAATTAAAAGTTTCAGAAAACTTTGTAGAAGCAATTTAATGCAGTAACACAGAGAGCACACAGCCACTGAGTCACTCGGTTCTATGCTATTGGATTTTTTAAAATTCTTTCATTTGAAGATAATTTTTACAATAATTAAAGACAATTGACACTTGTCACAGCAAAAAAAGATTCAAGTTGATATGAATACATTCTGCATATGTGTTCAAATATAATCTGCACAAATTAATACAAATGCACGTTAATGAATTTACGATGGAAATAGTATTCTAAAATTTTCATATTTAAAGATTAATAGTTATTTTAGGTATGGAGTTCAAATAAACATCTAGGTACTTCAGCAATTAATGTGTTCAATCATTCCACAAAACATTAAATTAATAATGAAACCATTATCAGAATCCTGATTTTTTCAGCACTAAAACAGTAAGCATAGACACTGTCATACTTAGGCAGTCAGATTTGTCTTTCTTTCTTTTCTTTGCACAAAGTTCCAGCTGGGCAAGTATTTGCATAACATCACTCATGTTAAATTTTCCACAAAAACAACAACAACAATAATAATAATAATAATAATAATAATAATAATAAGTATTAAATAAATTATCATTTATCCACTGTAAGCAGAACTCCAATGTTGGCATTTAAACTGACATTTCATATTATTAAAAAAGGATTATTATTCATCTGTTCCCTGCATAAAATCTTGTGGGCAAGACAAGATATGCATATTTTGTGAGCAGAGTGAGCAATAGATTAGTGGTGAATGTGAGACCACTCCCATTTCTGCTTCTTTCCTCTCTCCTTTGGGAATAACTAGAAGAAAACAGAATATTGACATTTGGTGACATCACATACTCCTAGGAGAGAGACGTGAGCTTTTGCTAGCTGTAAGTTTATCATTGATGAACATGATTGGTGGTAGTTATAAGGCTTAAATAATAATGGTTAAATATACCACTCAGTAAAGTTATCACTGAGATTGCCTCTTAGAAAAAGTCTCGAGACAAATGTGTAAAGAGAGGCATTACAGAAGAGATATTTGAAAATATGAGGTATGCCCTTGTAAACCTTTTCCAAACTAGCACAGAAATGTGCCATATCAAAGGACTCAGTATTATGCAGGCTCTTAAAATTTACTCACACACATGTGCTTCACAAGTCTACTTTAACTTCTGTCACTGAATGTTACAATCATGATGCAGATATAGATGTTTTTCTTCTAATCATGTGTGATGAAACACGAAGCTTGATTTCACCTAAGTGTATATGCAAATTCATTGAATACACACCATTGGGACACAATAAAATCCACATTTTGTACATGATGAGAAGGTGGCTGTATTGTGTTAAGTTAATGCATGCTGAATAATTGAATTAATATTTTTTAACAATAAATTCAGAATGGTATGAGTGAACAGCATATTAAGTGCTTTCTTTGATTAGCGACTTGAGGAGAGAGAGTTTGCTTCTTTCAGAATGATGTGTCATGGCTCACATTTTATTATATTCCATCAATCACAATGATTTTGGGATTCAGGTCTTTGATTACGGAGTCCATGTACATTCCAAGATAGGATAGCCATTTAAGTATATAAGAGGATAAGCCACTAGACACTTATTTTTTGGCCGGTGCAGGACAAATCTACTGTCTTTACGTACAGGGGGGCTGGGAGGTTTAGCAGGAGCAGATACAACCTGCTCCATTACTTCCTCAGAGGTGGAGCTCTCCCACTGAAAATAGTCAACAGATTACAGGTGAAATCAACCTGGAATCGGTTGGAGGTGGAAATAAGCAGTGATAGTGATCACTCCTTGACCCATCAAAGGAGCTTGACCTCTGAGAAGAATGATCCAAAGTCTTATTTTTTTCAACGGTAGTGGACGTTTTCAGAAAGCTGGTCTTAGGACGTGTTGAATTTAATGGCCGGAGCATCAAAAAGTACCGGTTTGGGTTTCTCAGTAGAGCGCTTTGAGGAACTTGAGCAAAAACAAAGTAGCAGGTCTGCAGGCTGCTGTCAAGCTTCTGTATCACAGTAAAGGCTACAGAGCAAATGTACTCATCTTACGTACCAGGCTGCTGAGCTTGAAAACGTTTATGGGCCTCTATAAAAGGAATGTTTTTCCTTCACCTGGAGCTCCTGTATACAGGGCTTTTTGCAGGAAGAAGCTGGACAATCTCCATGCAGATGGACATTCTCTCTCATGTGTTTCTTTACTGCAGGTTGCATATATTGAAATAGCATTCTTACAGAACTTGGCACTGAAAACATCGCCTGAGACTGGGAATATTCCGGCACACCTATATTACCTGGTATCCAGCCATAATCCTCTGCGGTAGTTCAGCCCAAATGTGAGTCGCCTGCATGTGATAAAAGGATGTGATGCCTGGTTCCTCCAAATAACCCTGAATTTCGGTATCAGACATGCCGTCGAGTATGGTGAATGAATTCAAGATTTTATGCTGTTCAGCACTTACAGGGTATCCGTGGAGAATTGTTATCTTGTTTAGGTTAGTCCCAGCGTCTCAAGCAAAAGAGATCCATTTCTCAATAGCATACATGATTTCACATACTATATGATCCATACCCTTTTGAATAATAAAGGGTTGTCACGACAGAACGACTGACCTACTGTTCTACTTATCACTAAGTAATGAAGGATGACATCTCGATTACTTCTCTTTTGTTATTCTTTTTCATTTTATTTGTTAGTGAGAATTATTATTCACCATAGCAGGTTCTTCCTCCACCATTGCAACTGTCTCCAATGGCAGGCTGCTTCATGAGCACCAGTGAGTTATTCTGGCCTGAACAAGTCTTATCTCAGAGTCTAAACAGAGGGACCCAATCTCCTTCTGGAAGGTAATGCTCATGCAATGGGACCTCCCTGGACCTGGCCTTTGCCAGGAGATACTAATGCTGGGAGTTGCGGCCATTACCCAGTAACCTTTTACTGCGTCAAATACGGGGGCAGCCATCAGACTAAGAACAGGGGGTTTAGATAAATAAAATGTTGGTCAAATTATAACAATCAAACATGTACAAGTGTATTGGAGGGAGAAGCTCGGTGTGCCTTAGGGTCGTTATGTCCTGTACAAATAAGGAACCCCAGAGGGGCTATTTTGAGATGTATATCACTAAGGCTTTCTCACACATTTTTAAAAGTTTGGTACAGATATGTGATGTATTTGCCATTAAAAAAATTATAAAAAAGTGGAAAATGCTTTAAACTTTTAAACCTACAAGAGCCTACAGTTGAGTTCACTCTTGAAACTTAAACAGAAAATATATTGTAATTTTTAGATCTGAAGATAATAAAATGTAATAGTAAAACTTGTTTGGCATCTACAGAAAATAGTGCATATAGACAATTATATCAAAGTCCCAGGTTCAATCCTAGGCCAGATAAAGAAACAAAATTCAATTGCATGGTATACAAAATATACCACAGAACAAAGAAGAATATGAGCAAATATTTCCACATGACAGAAGGTGCTAAATCAAATGGGTTCAGCAAACAGACAGTTAAGAAAAAAAATTTAAATTTCCAAAAACAGAAAAGAATTTAACAAATCCACCTCCGAGTGATTTAGAGAGGGGGGGGGGGGAATGAAAACATTTCCAAGCAGTAGAATATCATCTTAAAACCTCAAAATTGATAACAGTGTAAAATATTTATTGACATTTAAAAAAACAGATTCCAGGTTTTGGAATGAAAGCCATGAGAAAGAAAAAAACTTCAAGTTATTAAAAACAGTTCAATATCCATAGAAATAATACATATGGGAAAGAATTTCATAGAAAAAATATGCGCAAAATTTTATGAATTTTGATATCCCAGCTGCAGACAGCTGTTATATTCAAGTTTATCGCAAGACCACCAGAGTCAACCAGACACTTATCAACCCAACTTCAATTAATGACCCAACAGCTACTTAACAGCCAAGGATATGGACGAGGGTCCACGAAACTTGTCCTGAATAATCTCCAGTAAATAAAGCGAAAAAAAGTGTATTTAAATAGTTTAACTCAGAAGAGATTATAACTGTATAATCTAAATATTGTACTTACGAAGCTGTCGACAATGAAGTGGTAATTTATCCTAAACTTAGGTATTCATTTTTTACACTAAATTCCACTTACTTTTATGTAAGCAAGTGGGGTTTAATGTAATAAATGAATACCTGAGTTTAGAACTGTATAATCTTTCTGTTTTGCTTGTTGTATCTCTTGTTCTCTCCTACGTGAAATTTTGAAACTGTATATTTACTTTGCATTCTTTCTGCCAATGTTTCTGTATATATCTTTCTTATCACTGCTAATAATCTAATTCCAATAGTTAACTGGGTTATTTACATTTCCTTTTACACTTGTATATTGTAATACCATTCATATTCATCATTTGGGAATGTTTTCTTATTCAAACATTACACTTGGCATCTAAATTTTTATTAGCTTAAGTAATCTATTTTTTTTTCCAATTCCAGCATTTCTTTAGTTACCTATTTACCCCTAGTAAATCTTTATAAATGCATCACTCTTCAAATCTTGCACTATTTTTTGTATCCTCATGTACACTGTGACACCTGTTATCCATATCACTTTATCATGTGATAAAGTGCCTTGCCCTTGTTGCCTTGTTGCCTTATGCATTTTCTTACTCATCTCCCTCCCCATCTGCTCATATTTTCTAAATTTGAAAAGACATTTATTTTTCCATTTCTTTCTTATGGTTTTGTTTGTCTGCATTTTCTTCATTATCTCTCCACCCTACATTTTACAATCCAATTGCTTTTCACTTTCGTCTTCTTAGCTCTTATCCATTTAACTGTCTAATCTTTTCACTGCTTCTTTAATTTTTCCTTCTTGTGTGTGTGTGTGTGTGTGCGCTCGCGTATATGTATTTATTTTGAAATTTAGCCTTTATTAAAGATGATTACTTGAACAAATTATTTCTAGAATTCAAAACAACAACAGTAAAGTGGTGTTCATCGTCCACTGAAGATGCCAACCGAAGTAGTTGGTGAAAGCTATGGTAGTAATTTAAACCATGGACTCCAGCAAAACAGCCCGGGAGATTTTAACGGTTTTAACAATCAATATTTTTATTTCTTTAATTTTTTCTCTTATTTTCATACATTCTTTTTTCCATGTTTTTAGATCTATAAATCCTGTTTGGTGAATTGTTTCTTGCTTAGAATATGTTCCACTTCCAGACTGATATTTACTTCTTTACCTTCAATTAATAAAATAATATTGCCAACAACAAATACCAGAAGAAAATAAATAAATAGTCATTTGATTTTCAATAAGAGACATCATCATTGTTAAAGCTACTTTTCTATTTTTATCTTACTTTTTAAAACACAATAGAACCCCTATTTAATGAATCTTTGTGAATCTACCTTCCGTTAATGAGAGTGTTATTCAATAAAGGCATGGAAAAGTTGGAACTAACAAAACACACATATTACCAAGTATATTAATTATTATTAAAATAACATTGTTGTTCGAAAACACATCAGTAAATACCAATGGCAACATGAGAAAGAGCAAAAGAGCAAAAAAACAAACAAAAAAACAAATGTTATAGCTACATTCAGCAGTATTAAAAAGAACTGATGCAGTAAGTTATTGCATTTTGGTCAATAAAAAAGTCAGCTGTTTCATATTCACAAGTACAAAAAGCATTCAATCAAATGCTGTGCCATAAAACTGCTGTTGACATGATCTGTGTCACAGGCCTATGGAGTAGCCTAAAGGTGTATGGCGAGCAGGATAATAAACATTCAGAGGCTGAAGGCTCTAAGTTTGTAAAAAGAAAATATCATATGTCTTAAATGAAAGTGAAGTCCTGAGGAAGTGCTGGACATTAAGTATCAATGAAGAATATTATTTTTCTTCTTAACATCCAAGCTCCTGAAAAACCGGATGAAAGTGATGTTGGAGTTATAGTTACACCAACAGAACAAGATCCCTTACATTTTTGAAGGGCTTTAAATATTTTTATTAAAAGGAGGAGTTATATTCTCATTTTACTACTGTCGACTTATTTAAATATTTTTTAAATTTTTTCCAACAAGGTACTTTTCAGCTCTCATTGCATATAATTTGGAAGCAGGTGCTGTTTGGTTGATGTGGACGATACTTTTGTTATATGGCTACATGGACATCACAAACTACAGTTCTTATTAGAATACCTAAATAGTCCCCATGAAAATGTCAAATAACCTATGAAAAGAGAAAGTAATAATGCACTTCCCTTTCTAAATGTCTTAGTTCCGAGGAAATGATCAGGAGCCATCGGTCATCAAGTTTATAGAAAACACACATACAGAAAAATAACTTAATGTCATATCAAATCACCATCTAGCGTAAAAAATAACTGTAATCAAGACTTTATTACAGAGAGTTAAACCATTTTTGCAATGTTTTTAAGGCCGATGGATGTAGTAACAAAGATATTGACAGAGCCATCCATTCTAAGCAAACGACTACATATAACACCTACTTAAAAAAAAAAACACAAGGCTTTTCTACAAACATAGATAAGTTACTGTGTGTTTAGCACATGTATTAAAGAAAAAAGGAATATAATCTATCTACATACCAACTGTTAAATTAGGACAAATGCTCGATAATGCAGAAGACCTTGGGCATGCTCTTGACACTATGGAAGTTTATAAAATACCATATAAGTATGGCAAAGTGTACATAGGCATGACTGGAAGATAGATTAAAAAATGATCGAATTAACATCAATGACACCGTCGCCTTAATCAACCTGAACGATCTGCTGTAGCAGAACACACCAAAATGAATGCCATGACATACACTTTAATAAAACTTTGTGGTTGCAGAAACACAAGGCTTTTTTAATCTAGCCAGCAGGGAGGCATTGGGAATACAAACAACTTTAACAGTGATGGCAGATATCATCTAAGAGAATTGCAAACCAGTTCTTACAAACAAACAACTAACCCCTTCTCCCCTTCCATTGCATGCGTGATATTGATCGACCTTCAAAAATCAGATACAGACAAATCAATACTGTCGTCTTTAAAGTCAGATGTTGTTCATCATCCACTGATGATGTCAACTACAGTAGTTAGTAAAAGCTATGGTAGCCTATTAAGCCACAGGCCATGGCAAGACTGCCCGGAAGATTTTAACTTTCAGTTTTAACTAGATTTGATATTACTTAATGTAATGGAGCATGCAGAGAAGGCAAAATTTAAAAATATCAAACTAGAAGATTTCAATCTTCTAGTTTGACATTTTTTTAAATTTTACTTTCTCATATATATATTACACACCATACATTAATAACCTTTAATATTCAAGATTTCAATCTTCTAGTTTGACATTTTTTTAAATGTTACTTTCTCTGCATGCTCCATTACATTAAGTAATATCACATCTAGTTAAAATTGAAAGTTAAAATCTTCCATATACGTTCAACTGTGTACTGTGCTATCTCCTTGCAAGTACAATATCACCTAAAACTTAGATGGCCTAAACTTTGATATAAGCCAACAATAATTATGTCACAACTGCTTACCTTGCAGCATAAGGTCGTGAAGAGTGAAACACTGGCTTAGGAACTTTACGCTGGCCATTCTCCCTCTGAATCACCTCCAGTAGGCTCATTCCAGGCATCCAACACTAATTAAATATTTCATTTGAAATGGGAAAATGCTTTCAATACTCATTAATTATCAGTTAACTTAATCTTAAATATGCTTTTTCTGCATCCACTGATTAAATGTCAATTATTAATGTTTCTCTTACCCCAACTCCCTCCCAAAAATTCAATACATACAACATAAATTTAATTCCAATACACAAACTTCACATTTGAACATTTATTAAGAAGCCTAGTTAAAGACAAACTTATTGCAGATCATTATTCATTAAGTTAGAATTTTATAAAAATACAGTTTTGGAAGAAGAAACAAGGGTGAGGGAGCAAACGGAAAACGAGAAGAGAAAGAAAAAATATAAAAAATAATTAAATATTTATACATGTGATATTAATGATGTTAATTTAAGTATCAGGGAAGTGTAAAACACTTTAAATAAAATATTAAAAACTTTAAAATATATATATATATATATATATATATATATATATGGCTATTTATATTATGCTTATTTTACTTTGATTATAATGAAGATGTAATGTCTTATTAAAAAAACCTGTATTTTAATAAATAATGCAATTCATTCTGCTTCTGCCAATCATTTTATTGCACTAACTGTTGAAAAGCAACAGATATGTTGCTAGAATTTCTCACATTGAATGTTTTTCAGAACATTAAAATGATGATTTTGTTAAAATATATTACATAAAGGTTCAACCAAAAGTTTAAGGACACCTATTGAACTTGTGAAAAATTTTAGTTTAAACTCACTTATCATTTATACATTATTAAACATTTATGACCTATTGCTCTAAACATACATAGCATATGTTTTTAATAGTATTTTGATCCTCCTTTGACTTTCAAATACAGTTTTACTCTTTTGAACAAACTATTCACATGATGTTTACGGAATGTCGGAATCCACACAATGAAACTTTTGTTAATCTTATTTTGATTTCAAGTAAAACACTAAAAATCATGTCGTCACATTAAAACACTCTTTAAGTTTCACAAATACACATATAAAAGCAATTTTGGTACATGTTTCATGAGGTACATTCCTCACATTGTCAACCAAAACGACGACTGAGGAGTCAATTTCAGCAAGGTCTGTATGTTGCTATGTTTGCTCCGGTGGTCTGTTAATGAACTTAAACAATATGTTGTCTGCTTCCGGAATATCAAAATTCATAAGTGTGTATTCATATTTTTTTATGTAATTTTTTTCCCATATATTAAGTTCTTTCGGATGTTGAATTGGTTTTAGTAATGTTATGTCCTTCTCCATTTCATGATTTTCATTCCAAAAATGTGCAGCCACTGCTAATTTTTCTACTTGTTTGTGTCTAATATTTCTCCAGTGTTCCTTTAATCTTATCCCCAGATTTGTCTTTGTTTTTCCTATGGATATTTTGTCACAATGTTTGCAATTAATTCTATATATATCTGAATTTTCTTCTTTCTTCTTTTTTTGTTTAATTTTATTTAGATTCAATAATTTTAACACTATATCTGTTTATTGGTGCCAGAGTAATGTTATACTTTTTGAAAATTTTTTTGAATTTATGGTTAACATAAGGGTGATATGTGAATTTTTGATAAGTATTTTCTTTAAGTGAAGAACTGAGTGTAGTGATTAGTTTAATTTCCTTTTTATTTTTTTATGTAACATTTGTTTGTTAAATCCATTAATTTCTGCTCTATGTATTATGTGTGTGTATTCTTTCCTGTATTCTTCTTTACCGAGTGGTGTATTAACTAGCCATACTGTCATACTGTCATACTATTGAATGCTGCTTCCTTGTGGGGTCTGGGGTTGAAATCTTTAGCTTTTATGTAATTGTCGGTATGTGTGTCCTTTCTGTATATACCAAATTCGATACTTTTATTACTTTTTATTATCCTTAGGTCCAGAAAAGGTCAAGTATTATTAACCTCGGTTTCCATAGTGAATTTTATGGTTGGTTCTTGCAAGTCCAACCGTTTCAATGCATCTTCCATGAATCTATCTTGTACAATGGCAAACACATCGTCTACATATCTGTACCATGTTTTGAATATGTATGGGAAGGCTCTCGTTATATGTATTTCAAAATAGCTCATGAACAGATCAGTCAAAAATGCAGATAGTGGACTACCCATCACTAAACCTGATTTTTGTTTATAAAACTTTCCTTCAAACGTGAAGTAAGCTTGGTCCAAACATAGTTCTGTGAGTTTTACATGTTCTTTTGGGTGTGTTTCTGCAATGTTGTTGGATAGTAGTCATTTTTTTTAACAAATTCAGGGTTCAATTAAATGTACTTACGAAGCTGTTGACAATGGAGTGGCATATATATATATAAACAATGAAATACAGTTTTTTTCACACTAACTCCATTCACTTACACAAAAATCTGGACATATGTTTCGGGAGTGATCCCTCCCATCTTCAGCCCGTAGATAAACTATTGTTATACGTGGCGGTTGGGTCTCTTGATGTTCTTGTGGCGGCATCTGTAGATTCTAATAGGAAATTTATAGATTTGTGCTGCAAATTTCACCATAGAGGAAGAAAGAAGTGGATATCTATCCTTCCTAGATGTAAAAATCATAAGGAATGGAAACTGTCTTAGATTTGGAATTCATACAAAGGATACTCACACAGAAAATTACATAAAAAATGACAGTTTTAACCCCATTCCATATAAATATGGATATCTCCCCTTCCTAGATGTAAAAATCATAAGAAATGAAAACTATCTTACATTTGGAATTCATAGAAAGGATACTCACACAGAAAATTACATAAAAAATGAGTTTTAACCCCATTCCACATAAATATGCAGTATTTTATAGTTTGGCACACAGATTAGTTAACATTCCACTCACAGAAACAGAGTACAAATTGGAATACCAACAAATCATAAAGATAGCAGAAACTAATGGATACAACAAAGACACAGTAATAAAAATCATCAATAAAACCAAAAAACCAAAAACAATAAGAGATGTTTACACACTTAAAAGTGCAAAAGAAAGGTACAAATTCAAAAGTTTCACATACCACCCAATTTACCACAATAAGTTCAAAAAGATATTCAAAGAACAAGGAATTATGTTAGCACCAAAGAACAATTTTAATATAAAGAACTTATTAGGTTGCAGAGTAAAGGACTACATGCCAACAGAATTCGATTTCCCTCCAATGGATGAACTCAGCAAATTGCTAATAGAACCTACAGATGCCGCCACAAGAACATCAAGAGACCCAACCGCCACGTATAACAATAGTTTATCTACGGGCTGAAGATGGGAGGGATCACTCCCGAAACATATGTCCAGATTTTTGTGTAAGTGAATGGAGTTAGTGTGAAAAAAACTGTATTTCATTGTTTATATATATATATGCCACTCCATTGTCAACAGCTTCGTAAGTACATTTAATTGAACCCTGAATTTGTTAAAAAAAATGACTACTATCCAACAACATTGCAGAAACACACCCAAAAGAATATGTAAAACTCACAGAACTATGTTTGGACCAAGCTTACTTCACGTTTGAAGGAAAGTTTTATAAACAAAAATCAGGTTTAGTGATGGGTAGTCCACTATCTGCATTTTTGACTGATCTGTTCATGAGCTATTTTGAAATACATATAACGAGAGCCTTCCCATACATATTCAAAACATGGTACAGATATGTAGACGATGTGTTTGCCATTGTACAAGATAGATTCATGGAAGATGCATTGAAACGGTTGAACTTGCAAGAACCAACCATAAAATTCACTATGGAAACCGAGGTTAATAATACTTGACCTTTTCTGGACCTAAGGATAATAAAAAGTAATAAAAGTATCGAATTTGGTATATACAGAAAGGACACACATACCGACAATTACATAAAAGCTAAAGATTTCAACCCCAGACCCCACAAGGAAGCAGCATTCAATAGTATGACAGTATGACAGTATGGCTAGTTAATACACCACTCGGTAAAGAAGAATACAGGAAAGAATACACACACATAATACATAGAGCAGAAATTAATGGATTTAACAAACAAATGTTACATAAAAAAATAAAAAGGAAATTAAACTAATCACTACACTCAGTTCTTCACTTAAAGAAAATACTTATCAAAAATTCACATATCACCCTTATGTTAACCATAAATTCAAAAAAATTTTCAAAAAGTATAACATTACTCTGGCACCAATAAACAGATATAGTGTTAAAATTATTGAATCTAAATAAAATTAAACAAAAAAAGAAGAAAGAAGAAAATTCAGATATATATAGAATTAATTGCAAACATTGTGACAAAATATCCATAGGAAAAACAAAGACAAATCTGGGGATAAGATTAAAGGAACACTGGAGAAATATTAGACACAAACAAGTAGAAAAATCAGCAGTGGCTGCACATTTTTGGAATGAAAATCATGAAATGGAGAAGGACATAACATTACTAAAACCAATTCAACATCCGAAAGAACTTAATATATGGGAAAAAAATTACATAAAAAAATATGAATACACACTTATGAATTTTGATATACCGGAAGCAGACAACATATTGTTTAAGTTCATTAACAGACCACCGGAGCAAACATAGCAACATACAGACCTTGCTGAAATTGACTCCTCAGTCGTCGTTTTGGTTGACAATGTGAGGAATGTACCTCATGAAACATGTACCAAAATTGCTTTTATATGTGTATTTGTGAAACTTAAAGAGTGTTTTAATGTGACGACATGATTTTTAGTGTTTTACTTTAATTCAAAATAAGATTATTCACAAGATTCCTACACTTTAGTACAGTAATACTGTTTCACAATGCAGATAATATCTCTAGAAGTTCTTGGTGGTTTTTTGACCTGCATGCAGCCACTCTTCTACCAATTTATATTCCACAGATTCTCAACAGATCAGGACTTCTGTTTGGCCATCCCAAAAGTATTATTTCATTGTCTTGAAATCATTTCATTGTCATTGCAGATTTGTGACAAGGTGCATTGTCCTGCAGATATACAAAGTACAGATCAAGTTTTTCTGCAGGAAGGAACATTTTGTCCTGCATTGTAGAAATATATTCTCTGGATTTCATTTAGGTATCTATAAATATTAAAATTCCAGTTCCAAATGCAGGTATATATCCCCTCACAACTAAATCACCACCACTGCTGGTGACAAACAGGCAGGAAAGAAACCCTTATTAGTGGTTTGTCTTAAACGAACTCTCTGGTTGAGATACAGCAGGAATTGGAACTCATCACTAAATAAAACCTTGCCCCATCTTTCCACCCCCCAGTTTTCTTACCTCTGCACCAAATCTTTTGATTTCAGTATGAAATTGTGGTTTGGAGAGGTTTCTTTAGTGCCACATAGGAATCAAGACCTTGATCCTGAAGGCTACCAGAACACGTCATTGGTGATATTGTATTTCATGTTCTTTCCTGATATTCCCTTTATATTTGAGGAAAAGAAGCCTTTTGGTCTTGTTTGGACAAAACTGCAATAGTTCTATTCTCCCAAGGTGATGAAACTCTTTGTTCCAGGTCCAAAACTTTTTTATTCTTCTTATATTTGTCTACTGTCTATGCCACACATCTCTTATCCCTAATTGAGATGCAATTTCTCTACATAACTTACCGCACTTATATATACCAACTACTTGCCATTTTATACCATCCTTTGCACTCTTTTCCCTGTTTGTACATAACAATCACTTTTCACATGGAAGCTACAGCACCAATGAATGCTGTGGAAATACAAAAAGTCATTGGTGGGTGCATATGTACAATGCACTCTAAAAAGGCACCACTTCAACTTTGCTGACTCTTTGAACATGTGATTAAACCAAGATCAAATAGTACTAATTTTAGCTCGTTTTTTTTCCCAGTTTGCAGTAAAGTAATAAATATTTAATCAACTCTTGATAAAGGTGGTAATATTATATTTATAAATGTTCCTTATACATGTGTATTTATCCTCAAAAAAAAATACATTTGTTCCCCAAATATTTTCATGACTAAATCCCCATGAAGATTAAAAAAAGGATAATTTTTGCAATTTTTCTAAAAATGAAGAAATGCCATATTTTGTGTGTGTGTGTGTGTGCTGCGTGCGTGTGAGTGAGAGAGAGAGAGAGAGAAACACAAGGCTGCTGACAAAATAGTTTAAGGAGAGAATGCATTTAGTTGAAATATACAGGTGTGTCCCTAAACTTTTGTTGTGACTGTACCAGATAATCTTATGTGAGCCCAAAAACTGAGTGGATTATGTTTCATCTTATTTAAGCCAATGTGGTTGTAAATAAAATTATAGACACATGCTTTTTTTTAATTACAACAATAAATAAGTGTTCTATTACTCCTGGTATCTGTTTCATTCTGTATTATTGTGAACAGCAGCAATCTAATTTGGGGTTTTTTATTTCCCATATAATGCACAAGTAGCTGAAACAATAGTAACAATAAGCATATATTGTAATATAGATTTGAAGCTTTTACAACACTTATTTATAATTATGGCATATTTGTAGTAAGACTGTCAGTGTTATTAGAGAAGAGTTTTCGACTGCTTGTTCTTCTGTGGCCATTGTTAGAACAAGTAAAATAATTGGCTAAAAACAGTATTTTCATATACAGGATGTGGCAGGCACAGCTTCTGATTGGTCTGATGAGAACGTTCCAGGCAAGCCAAGCAGGGGGCTACCTGGACATGTTTAAAATTGATGGCTCTCTTGTTGGACTAGTAAGAACTATGTTTCAAAGCATGTTAATTTGTAGATGCCTTTCTCTGTTAAAATTATGATGTAATTTTATCTCAACAAATTCTTTTATGAGTCCATCCCAATATATGTCTATACAATGAACTGTGGTCACGTTCTCAAAAAAAATTTATATTCATTATCTTTACAATGTTGTGCCACTAATGATTTTACTGGATTCAGCAACTTTATGTCACATTTATGTCTGTGTACTTTCCCTCACTTGTCTCAAGTAGATTTTTTTAATGGTGTTTAACACTAGTTTTTACTGCTGAGGCATCACAGGCGGTGGACACTGGTGATATGAGATTAAATGATAATGGCGATTTTGTTTTTGAAGGAAGAAAGTGTACCAGGCCTAAGTTTAGGTTACATGCATGACATTTGCCATTTATGAGGACTTAGGAAAATCTGGAAAAAACTTTAACTAGGGAGAACAGTCCTAGAGGGTAATGAACCACAGACCACCCATTCAAGATCCGTGCCTTAACGACCTTGGCCATTTGTGGGGGGTCCCATGTAGGTTTGTCGCATTCACAGGATATTTTGTACACTAAGTTGAAGCTGATCTTTGACCAGTCGGGGTTTCAACACCTTCAGATGCTCTGGCGCAAGCTCTGCAGACTCTAAGCACCCGTAATTCTTCTGATGTTACTAGAAGTATGTCGGGCTGGACATTTGAGCCCCTTCCTAAGGGGAATTTTGCAGATGGGTTGGTCTCAGCAGGGTGTGTGATTCCCGCAACTCATGGGAAATTGAGTACACTGTGGCGGCAGTGTGCCATATGAGAGTGCCTCAGGTGTGTACCTCATTCGCAGAGGTTAAATTTTCAAGCGCTGGTGAAGAGAGGGTAGGCAACGTACTTGCTTCTGCCCCAGAAGGGAAGGGTGGCGGTTTTGGAAATTAGGTGCTGACTTAAAAGGAAACACCCACCAGAGGATTGGCACCTGCTGGTTTTGAGTAGGGATCCTCGTTGGACAGCCAGTCTTATGCGATAGAAAAGCTGTCTAGATTTCATGCTATTAGAATAGGCTTATTTAATTTGAAAGATTTTCAAAGGATTATAGGACTTATTTCTTCTTTCTGGTTTTTCAGGTTGTGTGTGTCTGGTAGCATTTTTATAGTGCTCGGGGCTTTTTGTTTTTATAGCCATTTTTGGTTAGGGTGTTAAAGAGATGTTTATTTTAGTCTTTTATGTAGCCTTTGATATTTGAACAGTTTGTAGAGAGAGCGTATAGGACACTGTTTTCTTCTGCGTCGGATGATGTTGAGTACATACATCCATCCAAATATCTGTGTGTATGGATATGGGCTTTTGAAGATGGTGTGTTCCATTCGATATACCAGAATACTGAGGAAAGATAAGGCGTCATTACTTCTGACTTCCATCGGGAACCTTATATAGGATTTTAAGCTATTAAGCTGTGTAAAAAATTCCTGCAGCTTCTGCTTTCCATGTGGCAATATGAGTGTTGTCGATATATCTATAAAATACTTTGGGTTTGTATGGTGCTGTATCCAGAGCTTGATGGTCACATCCTCAAGTAGAAATTTACTGTTGCTGGTGACAACGGTGATTCCTATGCTACTCCATTGGTTTGTTTAATACATGTGCTACTGTACAAATAATAGGTTAACGTAAGAGTTTGTCTAAACAAATTTTTATACTGTGTGCAGTGTTCCATCAGGAGCTAAAATATGTCCTTGAGTAGCACTCTGGTAAACAAGGATTCTGAACAAGGCTTTGAGTAGATTTCTGAGCCCAAATGGTCGGAATTGGTCACATGGTGTCCACAGGAGGATGTAAGCTACTTAGCAAGTTGGTATGTAGAAGACCCAATGACACTGACAATGGAACTCCTTGATTGTATATTTTAGGTAAACTGTATAGTCTAGGAGACACTGCGGAATGTGGAATGACTGCTCTTTGGGTCTCTGCTAGCAGATTTGATTTCTTTATAAGGTTACCTTTAACCTGTACACTTTTGCAGTGAACTCCATCTTGATACTCTTATATGCAGGGTCCATTAGGCTCTTGGAGATTGTTTTATTCAGATCTCCATTGTATCAGTCAAACTGTCCTTGTTTGCTGGAAGGACCACTAGGTTGGTATCTTCCTTCAATACATAAACATTACAATACATTTGACCATGGTAACATTGTTTCTTGGTTTCGTTCATTGAAGTGCTGACTTCTCTGCAGATTTCACCTGTTCTGCCAGGTGCAAGGTTGCAGATTGTTGCCCCATACCAATGATTAATTCACCTACATCTACAGGTCTCAGTTTAAATTCTTGAATGTTATGAGAAATATAAAATGGAGAAATATAAAATGGAGAAATATGAATTTTGTTAGAGGTTGTAATTTGTATGTTAAATGAATTGGATTTAAATAAGCCAATAAAAAATACAATCAAAGCGATAGCTGGGAGCTTCTACTTGAAGTTCAGAGATGAACAGATATCAGTATGAGATAGCACATGGACAGTGCGATGGGGATGTCGCTTGAATTTTCTTTCTTTTTGAGACAGGCTTTCATTTTCCTTTATTTCGTGATGGTAACATGTTAACTATAGAAATTAATTTGGAGTTCCATTGTTTAACTTTTGAATCTAAAGTTATTTCACTCGCGAGGATGCACGTAAATAGTACATTGTATTTAATTTCATGCAACATGGTACCAGTGCAAAATCCGGGAGGTAAGGAGTTTCTTGTTGCATTATAATTATTCGCGTTCCCCATTTTCTGTCGTTTTGAACAGTTCATTCTATCTTCAGTGGATCTCTTACATTAGTTATTGTAGCATAATTTTTCCTTTCGCTTTCTCTGTTTTATGTTAGAGATTTTTAAGTTTATTTTAGCCAAGTTTCCAAATTTAATTATGCTTAGCTAATTTAAAACATTTACCGTAAGGAGTCATTTTGATTTAATTGTTCTAAAGCTTGGAATAAATTTCATCGGTAATAATTTCCGCGATTGCAAAGATTGGCTCACAATCCAATGTTTGTATTTCTACTTCATTACAAGAACAGGGCGTGACTAACTTGTTCCATTTTATGTGTACACTTTTTCCATCACGTCAATCCTTTCGTTATCAGACCTTACTTGTTAGTAAATCCGAAATTATTTACAAATTGCATTTGCGTTGCGAAGTGAAGATGCTAATTGCAAAATGTCTATATTGTTAACACAATTTAAGGCAGTACCAGACAATAATGAATATTATTATCAATTCATTAACGAGTATTTGGCCACCTTAAATCAGGTCCGAAACGTGCTCTTGATGAGTTGCATGTGTTGGTAAAGGATTCGTTATCAGAGGTTTAAGCTAACAGGGTTGCCCGAATTAAAATTCAACTTCATTATATAAGATGTATTAAACTAGGTCTTTCTTTTTCTTTAAGAAAATAGCTATTTGACGATTTAACGGATTTTAATACCTTTGGATTACCACTAAATCAATTTACAGGTTTGATAGAATTGAAAGCTCCAAGTTAGTGATACCCCAGATAATAACCTGAAACTTTCCAAAGTTCTACAGTTATGCGGCAGAATTTTCATTTAAACCGTTTAAGTTAGCGCACATGTTAGAGGCAAAAGGACGTACATACACACCTATCTTTGTTTCATTTCTTGGTTTTCTTTGTTAATTTTGTGAATAAGCAGAACTTTCCGTATTCTGGAAATGTTATTTTGCAAGCGTGTGTGTGACTTTGCTTTCCGGGCAAAGTTGTGATATCTTAATAAGTTCGTTAAAAAAATCTGTTACTTTAGGAATTCCATCTTAGATTACTGCAGGTAATTCTGCTACGAGTGATATTACATCTGAGTTAATATCATCTGTATAGAGTCCAGCAATTACTACAATATTTTGTAAGTTATAGCAGCGATTTACAGTTAGAAGTTAAGGTTTTTTCATGCGCCCTTAACTGAAGAAAAATTTGTGCCTGAATGCCGAAACTTATCAGTTATCTTTGCTAATTCACCTTTCTACAGCTGGAGCAGCTTTCTTCCCGGGTGCGTGAGATCGATGCGGCTAATTTCTGCCGCCGTGTTTAAGAGGCTGAGGTTCGTGATTCTCCTTAAGCGCAATGCCAGATTTTCATCCATCTAAGTTGGTAACTGCTTCTAGCAACGTTTCTCCTGCTTTCGAACGACAGGGTGAAGCTACGATCAAATGTTATCTGCCATCATCGCTAACGCCCTGGGCAGTTGTAGGCAAGCTGTTGGAGTAGAATCGGTCTGGTTACGGTCAAATGCGTAGTAATTGGCAATTAAGGATGTCCTCAGTTAGGGCAAAGTGCGGGGACAAGCGACTTAATCCTATTAAGGGCGATACACAGAGCATTGTACTCTTGTGCCTAATCAATTCGATAAGCATTCTTGTCATGCAATGCTTTACTCTGGTAGAGCTCTTTCTGTTATTAGCATTGATGTATTCGTGCGCCTTTCCACGCAATTAAAGAAAAGGGCGCGTTTGTGAATATGGCATGTCCTTTAGCAAATGGTTAAACGTGTAATTTTCTCCTGGCTGTTGAAACTCCCGTACGGATAGCGCATTTTTCTTGGTGAGTGCCATTCCACGTTACGGATAGCTTGCCATTTGACGTGCTTTTCTGGAGCAATTATGGACTTTTGGCAAATCTGCTTCAGCTTTTAAATTCGGGAAGTTACTACTCTTGGTAAACTAAATAAGTCTTTATTTCCGCACGATTTGTTAATTACATTCTGGTTTCCACGTTCTCCGGATTCTCACATTTGAACGCTTCAGTAGCTGATTCTTATCGTGCCTTGGGCTATTAATTTAATTACTAATCACATTCTACTTTTGGATTACACTCCAGTTAAATTGTCTCCGTGTTGTCTTTAGTTCTCCGCGCTTAGCAATTCTTTAGATAAGATACTGTCTCAAGGTTTAGGTCTTTAGTTTCTAATTAATCAATTTCAGGTCTTTTTGGTGTGTAAGCCAGTGATTTTAGACCAGTGATGCATTTTCGTGGTTTGAATATGAAAAATCATACTGACCAGTTAGTTCCTTTACCGGACATGCACATTGCAATATCACGGTCTGCTAATGCTCAAGTTTTAACCAATTTGGATCTAAATAATGCGTATTATCAGAACCCGGTACATGAGTCGTGTGTAAATATATGACAGCTTTTACTATCCCGTAAAAGCTGGGGGGAGGGAATGGTGTTTAACGCCCGTTTTTACTACTGAGACACAACAGGCGGGGGACATTGATGCATTAATGATATACCAGGTAAAATGATTTATTGGAAAAGGATCTTTTAAGAAAGGAAACGTCCCAGGCTTAAATTTAGGGCACCTCCCCGACATTTGCCATTTATGAGGACTGAGGGGAAAAAAAAAAAAAAAAAAAAAAAAAACGAGTCAGGGAGGACGGTCCTGGCGGGATTCCAACCCCACATCTCTCGCTCACGAGTCCGCGCCTTAACGACCTCGGCCACCCGTAACGCTCCGTAGAAGCTGAACGAGTTCAACAGTGTACCTTGCTACGTTCATTCAGGTCCTTACGCAATTAATGGACGTTATTTTGGGGGATCCGGTCGTTGCTCTTCAGATGTTACTAGAAGCAGAAGGGCCGGACTTGAAACGAGCCCCTCCCGAAGGGAGTTGTCCGGATTGGGTTGGACTCGCGTGGCAGTGGTCCCGGAACTCACGGGAAATTCAGTATTCACGACGGCAGCGTGACCCAGGGGAGTGCCGAAGGCGTGTACCCTGGGGGCAGGTCCGTCTGAATAGCTGTCGTTCGTGGGGAGGTGGTGGCTTCCTTAATGCTGGGATAACTCACCCCTTAAGTGAGTAGGCCAAGCTAGTAGGGCCTATCCACCAGTCAATTACTGGCAGCTAGGTGCGCTCGGCTTCTGAAGCTAAGTTCACTTGGCGCGTCTGGGCGTCGCAAACGTCCGCAGCCGAACGGCGGGTCGGATTAACTTTTAGGTGCCGTCCTAATGCAAAAACCTACGGGATGCGCAGACCTCTGTGAAAAGATTGGACACCACAACATCCCACAGTAAAGGGAGGGATCCTCTTATAATATTTTGGGGGATATCAAATTCAAAAAGATGTATAATTATCTTGATTTTGTTATTAAGTCTCCTGCTTACGAATCACCTTTAGAACAGCTTCAGGGAGTTTTAAAAGACTGGGAAGTGCAAGCTAACTGTTAAGTTTACCAACGCTGCTTTTGCTACTTCCCTTATTATATTTTTGGGGTTATTTAACTATGCCCAATCGTGTGGCTATTGATCCCGCGAAATGCGAGTATTGCTCGATTCTTAGGAATGGTAAATAATTTTGCTAAATTTAACCCTCATCTTGTCTATAGATAGAGATGTTGCAATGCCTGAATAGAAAAAGTATCCGTAGGTATGGGGGAATGCTCAGGATTTAAAGAAGGCTGTCATGCCACCCCCGGTTTTGAACATACCTGATTTTGACAAAGTTTACGTTGCCTTTGCAATTTACTCTTTATATTTTTAAGCTTTTTACTATTTATCTACCTTCAAATGGGGAAAAAAAATGTGTTATTAATTGTGTCATTTGTTTAACAACACTTACAGGAGGACTGCAAATAATACACAAACTTTTCCCTTCTACCTCTGTACAAAAGTAACTGAGATCCCTTTTTTCTTGGAATTTTGTTCCTTTACTGCCAAATTGTCTTTTTTTTTGGACAGCTTGGAAAATGGTACTGTGGCAGAAATATGTGAATACTTAGTCACAACTCAAAAACTATTTACTTACTTACAATGAACACTATGAAACATGTATACGTAATTCTTTTATGCTGTAACTAACGTAAAATGTATGAAAATTATTTCATTTAATTTATTTCAGCTTAATATGGTGTTAACACAATGTAGTCAATGTATAAAATAAAATTTATAATAAAATTGACAACTTATAAACTACCCAATTTCCCCACACATATACACATTATATTATACAGTATAATAAATAAATAGTGTGCAACATAATTATAATTTATATATTCAGTATCATTGCAAACCTTGTCTGTAAAAAAATTAAACAAGTTTATTGTATCCATTGCAATTTTTAATATTATCAGGAAGTTAATATGGCTTAATGGTTTAAATAATGCAATGAAAAATATTAGAACTATCTAGTAGAATTTGCACAATTCAAATGCTAGTTACTGCAAAAATCAATAGCTCACACATGCAGATAGTCAATCTCCAATCAAGAGATAGGGCCAACACCGCCTTAAGAAGTGGGCATGACTTCAGCAAAGTGGCAGATGTATCGACACAGTAAGTGTGGTAATAAGCAACTTTGATAGACTGGGATTTTCCCAATAAAATACAAATTTAATATACATAATCTTTATAGAGGCAGAATTGGCTACAAAAGAACATACAAGGGCCATACAGAAAGTAAGGTTACAAACAATTATGTAGGATCAAAAAATCCATTTAATTGAAATTCACAGGATACTTCACAAATATATTACACTATTTTTCAACATAATCTCCAGATTGATACATTTCTGTAGTTGGGGCTTGCTTTTGTATGCCAGTGTCACAGACCTCCACTGCCAGCTCTTTCAGCTACTTCTTCACAGCTTCCTTGAACTCCTGATTGTTGGAAAAATGTTTCCCACCCAAAAATTTCTTTAGTTTAGTGAAAAGGTGATAGTCCGAAGGTGCCAAGTTGGGTGAATGGGGGGGGGGGGGGTGAGAATATCCCATCCAAACCATGTCAGTCAGCACCTCCTGTGAAACTCACACGGGGTGGGGCTGTTATCATGCAGGAGGCTGACTCCCAGGTCAGCATTTCCCTTCTGCTGTTCTGAATGGCTTTTCGGAATTTTTTTTACGGTATTGCAGTAAGCCTCTGCATTAATGGCAGTCCCTTTGGGCATAATATTCACCAGAAGACCCCCTTACGGTCGCAAAAAACAGATGCTATGATTTTTCCAGCTGAAGGAGTCGTCTTGAAGTTTTAGGTGGCTGGGGAAGAAGATGACAGTCTTTTGAATTCTGGGGTGTTGTGACACACACACACACACACACACACGTGTCATTCTCCGTAACGATAGAGTCCAGCCAAGTTTCTCCCCCCTATGCAAAACGATCCAAAAATTCACGGTTGTCACGTGTTTTTGACGGTGCTATGGTGTGAGTATTCTGGGCACCCATCTCGCACACAACTTCTTATAACCAAGTTTTCCGACACAATTATCACCAAGGAGACTCCGAGAAATGTCAGGAAATTCTTCGTGAAGGTCGTCAAGCGGCACACGGTGGTCATTTCGCATTTGTTCTTCAATTTTTTGAACAAGTTCGTCAGAAATCACTGATGGTCTCCCACTTCTTGCCTCTTCGTGAGTATCAGTACGGCTTTCTCTGAACAACCTAACCCACTTCGTGACATATTGTCGACCCATCACATCACTATCATAAACTTCCACGGCTTCCGATGAATATTCGCAGCGATACTGTTCTGCAAAGTCAAAAAATGGATGACCGTGCGAATCTCGCTCGGACGGGAGGTGGCGGGAGCGCGCAAAAACCTCTCCATCGGGAATTTACTGTGAACAAAATGGTCGACAAACATGCTAGACCAAAAAAAACTGACCGTTATAATCCACCCTACACGCAAGGTGAGCCAACTTGGAAACAAAAACATTTCCACGGCATCAGGAGCCCTTGTAACCTTACTTTCTAGATGGCCCTTGTTTTCAGTTTGGCCTACTAGGAAAACTACTAAATATTGAGGTTGGCAGAGGATAACTTCTATGAGTAACATAAACTTACCTTGTCTTTGTATGCAGTAGCTACAACATTTCGCTTAGGCTCTTGGTCATATGCAACTGATTCACATCCAAAATGTTCACAATATTCATGTACAAAGTGTCGTTTGTCTCGATTCATTGAGTCGAAGGAATAACTGCGACTTTTCTGTTTTGACTGAAACAAAATCATATGCTAAATAACTTTCACAGTATTTCCTTTTATCCTCCTTTTTGTTCCTGTGGCTCTTATTTTCATAACTTTTTAAACATTATTTCAGCTGCACAGAAAGTTCATGCATTATAGCAAATGATATTTTCAATAGAATTTTTAAATGGAAAACACATTAAAGGTTTGTAATTCAGAATGCCTCCCCCCCCCCAAAAAAAAAGCCAAATAGTAACATCCAAAAACCATTTTGTTTATTATTAACACTTTGGCAAGTAATAAGAATTGTGAAGAATACATTACTTCAGGCATATTCTATTTAAGGGAGATTGTTAATGAGGGCTTTTCCTGCAACTTGCTCAATTCAACAGTGACATTTAAAACCTCACAAAATCTACATTTATGCATAAAACAAAATACTGCAATTAACATAAACCATAAATTTTATTTTTGCAGAAAAAAACATTAAGTTTAGAAATTAATGGTGGAATGATTTAATCTTCAATAAAGCATCAGAAACTAAAACATAATTTTACTAACAAAATAACCATAGACAATATATTGTTGCCAATTAATATAAAGTTTATTTATGCCATCTTGCTTCTAAAAATGATGAAATTTATAAATGCCATCTCAGTTTCTTCTTGGTTATTGAAGGCTTTATTCTTCAGGAAACTGAATAGGTGTCTGAATAACTAAAAGTCAGTTGGTTAAAGGTTTGGCAAATATGCTTAGGTTTAGGTTAGGTTTCTTTTATTTAAGAACACACTTTTGACAGCATCCCATTCAATACAGGGCATGAAATGGCCAATAAAGTTTGCTCAGAGCCTCTTCTTCAGGATTTAGGTTCTTACATTCATAAATCTGCAACACAGACCAATGGCTTTGCTACCCTTTCAAAGGTAGTGACACTTTTTTATGGCCTAAAAACCTATGGATTCCCTGCAATCTTGGGTCTATGAGACAAATGAATAGTTTATTTTCGGAACAACATTAAGTCAGTAAATAGTAAATTTTCATGAATTGCAAAAAACTTTCTCACAAGGGTATTTTTGTCATGAATATAGTAACAAGAATTTTTAGGAATTCTGTGTCACATTTAAGATGGTTTTGCCATATTTTTAAAGAAAATTTAAAATTTTAAGTAGTCCTTTTAATCAATTTAAAGAAGTTTGTTTCTGAAATAAATGCACACTTTGAATAAAAGTAAATGTTACTTTTTAACTTTTGGAATAAATTTCAATGCAGAAAACTTCAAAATGAGTCACTTTAATATTCTACTTATGAAAATAAAAGTATATAAACAAAAACAAGTACTTTGTGCAAACTGATCTAGTCTCTGGAAACATTGTGTAAATTAAATTAAACTGTCAACTATGTAGTTAATCATAGAATGTTGCAATTTCTTCCTCTTGAGGGATATATTGCATCAGCTTGAGAATGTCAACAACTGTTTGTTTGTTTGTTTATTGGAAGAATTCCTTCAGGATATGCTGATGTGGTAGAAAAAATTACTTGATCAATACTAATGATACATGATATATGATACTTTTGTCATCAATAAATTTCTTGGAATTACTCAGCCCTCATTAATGATAAAATGGCTAAATTGCATGTATTGGCTGATTTTGAATTCTTATTTCTGCAGCCTTGGGACTTCCCTTCCTGATATCTCTCGAGATGTCACATTTCTTTTGTAATATCTTGACCACCAACACTTGTAGTGTACTACATCAGAACAATCAGGGATTACTACTTGAAATTTCATCTTCTGGCTTGAGTTAACAATTACTTCAGTGCACTTCTTTAATGTGTATATTTAATTACCTTCTCAGTTTTCTTTTCAGAACAGTGAAATCCCTGGCACAAGGGAGAAATGAATGCCCCCAAATTGGAAAAAAATATTGTTAAATTGTTTTAAGTTTCCCTGTTGACAACAGAGTTGACAAAACCCTCAACAAGGTGTGGTTTTTGTTCTAACCTTCACATTCGCCTGAAGAGAAGTGGAGATTTTCTACACTTTTTGGCAATGATGTATCCAGATAGTTCATAATAAATGAGGCAACTTCATTAGGCCATTTGGATCCCTTGCCTCCATGATAGATAAAAAATGTTGCTGAGTCATCCTCGAGGATATATACACAAAAAACACTGTTACATGTTGCAAATAAAATGTCTCTTGCACTGGAATACTAGGAAGGTTGATTTTGCATAAAACCTATACACGTTGCACCTACTGTGCCATCATTGCAAGAACAGAATTTTCTTTAAGTTTACTATAAAATTTCTTAGCTCTGGAAATGTGTACCATTTTTTCGGCAGAATGTACTCTTTTGGCAGCATCGTTTCAAAATTTTCTTTTCAGAGTGATGTTCAGCTCTGCTGATGAGTCTCTTGCCATCTCTGTGCAATCTAGAGAGGAAACATTTATATATGAGCTGGAGGCTCTCATTGTGTTGTAAGATTTAGAGAGGAATGCAAAATTAATGTGAAACACATTTATTATTATCAGCTCCAGAATACAAAGAGGAAGTAATTTTAGGTGACCAAAAGCACAATTTTTACTCAATGCATAGGCTGTTTAGTGCAGAAACAACATAAGTCACTGAAATATGTGGTGTCTACATCAAATGACATTTTCACAGCCTCTTGAAGGTTTCATTAGTAACCTGACGATTTTTACTCAATGCATAGGCTGTTTAGTGCAGAAACAACATAAGTCACTGAAATAGGTGGTGTTTACATTAAATGACATTTTCACAGCCTCCTGAAGGTTTTATTAGTAACCTGACTATGTTCTTTCTACTCAAAATGAAGAATGTACATATATAGAAAGCGATTTAACTATTAACTCAAACTTGGCCAAATAATGACTAATGTTGTATCTTAATTAACAATGCAAGTATGATTACTACTAGATTGCCAGAACTGCTGTCAAATATGCTGAATGAGATAGAATTTTGTAGCTCAGTTGATTTAGTTTCTGGAGTGTTATTTCCAAGATGTGTGGCTGGACATTATCATGAAGAATAAATCTTTTCTTAACTATATTTCTATGATGTAATTGTTTTGCCAAAATACAGAAAATTGTAGTGAATTAAACCAGCTGCAGATCACCATACAACTGCTAATTACTTCCACTGGTGTAATTTTGGTTTATTACATGCTTTACCACTTCATCAAGATTCAGCCATTGTGCTGATTGTTGCAGTCCTTGTAGAGAATCTAATTTTAATCCAGGTCACAATACAATCCAAAATTAAATAATTTTTTTTTGGTGTAAAGGTATTGAATAAGACTTCAAACCTACATCTGTTTATACACATTTAATTTATGTGACACACATTTATCAACATTGTTCACTTTTTCCATTTTGCTCAAGTGATTTTTTTTTTTTTGTTATAGTGTCCAATGCCTATTTTACTACTGAAGCATCACAGGACACTGATGATACATGAGATGAAATGATAAATTGGGAAAATATTTTTATAAGGAAGCATTCCAGGCCTAAGTTTAGGGCGCTTTCCCTTATCAATCATGAGGATCCAGGAAAACCCGGAAAAAACCTCAGTCAGGGTGGAGGGTCTTAGCAGAAATTGAACTATACCTAAGTTTTTGTTACAGACAGGAGAAATTCATTGAAGCTCCACTCCCGAGCAGTAGCGGAGAAAGCCAAGGCAGTGACTTGCACAGATATAGCTAGATAATATGGCATGTTAATGCAATGGCTTGATAGCTCAGATAGTTAAGGTGTAAAGGTAGTGGGTTTGATTCTTCGCATCCTGAAGCTTTCCCCCCCACTTTTGGAGGTTAGGGAGATTTGCCACCATTACTATGATTTACTTGCTAACATAGTACCCACCGCCACGGGTGGCCGAGGTGGTTATGGCGCGGACTCGTGAGTGGGAGGTCTGGGGTTCGAATCCCCCCAAGACCAACCTCCCTGACAGGTTTTTTCCAAGTTTTCCTCAGTCCTCATTAATGGCAAATGCCGGAGAGGTACCTGAAACTTAGGCTTGGAACGTTTCCTTCCTTAAAAACATCCTTTCCCAATTTACCATTTCATCTTGTGTATCATTAGTGTCCACCGCCTGTGGTGTCTAAGTAGTAAAAACGGGCCTTAAACACTATAAAAAACCATAGTACCACAAACACAATGTGCTATAAATCGATATTTACGAATTTTTTTCTGGAATCAAAGGAGATTTGCCACCATTACAGTGACTTACCCGCCCTGTCAATTTATTGACGAAAAGCATGCGAGCGTAGGCCGTCAGGCCGTAGCAAGCTGCAGCAAACCACTGGGTCCATTGGTTTCTAGAATTTGCTCGAGGTTAGCGTTAAGGTTAGTGTATGTATATATTAATTGCGAATTTCAATAAGGCAACATGTGGTAAAAAATAATAGCTCAATGTTGCGTTACGAAACAACATATTGCACCCGTAAAGCTAAGGAGGACAACGCATGGGTTACGTTACGTTTAAGAAAAAAATAATACTTGCAACATTTACACTCTTACAAGCATTCCGTATCTTCCGTTTGCGACTGCGGAGCTCGGCGCTCTCCGCTGTCGTTCAGGACTGGAGCTTCAGTTTTTGTCCTGCCTATAAGAGCAAGTCAGACCTCCCGCTTGCGAGTCCGTGCCTTAACAATTTAGACCACTCGTGTTTCTGTTGGTCAGCTAAAAATGGCAAGCTGCTGTTGCTGTGTAAGACGGCAATTATTTTATTTATACCTTTTATAAGCGATAAATTATAAGGTTCCATTGGATCAATCCCATGAGGAAATTTTTACAGCATAAATATTTTCAGCCTTTGGTGTATAATCACTTGCTGGGGAATAAATATTATCGATCACAACATTTGAGGAAACCATCTTTGAATTTTGCAAAGATATTAACGAAGTTGCAAAAATATTATGTGTCACTTATACCAACCTTACATTTGGAACTATATTATTACAGTGTTTCTCCGAGTATATTAGCAGAAAAATCGGATTTGCTATTGGAAAATAAAAGGGGGCACTTTACGCTTGAACGATACTGTCCCGCAAAAGGTATATATTGACTTTCTTAAAAGGTAGTTCAGTCTGAGTGTTTCAAGAAATTAGCAGTTAAGCTACTGCCTTCATCTTCTGCCTCTGGAATAGACTTACGAGTACCTCGCTATATATTTACAATTATGCTTAAAAAAAAAAATATCAGGCGTGTAGTGGAACAAAATTGCCTTTTATTATGGCATGATTAAACAAATTGCAAACCCTAGCATTAATTGATTTCTGAAGTAAAATGTCTTGATTCATGCTCGTTTGGTGAATTTAAAATCACTTTGAAAAATTTTGTGGTTTGTATTAGCGCTAATTCTCATCCAGTTATCGTTAGAGGTACAGTATTACTGTCAATGACAGTGGCATCATTTTCGTGTAAATTTAAATTTCATATTGTATCTAACTTACTTATCAAGTGGTTTTAGGGATTGATTCAATAAATTGTACTGATATGGATTTGATTTAACTCGCAATGTTGTTTCGTTTGCTCGTTGTCTTATTCTTCTGCAAGATCAGTATCGTTTTTTTTTCTTCTAGATTCAGGCTTTGGTGAAAAGTCGTCTACGGCTCTATTAAGAGTGGAAACTCGACTTCCCTAAACTTTTCGCATTTGTCAAAATTATTCCTGTTGTACAACTTTGCAGTGGATTTTCGGACATTGTTATTCCTACCTTTGGATGCACTTATGTGTTAAGAGTACAGAATTATTTAGCGTGACGCAGTACCTGTAAGATTGTCACTTCAAAGAATAGCCTTAATAAAACAAAAAATTAATTAAATGTTGGAAATTATCAAGCTATCCAAGGCTAATTATTCTAGGCCTATTTTCTTAGTGTTCAAAGTCAATGGTGATATGCGAACCGTAGTGAATTATCGCGTACTGAATTCGAAAATCTCTATTTGTGTTTTCACTGCTTTGCGCGAGTCAAGTATTTTGCTACTTTGGAATGAATAGCGCTTATCAAATTCCGCTGCCTGAGGATTTGAAGAGGTACATAGCTTTTGCTAAGGACTAGATCTTATATACATTTGTTTACTTGTTGGCTTGGCTGTGGATGCCAAAATTTTAGTGCTCCTCTTGGATTAAATCTGCGTAATTTGAAATAGTTATATTTTTACATGATTTAAACACTGATTCTGAATCTTTTGAACAGTATCTCGCTCGTTTAAAGGAAGTTTTCCAGTGACTGAGATTGGCTCCGCTGACCAATAGTTTGGAAAAGCTACTTTTGCTACTCTTCAATTAAAGTTTCTCCAGCCGGTGTGGCTATAGATCCCGAACAAATTTAGAATCATCGTGATTTTCCCAAAACGCCTAAACAGGTCGCTCAATTTATCGGAATGGTAAATCACTTCTCTCGCGTTCTTTATGCTGAGAAACTAAATCTATTGCATAAGGAGATTTAACTTGAAATGCCGAGAGCAGCAAGAAGCGTTCGAGTGTTTAAAACACTATTGATTGCATAATTTGTATTGTTAGTTCCGGATTTTTCACTTTTATGTTACAAACTGATGTGTGCAGCACTGTTATTTACCGCTCCGCTCTCTTTTTACAGGACCATGCTTCGAGATCGTTGTGCGGTCTAGAAAGAAAACATTTTATATATGAGTTGGAGGCTCTCGTTATGTTGTTAAGATTTAGATAAATGCGGCTTTTATTTGGGGCACACAATTTTCATTCAACATGATAACCAAAATTTTGCATAGGTCCTGGCAAAAACCCGTAAGACACGTCTTGCAGTTCGTTGGGCGCTGCGTACGACGGTAGGTACATAAGCTTCCGGCCTAACCATTTTCTAGGTATGATAAAGACAAAAACTATATTTCACTTTTCAATATAGTTACAATCCAATCCCCCCCCCCCAAAATAGAAGTCTCGTCTGCAAAATGGGCATAAACAACATTCATCCCTTCTTCGTCACACTTTAGTTTCCTTCCTCTAAGGTCCTTCTTGAGTTGTGAGAAGAGGAAATAGTTACTGGGAGCTAGATCTCGGCTGTAGGGTGAATGATCGATCTCCCAAAAGTCATATTTCTTCACAGCTTCCTTTGTAACAAGAGCTGTGTGCACAGTTAAGCTGTCATGAAGAAGGCGCACAGCACCACTCAGCTTTCCTTGCCTTTTCTCTTTGATGGAAGCATGTAGTCTGTGTAGTAGGCCGGCATAGTTCTCCCCATTTACTGTGGTGTTCCTCTCCTTGAAGTCGATGAAGAGTATTCCTTCATAGTCCCAAAAGATTGTGGCTATGATCTTCTGGTTGACTGATTGACCTTGGCCTTTAGAGGAGGCGTTTCGCCAGGTTTATGCCACTACGTTGATTCTCTTTTGGACAAGGGATCATAGTAGAGGATCATAGTTTCATTTCCTGTAACAATGGTTTGGAAACTTCTCTCTCGTTGCCACGGCAGAGCTCTAAAAATGCCTGAAAACAGATGACTCATTGCTACTTTTGGACCGAGGAAAGAAGTCTAGGCACTCGTCTTGCACTAACCTTATTCATTTGTTCATGAATAATTCGAAGGGCTGTTGTTTTAGAAAGACCCAACCTTAAAAACAACTCGATACTCCATTTTGAACATGTCACAATCTTCTACACATAGCCTTTTCTTTATGCAACTATATCTGAACTGAACACAGCGGAGCGGAAGTTACAGTTGCAATTATTTACTTGATAGATAGATGACACAGATAAGGGTATTGTGAAGACGATAATCCTTATCGGCGAGGCCGGAAACTTGTGGACTTAATAAGGAGCATTCCAATTTCAAGTTGTCCACATCAAAAGAACAAATAATTGCGTGGCGGTTGCTTTGTCGTGCATATTTACCGAGAGTGAATCAAACTCACAACCTACGAATTCCTGTTAGGCCGTAATGGTTGTGTTATCCGATTGCCCTATAAATTTGTGGACTTGCATCTATACCGAAATAATGATAAAATTTTAGCTCTGATTTTTAAACGACTATGAAAATGTGAAGAAGTGCAGCTATGTCGATTCAAAGAGCAGATTTTGTATTGTTTTCCGAAACCTAATCAATTCATAATTCAGCTTGGTACCACTTTTGCTTCATTAAAACCATGTAACGCTAATCGGAGCTTACTTAGATATATATAATACTAGACATTATATCCACCTACATTTTATTTGAAAGGGAATTTACAAGAATTTATAAACCCAGATATGGCTGAATACTTTCTTTTTCCTTCCTTTTTGATCATTGAATTCTCACAAGAATCTGTTAATTGGTTTAAGTATCATGCAATAAAGTTAAATATTTTTTATATTGACACACAATATGTCAGTCATGCAAGTAGTTGATGATACAAAGAATACTAAGTTAGGAACATAACTATATTAAGAGCTTTGGAATAAGTTTTTTGCGAATTATTTTTGCTAGAATAAATAGTTTTCACTCTTTTCACTTAGCTATCCGATTATTCACTTAGTAAGCACCGGCCTGTGCTTAAACTTTTCAACGGATAGGCTCTACTGAGCGGACCCCCTGGAAAAAGGGGGGTGGGAGGTTAGGAGGAAGGAAAAAAGCTTCCTTCATTTTATGTATCAGAAATAGTTAATACATACATTTAACCTTGTACTATAAATTATTTATAGCGCAGTTCTATTCTTATCTCATTCTTAACAAACAAGTCGATCACTTGGTCGTAGAAGTCGGGCAGCTTTTGATTTTGAAGATCACATAACATTTCCTTCTCAACATAAAGGAGAGTCATTTGTGAAAATGCATTCTTGGTGCATCATATTTGTTGTGTATGTTTTTACTCTTTTCAAAGTTGAAAAACTTCTTTCTGCAAGTACTACTTACTAAATAATCAGTTCACAAAGTTTCACTTCTCCCTCATAAGCTTCATATAAGTCGTTTGCTCAAATAAAAACTAAACGTTCACTGACATTTTTGGAATTAAATTCTTCCGAGAAGTAAACAGTTGTTAAGTTGTGCTCTTAAGGCAACAAAGTCGAAAAAATCACCAAATGAATCTTCAGGGATTGAAGTCCAGCTTCAAGAAAATGATTCCTATTTCTAATGTAGTTTTGCGAATAAATGAGTTCTAGAAAACGAAGAGATTCCAGGTTGTTGAATCTGTTTTCATTTGTAGTTTTAATGTTTCCAGTACTTCACTGTAAAGTTTTCACATCTGCACAACCGTCACGTCTTGATCTCTTTCTTCTGAACTCATTAATATCGCCTGCTCATTACACTTGTTCCAAACCACATCAAAATCATCACGTTTGACTTTCCAAAAATAAAAAAACTCATTAACTTTCTCAATGCTGTATGCAATGACATGAAAATTTGCTTGAAGTTTGTCAAATAAAATATCACTCTGAGGAAAAATGTTTGCAAACAGGTTCAGAAAGAAACAAAAATTAAAATCTTTCAGAGATACTATAAACCCATTAGCAGCTGTGACTGCCTCTTGGTTCCAGTTTTCATCAGGATCAGCGACTTTCTCAAATAAAGCGACAATACTATTACGATGCTCGGTGCTAACTATACGAGAATGAAAATTCCATTGTACCATTGAAGCTCTTGGTAATCTTTTGTGTATTTCATCAAGTGCGTTCGTTCTTTTAGAATGCAAATACATTCAAAGTACTAAAAATATTCTGCATTCTTTTATCGCGCATGTCGATTGTGACAGAACTAAGTTCAATCTATGTGCCATGTAGTGAATAAATAAAGCATGCGGGAACGTGTCTTTGACTTTCGCTTGAAGGCCGTTTAAAATAAAAGGCCTGCTATCATTGCCGCTCTATTTTAACTTTCTGCTACTAGCTTTTTTTCCCCACACCCATATTGTACTACAATTTTTGTTACAATCTCTACAATGCATCTGCCGAGCGAGAGCTACTGATGCCAGTAAATCCAATGAATCTTTCCTCGACTTTGTCCTTCAAGCTATAACGCTATATCACCGCCACGGGTAGCCGAGGTCGGTAAGATGCGGACTTGTGAGCGGGAGGTCGGGAGTTCGAATCCCGCCAGGACCTAAAGGTTCTCCTCAGTTCCTCATAAATGACAAATGCCGGGGAGGTACCCTAAACTCAAGCCTGGAACGTTTCCTTCCTTAGAAAAAAAAATTCCCCATTTTATTTCATGTAACATCAGTGTCCACCCCTGTGGTGCCTCAGTAGTAAAAACGGGCGTTAAATACTATTCAAAATAACGCAATATACAGAATAACTGAAATTTATTACTAACATCAGTTGTATCAAGTATAGTAGAGATGAAATTACTATCTTTGACTTTAATTTCTAATTTTCTGCATAACGACATTTGATACAGCCAACATCAAGTCATTTTGAATCAGATTGGACAATTCTGTGAATGCCGAAGAATTTTCGATAAGATGCTTCAGAGTCAAATTATATTTGGAGATGAAATGAACCAGCTCTTGGTAATTCCCCATATTTAATGATTCATTGCTTTCATTGTGACCTCTAAAATCAAGCTCCTGTTTTGACAAAAAACAGATCAATTCTATAAATTTCTTAATAACTTCTATGTTTTTCGCTACAATTTCATTATGCTGTCGATGGCACATATCTCTTTGTTGATCCAATAAGTAATCAATCCTCACTTTTCCAAAACAACAACTTGTACATGACTTTGTGATAAACTGTGTTTCTTCACTGCATAGTGAAAATTGTCCATATCATTATATCCTATTCTGTTCCATACATTCTTTTCTGTGTCGAAAAGAAGAAAAAGCCAGCAGAAGAGTGTTGACATGACAACATCCTGTTAACCATTTAATTTTTAGATATTGATGGGAATAGAAATGCCTAATGAAATACTTTCCTGTTTGGATAGTAATGTCTGGTGCCTGTCTTCCATTCTGCAAAATGTCCCTCTTTTTCTCAAAAGCATGGCAAATAAACTCCTTTTTTAAAATATCGCACACAAAGCACTGAGTTAAATTTGTATCTGTACTTGCAATGGGCTGATTTTCCATATCTACTTAATAAATTCTTCTAGCTTAAATGTGAAGGTAATATTTTACTTCTAACACACTTAGAATGGTACATAAAAATCCGCCAACAACAATGATAACTGTAAGCACAGAGTCTGGTATTTTCATAAAATTAGACACACGCAGGAAACTGCATGTGTAAATGATGATCACTGATTGTAATACGCTGTCTATTCAACAACGTACCTTCAAAGGCATCTATGGTCAGCTTGGGCGGGGAGAAAGAAACAGATCCCAAGCTAAACTGCTTGCAGGATAGCAGGACATAGCACAGAAAGAAATGGACGTATACAGTGGAGAAAGTTTGGGTTGCAATGATAACTAGCCTACTAGCAAAGCTATTATTCTTACGCTCTTTTCAACAGTATGGGATCAAACTGCAAGTTGATTATTATGAGTTAAATATTAATATTCATACTATAAATTCTTAAGAAATGGTACAGGTATGTGGATGACATTTGCAATAATACCAAAAAAGTATTCAATAGAAGCTCTGAAACTCCTCAACTTACAATGATATGCATTTCGAAGGAAGTGATGAACATATCAGCTATAAACCGAGATAGGGGATTTCCAGTCTTGATGGTAATATTTTTAGTTAAAACTGAAGAAATTTTGCTGTATGCATTTGTAGTGAGTTTTAATAGGTCTTCTACTTTTTTTGCTTGTAAATTAAGAAGGCTATTCGTTTCATTAACAGAAGTGTAAATTTTTCTATTGGGAATCTGGGGAATAAGAATTTTACATCATTAAGTCTCCTGTTGCAATTCTGATATTTTGACATTTTTCAACTAAATCAAATGAATTTTTGATGTCCAAACTTTGAAATGAGTTGAACTTGTCATTTAACGTTTTTGCTATTTTGTATGTGGGCAATTTGATATTGTTAATGATTGATCTTATGTTATTTTTATGAATTTTAGGAAGTGCATAAAGTCTAGTTAGTACTGGATTGCTTTGTGTGACTATCTGTTTATCAGTTGTTGATAATATTTTAATTTCCTTCAGTACTTTGATTAAATTTTTACTGCAAGTATTGAGATGATTTTTTTCCATTGGTTTGAGGTCTTTCCTTTTTTAACAAATTTTCTACTCTGATTATGTAATCATTTTTGTACAAAATGGGCATTTTTTCCCCCTTTGTCTGCCTTTATATACAGGTATTTTAAGAGAGAAAACATAGGGTCTGTCTGTTCAAATTTCAAAGCTATGGCTATTAAGTTTCTAAAGCACCAGTATGCCATTGGATAATGAAGATGTACCTCGAAAGCATAACAATAATGAAGGAAGGTTTCAGAACATATCATTTTGGTACAATGGTTATGACATTAGATTTCGAGAAGAGGTGGTCATTTGTTTTTGAATTCAAGTCATGTTCATCACGTTTTCTGTTTTGTTTTCTAACTAGGGCCTCATAATACAGCTTTTAGCTTTCGTTTTAAGTTGATGTTTCAATTTATACCATAAATCTTAACACATATAATTACCATCCTTGTAATTCCTATTGTATTTGCCAATCAGAATTGGATCCTGAGTATGTGTTAGGTAAATTAAGTTTTAGGCATCATGCTAGTGGTAAGCTCATTAACAATTCTATATTGGTAATACATTCATTATTGAGAATGAGAATAAAACTTGAAGCTTTAAATAAATTTCATTCACAAATCTTTAGTATGCGTATCTCGGTACTTCATATTAAATAAATAAATAAAAAATAATTAACAGCATGACAAGAATTGAATCTGTGGTCTCCAGTACAGGATGCATTATGCATTATATCACATTAGCAGTTAAAGAGCTCCTTTAAAGTAGACTACATCAAGAACCACATTTATATATTTAGGATATATAATGCAAGAAGGCAGTTATCAGATGTTCAGTGTTTAGTTCAAATGATTAGTTCGAGATTTGACATATTTTTATGGAACTAAATTTTTAAAATGGTGATAACAAGCAGCGGAATATTGATATTTCTATGCTCACAAGGCAGTTACAAAGACATTCTAAACCAATTTTTCACCCTGTTGGACTTCAATACCAACTTATCAGCATCTCCCACCAAAACATTTAACACTATAAAACTGTGTTATGTTTAGTTGTGTACCATATATTGCCTATCTCAAATTGCTTATATATGACATCTCCACATTCTCTGAAATTATTTCGGTGTAGTTTATTAACACCCGGTATACAACCTGATTATCTATTAACGTTGGTCCTGATGGTCTCGTGGTAACCATACTTGTCTTGTAAACCCAAGATCCCAGGTTCAATAGATTTTTTCGGATATAAAAATTCTAAGTATGGCTTTTCTTCTGAAGGGAAGTAAAGCTGTGGGTCCCGTGTTGTAGTGTTTCACTGTTTGGCACACAGATTGATGAATATTCCACTCACAGAAGCAGAGTACAAAACAGAATACCTACAGATAATAAAGACAGCTATAACCAATGATTTCAACAAAAACACAGTGATAAAAATTATCAATAAATCTAAAAGACAAAAAGTGATAAGGGAAGTTTCCACACTGAAAAACACAAATGGATACAAATTCAAAAGTTTCACCTACCATCCAATTTACAAGTTCAAGAAAATTTTCGAAGAACATGGGATAATGTTAGCCCAAAAAAACAGATATAATATCAAGAATTTATTAGGTTGCACAGTAAAAGACTCCATACCAACAGAACAGAAATCAGGAATTTATGAAATAAAATGCGCAGATTGTGAGAAGAGCTACATAGGCAAAACAAAGAGAAATTTGGAAACTCTGAGGAAAGAACACTTTAGGAATATTCAGTTTAAGCAGGTGGATAAATCAGCAGTAGCAACTTACTTTTGGGCCAAAAATCATGAAATAAAACTGGAAATCAATCAGCCCAAACATCTTCACAAACGCACTTGGGAAAATTTTTTCAGATTGAAAAATAAAAAAAACCTAATGAGCTTTGAGTTTCCTCCTATGGATGAACTCAGCAATTTCCTACTTCAGCCAACAGATGCCATAACAAGAACATACTGGTGTCTAGCCATCGTTTTGAGTAACAGCGGTTCAGTGAGCAACTGAAGATGGGAGAGATTCTCTCAAAACACATCTTATTTTTTTGTAAGTGGAGTTTACTGTAAAAAATGAATACCTAAGTTTAAGGAATAATTTAGTTCATTTTGATCTTCCAAACAGTAGCCTCATCACAAAATTCATAAAATCCACAGACCAACATTTTAATACCATGCTGGGAAGCTGACAGTGGAACCATGTGATGAAGGCAACAGTCTTGGAAATATATTTAAGTGGAACAAAACTAGTGATATTTGAGGAATTCCTCATAAATAAGTTGTTATATTTGTTTTCTTGTTTGAAGAAGCACAGAGTTAGCACATAGTGATACAACATGGTTTATATGTAAAATTTAGTTCATATGTTAAATGGACAATAGATAAGGCACAATGATTGGATTCCATGCCAATGTAATTAGCATCAGAGGATGGCTACTGACTATTAGATAACACAGACAATAGGTAAACATATAACTCACCCATTTTCAATTTGGAACTTGAATCTACTCCCTGCCATTATCCGAGTGTTGGCTGAAACTGAATTGCTTTTGATTTGGCAATGGCACACCAATAATCTCTTTTACTGAAGTAAAATTATTTTGGATTTAAGTTGCAAATATTTTGTAAAATATAGATACATTTTTCTACATAATAAGAAGAAAATTTTATTATTATATTTTAGATTAATATCATTTTATATTATTGTATTAGCTGATATTCTTACTTTGTACTAAAGGATTAATTTACAGCACAAAGAGCAAATAGCATTATTTTCAGTGAGAAATTCAGATAATTTTATGCGGGCTCAGTTTTTTATGAGATAATAAGAGCAAGGGTGGGGGAGATAATGCTCATGTCTCTCCTGGGATTAAGCAAATGTACTCGGCTTAATTCTGAACCCAAAGTGAAAGATTACTCACAATATACTACAATTTTCTGCATAAATAAGAAGGTAGGTTGGTAAGTTTCCGACCTAACCATTTTCTAGGTATGATAAAGACAAAAAATATATTTCACTTTTCAATATAGTTACCCTTTATTGCAATACACTTCTCACATCTTTGAATTAAATTTTAATGCCCCCTCTCCCCAAATAGAAGTCTTGTTTGCAAAATGGGCATAAACAGCATTCATCACTTCTTCATCATACATTCCTTCCTCAAATGCCATCCTTGAGTTTTGAGAAGAGGAAATGGTTATTGTGAGCAAGATCTGGGCTGTAGGATGGATGGTTGATCTCCTTGAAGCCACATTTCTTCACAGCTTCCTTTGCAACAAGAGCTGTGTGCACAGGCACAGGCACATTGTCTTGAAGAAGTGGCATCCCACCACTCAGCTTTCCTTGCATTTTCTCTTTGATGGGAGCATGTAGACTGTGCAGTAGGCCAGCATAATACTCCCAATTTATTGTGGTGTTCTTTTCCTTGAAGTCAATGAAGAGTATTCCTTCACAGTTTCAAAAGATTGTGGACATGAGCTTCTTGTTTGACAAGTGATCTTGGCCTTTAGAGGCAATGCTTCGCCAGGTTTACACCACTCCACTGATTCTCTTTTGGACAAGGGATCATTGTAGAGGACCATCATAGTTTCATTTCCTGTAATAATGGCTTGCAGAACTTCTCTCTCGTTGCCACGACAGGGCTCCAAAAATGCCTGACTCATTGCTGCTTTTGGACTGAGGAAAAAGGTCTAGGCACTCATCTTGCACTAACCTTATTCATATTTAAATGTTCATGAATAATTCAAAGGACTGTTGTTTTAGAAAGATTCAACCTTGCTACTATTTCTATAATTCTGAGCCGCTGGTCTTCCATAATTTCTCCTTCCACAATAGAGATGTTTTAAGGAGTTAGCACCTCCATGGGTCGACCTACATGCTCTTCTTCTTCAATGCTTTCTCGACCCATTCGAAAAAGTTTGGGCCATTCTTTTACGGTAGAATATGAGGGGAATGCTTCCCCATATACACTATCCAATTGCTATTTTATTTAATTTGGATTAAGTCCTTCTTTTGTGAAGAACTTAATAACAGCTGGATACTCCATTAAGAACATGTCACAATCTTCTACACATAGCTTTTCTTATGAACTATATCTGAACAACTGAAGATAGCAGAGTGGAAGTTACACCTGCAATTATTTACTTAACAGACAAGGTATGACACCAGATAAGGGATTTGTGAAGCCAATAATATTTATTGGCAAGGCCGGAAACTTATGTACTTACCCTCTTACCATTCATGTGTAGATTTTTGGGTTTGGATTTCCTATTATGTTCCACTTTACAATGAAAAGGTTATCATCACAAAGAACATTAAGTCGCAACATGCCAAATTAATGACTGATCTGAATTACTTTATTGCTCATAGACTTAGTACACATGTTTCAAGCCCTGTCATAAGATTTTACAAACACAATTTTTATAAAAACATTTATAGTCCATGAATTAGTTATTTACATTTTGTCTGATCTATATGCACATTCATTGGTTAAATAGCTCTCAAGCTTGTTTCTGAAATCTGTATCACTTGCCTATTTTAAATTTTGAGGTAATTTGTTACAAATATTACACACCCATAATAACAGAGTATATAATTCTGATCTTAGGAATTCCTCCTCTAAACAAGTCATAAAAAAAGCATAAAACTGTGCCATTCTTGTGCCTTTCATATGTAGGTAATAAAATCATCAAAACTACATACTGTAGGCAAGAACCAGATAGGTTAAGTGACAAATAAAATCTATGGATAGGGATATGAGGATATACCAAAGTCTAGGAAAGTTGTAATTGTAATATAATTTTATGATGGGGAATGTTAGTAATAAAGTAATCAGAGCAGTAGCTAGAAGTATATTACGATATGCTGAAGAAGTGCATTCAATGAGGGAGTCAAAAATGCCAACTATAGGTGGTCTGGACAATTTTTTTAAACGAGTTTTAGGTCAAGATAAATGGTAGGAATGTGAAAAGCATTAGGAGTAAAGACATATCCTTCTCTGTAGGACCATAAGAAGTGATGATAAAAGCTATATCTTAATTAAACTTGAGTGTAACTTGTGACATCAAGCTGTTGTTAGTCCTGGTGTTCTAGTGGTAACCATTCTTGTCTTGTAAACTCAAGATTGCAGGTTCAATCCCAGCCAGGGTCAATGGATTTTTTCTGGCATAAAAATCATATGTATAGCTTCCTTCAGAAGTGAAGTAAAGGCATGGATCACATTGTAGATTAATGGCAAGAAAAAGAACCTCAAGCCTGAAAGAAGAGGCCTCTGAGCAAAATTTATCGGACATTTCACACTCTAAATTGAATGGGATGCTGATGACCTGAGATGTTAAAAGAGCATCTGTAAATAAACCAAATCAACTCAACAAGTCAAGTTGTTGGTAAACTTCTGCCCTGAAAGAAGAAATATCCTGTAGTACTACTAAGGAAACTTTATCAGTTACAAGAATTAAAGATCAGTACTATTTATTAGTCTTTTTAGTGTTGATATCTCCCATAAAGTTACCTTTAAGGAAGAAGTTATCTGAAAATTTTGAATCGCTAATTATTCTTGAAAAATTGGTTAATGAAAATGTTTAAAAATGACTAGAAGTAATTAAGGAGATTTATGTAGTTTTTTGTAGTGGGAATTTTTCACAGTGAAATATATTATAATATGACAAATTATTGTTATTGTTACAAAATCATTCAAATTTCACTAATTTTGTTCCACTTACTTGGACATGTTTCAAAGGCGCCTTTGAAACATGTCCAAGTAAGTGGAACAAAATTAGTGAAATTTGAGTGATTTCGTAAGGTGCCTTTGAAACATGTCCAAGTCAGCATGACAAAATTAGTGAAATTTGAGTGATTTCGTAACAATAATTTGTCATATTAAGGAGATTTATGCTTGCAAGGTTAGCAAAACTAAAGAAAGCAGGAAGTTACATCAGAATGGATTGTATAGATTGGTTTGCCTAATGATGGCATCTTAAATTCTGACAAAATTTTACACCATTAGAAACTAATTTAAGGTTATTAAATTTAGGAGTTCAGTCAAACAATAATCCTTTTTGTAAAAGTAATACATCTGCATTAGCCTAAGATAAAAGAAAAATTAATAACCTCTGTTTTACTGACTGGAGAAATACAAGGAAAAATTTGTCCTTAGGATGCCGGTATGAAGTAATGCTGTAGTATTTATGTGGATGAGATAAACTGAAAATCAAAACCAAGTCAGGGCTGATGCTAGGATTGGTGGTGTACCACTGCAACAGACTGGACATGACAAACGTAGTAGGAATAAAATGTGTTTAAAGTATTACTACAATTGTTTGCCAAAATGATTTTTTGTTCAGGATATTTAAGAAATTGTTCATCAAGATATTGTTAACTTTGAATATAGAAATGCCACTTTGTAGAACTTCTACAGAGGAAAACGTACTTAGAAATTAAATATATTAGCTGATGAGTTGATTACATAGTATTATTTTTCCACTTACCATGTTTATTAGCACAAAATGTTTCATGAAACCTTGTCCACATCTTCAGTTGCTAGTCCATTAATGGGCAATTAAAATTGCATTTTGCACATTTATAGTTGGCTTTCAGCAGAAAATTATGAAGTTATGCAATTAATTCATCATGTTGAGATTTCCAAATTCATTGGGCTATCCTCATTTAATGTAAATCTTTTCCCATACAAAATGCACATATCACCCTTGGGTTTTTTAAAATTTCAAAAAATGTTCAAAGAATTTAACATCATCTTGGCCAGACAGAATAAGTATAATATAAAGAATCTCATAACATTAATCATATTGACAAAATTTCATTAGAAAAGAAGTTAGGTATCTGCCAGATAAATTGGTCAGATTGTAATAAAATATACATTGGTAAACAAAAGAAATAATAATGTCATCCTTATAGAACATTTCAGGAATATCCGATTCAAATAAACAGATAAATCAGCTGTGGCTAACTATTTTTGGAAAATAAATCATCAAACCCAAAAAATATACAAATTATTAAAACCAGCACAGCAACTGTTAGAACTTAAGGGAAAATATCTACAACAAGGAATATGAAGATATAGATAAATTTTGTAATTCCAACAGATGACAGATTAATTACAAAACAATGTAACCTGTCACCAAAAAGTCAGCTATAACCATCCACTATGTAATTTGAATTGTCTGTATGAAAACTAGAAGTGGAAGATGTTGACTACAGTACAGAAAAGTGCTAGCTAGAGTGTGGTTGTTACAACTACATCATAAAGCTACATTAAATAATCTTCCAGCACCATTCCAAAATGCTATAATCTTTGATATAACTTGACAGAGAGTTCCAGAGATGAGTAGCGACCACTGTGAGAGATGCGGAGAGGAAGAAAAACAAAAAAAGAGGTTCACTGTAAGTTATAGAGAAAATGGAATTATTTGATTTGATATTGTGATAAGATATGGAGTGAAAACAGGTTGATAGATAGTGCACAGTTGAGAAACATAGAATTTGATGCAGGGCATGGAAAGGCAAAACCAAAATAACACAAAAACAGCAAAGCAGTTAATAGGAAAACACAGTAAAAGGAAATGCAAATAGAAAGTAAACAAGCAAGAAAAATAGAGAAAAAAATACCTCTGGTGATATACTAAAACTGTAAAATATATAACCTGTAAAGAACAATATACCAAAAACAATATTAAGTAGAAAAGCAGATCTCTTCATCCTATGTAGTGCATCTGTCCCCATAGAGCATTAACATAAGAGAGGGACACAAGACTCCAATTCCAGTGAGATAATCATTTAGAAGATCCATCTGCATAGATGGATAGTGTCCTTCAAGAGGATCAATTGTTTTGAGGGCAGGGCTTTCAGTACATCCTTTGATATTGTACTTACGAAGCTGTTGACAATGGAGTGGCAATATAACTTCAACTTAGGTATTCATTTTTTACACTAAACTCCATTCACTTACACAAAAGTAAGATGCGTTTCAGGAGAATCTTTCCCATCTTCAGCTGCTCACTGAACTGCTGTTACTCGGGGAAGAAGGGGGAAAAAAAATCGAGTAACAGCGGTTCAGTGAACAACTGAAGATGGGAGAGATTCTCCTGAAACGCATCTTACTTTTGTGTAAGTGAATGGAGTTTAGTGTAAAAAATGAATACCTAAGTTGAGATTATATCCTTTGATATTTCTGCCTTCTTGGCTTCTTCAATTAAATATATACATCTGGCAACCAGTAGAAGGTGAGTGTGGGATGAAGTACGAGGAGGGCTTGAACTGTTTACAAGTGTATGTTTACCCATGTTGCAGCTTGAATTAGGACCTTTTACTCATATCTTGCATGCCTGCTGGATTTCTAACTGGACACATATCTGACAACACAATTTCTATTGGTACTAGCATGCGTGAATGTAATAAGGAGGGCAGAAAATGTTTAGGTAGCACATTCCTCTTGCTTGCCTTTTTCTGATCGCCATACAGTACATTATAATTAGTGTGTATGAATTCTAATGGATTTTCATTTATCTACAAGTTTTCTATAGTGTTTGGCATATTTAAGAAAGACTTGAGGTGCATTACTTTTTCTAAAAAGCTTATTTATACTTTTAGTGTCTTTAAGTCAGACAGACAGAGGGGGGGGAGTTCATTTTCTTTCATCTTAACATAAAAAGATGATCTAACAGGAACCGGAAAGTTCTGAAGGAAGAAAGAACAAACACCCCAGGAAGAGATAATAAATTCCTCATTTGCCCTTTAATGTCACAAAGGGGTCAATGGAGTAGTTTACGAGACGAAGTCATGATTCTGTTTCCTATCGTGTTTTAGATTATCAAGGGATACAGAAAATTTTTTTTTTTCTATATTTAGATAACACTAGATTTGTTTTCAACATTACCTGGGCATCACAGCAACTGTTCCGGGATGATGTACATGGATATAAACTTATAAAGCTTAAATCATAAAATAATATCAATTTTATAATGTCTATGTCTTACACCCACTTTCTTGCTTAAATTTGTACACAAGCCCTCCAAACAGTAAAACAGGAATTTTGTAAATTAATAATATATTACCTTTTGAAAGTGATAATGCCCACAGAAATAAAAACAAAGTTGCACAAGTTTAAATGAGCACAAGCAATACAGACCATTCTAGAATTCTGTTGAAGTAACGACACCCGAAATAATTGAAAAAATCCATGGCATGTTACTGAGTGATCAGGGATTTTTTTTTAATGGTGTTAAACGCCCACTTTTACTACTGAAGCACAACAGGTGGTCTGATCAGAGACTGAAGATGCTGGAAACTGCTGAAGCTGTGGGCATTTCTACAGATTCAGTGCATATTTTACAAAAATGTTTGCAAATGAAAAAACTATTGGCAAAGTGGATGCTTCATTTGCTAATGACTGACTGAAAAGAAAATGAATGGTCACTTTTGCACAGAATTTGGAGCTGTTTCAGAAAACTGGAAGTCTAGGACTTATCTGAACATGCACTGAATTCAGGAAACTAGTATATTTTTGAGCACACTTGATAAATTAGTATAATAAATTTATCAGTGAATATGCAGCTTTCTCTGAAAGGAGTTTCATGTTTATAAGTATTATAGTTTATCTGAAAAAAAAAATGATATTTTCATTTTTCTCAAAAATTACTTAAAGCGAAGGATTAGGGTTCTTTCTGTATATTAAAACATATTTCATATCGCAAAACTATAGCAATTCAGTTGCTAACAGTGTTTCAGCTTAATTGTTCTTTTCTCTATGAAAAATGAAATATAATTACACTCCAAATTTTAAGGCAAAACATTAAATTTTATAAAATCTATTAAAATAACAAATATAATTGTAATTCAGCAAATAAAGATTTTCTTATATACACATACAACATTTCAATCTTGTAGTTGTAATAGTTTCTGATAAAAATAAAAATATTTAGGAAAATGTTGTTTCAAAATAACTTAAATTGATTTAACTTAAAAACCACAACTCATTGTAATACATTCCAGTATAATTAGTAGCAGTCTCTGGTTTCTTCTGTTAAATAGTCTATGCCTTTCGACCCAGCAATTTTTTTGACGAGAGAATAACAAACTTTACAAGTTATCTATAAAAATACTTGAAACATTAAGAATTACAATCAAAGGGTCATGGCACTCCAGCATTTAAAGGAATGTGCTGATCCTTCAATTTACTTTTTTAAATGATTATATGTTTTCAACTCTGTATAAACAATATATATATTCTGAATCCAAAAGAATCACAGAACTTATTTTCATTAAATAGAAAATGTCAAAGTCGTTATTACAATTTCCAGTTCCTTTAAATGGAATCCAAGTAAATGTCATAGACAAAACATAGATACACCGCTACACACTGAAAACAAAAGAGCAGTCAAAATGGTGGATTACAGATTGAGAAAGCGCTCAGAAAATGGTAAATACAATTCCCTCAGCTTAAAGGTGCTGGTGACTGTATTTTGGGATTGCCATGATATAATTTTAATTTACTTTTTGCAAAAGGGCATAACCATAACCAGTGAATATTAAACATTAATGGATGCGATAAAGAGGAATTATTTTCATTTGGTAAAAAAAGGTCATTCATGATAATGCACAGCTGACAAGTCTGCCATTGCAACCTCAAAATTATTGGACATAATATACGAAATCTTCCTCAACTCTCTATTCTCTGGATGTGGCTCTCTTGGACTGCTTGTTCCTCAACATAACAGAATGGCTAGCAGGAACAAAATTTGCATTAAATGAAAAGGTTGTTACTTAAACAAATGCAACTTTGCAGAGCTGAAGAAATTGCATTTTATGGATGGAATAAACAAAATATAAAATTGCTGGAATGATATCTGAAAAGATATTATGTTGAGAAATTAAACAGGTTTTTCTATAAAAAGTTGTCTTCAATTTTGCACGGACTTATCCAACATCCCTCCTAAATGTTGCGCAACAGTGCAGAAATGCCTGAGTATTCTGTTCAATGTCAACTTTCAGCCATATCTAACTTACCGCCATTTATTTGGCCTCATTTTCCTGTGCATATCTCTCCTACTGATATTACAAGTGTCATATCTACATTACGTACAGGACAAACCCAATTTTAGGAATCTCCCATTTAAAGTTTTTCCCATTTTGTTGTTCGTTTTAGCATAATGTTCTGATGAAATGGAAGAGCTGTGTTCCAATAAGGAATGCAAAGAAGCTGAAGATGATGAAGAAGAAGAGGATGGGGAGGAGGAAGAACACAACAAGAACAACAAGCAGCTCCTGATGAAACAAAGCTTCTAACATTCTCTGAAGCTGTGGCAAGCTTTGGAATCCTCAGAAAGAGTGTACTTTGAAATGGATTCAGTGGCAATAAAGAATTGATTTAGTGGAAGGAGATGTGCTACATCTTCCCAAAGTGGTATCCCAGAAAGCAATTGCACACATTTCTGTAGAGAATGGAGATATGTGCATTATCTATACATAGAAAGTATGAAAACTTAAAATGTTACATAATATATGATAAAATTGATTTGGTATGCTTCTTTGTTTTCCTTACATAGAAGATGACATTTGTACTTGAAATAATGCAATATTTAATGTTTAAATTTTTTTAGCAATAAATGCAAAGCTGTATATAAAATAGTACCATTTGTAAAGAAAAAGTGCAAAGTCCTATAGTACTTTTTCAGTCCCCAGAAAAACATTAAATGGGGGTTTTAATGTAATTGGTAACATTAAGTGTTTTCACTTTGTATCAGAATTTGAGCAAAAATCCCAATCAGTCCTTTCATTACCCACTGGGGTCATTTAAAGCCAATTTCTGTGTATTTAAATATGACACAAATGGGTTAATTCAACTAGTTAACTTACTTAGTCTAGGCATTAAATGTTTCAGGTTTAACCCTAAGTTTTGTTTTATGTTAAGACAAATTTTTTTGCAGCTATAAATAAGTGGTTAAGTTAGATTTAGAAAGTAAATGAACATAGCAAGCAATAATGTTAGCTTTTAAGGCACTGAATATATGAACTAAGTGATATTGATGAATTAAGTGAAAGTTTTTGATAGTGAAGTAATATATTATTTTAGCATAGCAGTTGGCACTGTTTAATTCAATTATTTGTCAACTCGTGAGGTAAATAGTGTTACTATTGCCCAACTGCTATGTTGAAATAGTAAATATTACCTGCATGATAACAAACCCTTCAAAATTTTGCAATTCCATTATTAATGTTATCTACCATGATATTCTGACTGCTCGGAGCAGCTTATGGCTATGAAAGGGATGCACATGGAAGGTAGACAGGTAGGGATCATGGAAGGTAGTTAGAAGCAAGGGCTCTTACATGCAAACAGTGCTTCAGGAAAAGATTAATAACTGAGAAACAACATTGTTCTTCCCTAGTTCACTTGTATATATTGCTCATTATAAAGGAGGGATATTTTTAAGTTAATTTTAATACTTTTTTTATCCTTTCTTTAAAGAGAAAACTACTAGATCAAGCAATAGTGGAAAATTGTACAATCACTGCAAGAGCAGTTTGATTGCTAATTTTCTGATTTGTGTCTGAAACTATTTGTTGTAAAATGGACCTTGAATGGTATGGTATAGTATAGTAAAGTGCTGATTTTAAGAATTTAAAATATATAAGCCAGCTACTTTAGAAGAAATGATTCATTCTTGCCAGAAAGTATAGAGCATTAATTGAAGGGGATGACAGGGAGAGATTAAGTTCCTGAACAGGTTAAAATAGGTTGCTAAACCCTAAATTGTTTAGCTGTAGACAATTATAATTGTTAGAGATTATGATGCTAAAATCTCAATATACATCTGAGCATTATTTAAAATTGTAACATACACCAAGCATTCTGTTAGTTGCTTCTTTAATATAAATGTTCTTTAATAAGTTACCTGTTTTGCCAGCTGCACCAGTTCACAAAGCTTCTCATATACCATGTTACAGAAATTAGGATCTTTCTTGGCCCACTGCCGCATAAAATCAGAGTAGCGAGGAGTCAACTTGGCACTCAAATCAGGATTGACGATCTGCAGGCCAATAGCCAGTCGGCGGTTCCTTTCAATCACCCGGCATTCTTCTGTACATTCCAACCTAACAATACCATATGATTCTTAAGTTATGTTCTTTTCTTACTTCTGTATACACTACTTTACGCCTGCATGGAATAGGGTATAGCCAGGGTTAACAAGGTAATTTACTTCTGTATTTCAAATAGACTGTAATGTATTAGTAATTTACTTAGTGTAAAAGATAATTTATTTTATTACTTTTTAGAATTAAATTTTCTTGTATATTTCAGCAAAAAAATGTTATTTCTTATAGCCACTTATATATATTTTTAAAATACCTACTTCTAGTACTTATATATAAATAAATGAATGAATAGCTTAAAAAAATCCTGTGAGGGCAAAGGCCTCCTACTGATGCAGAGGATAGTTGAGTGCTCATTAGTACAGCAAGCCAAGGGCCATATCTATTGTCCATGCATGATACAGGTTGTTTTACTAAGAATAGTTAGCTAGTCACGACGACGACAGAATGATGAGTATGGTTTAAGGGCACACAACTTCAAAGGTTATTAGTTTAAAATACACAGGGTGGGGGGAAGAAAGAAAAACAAATGCACACACACTGAGCTTCTCTTAAAATGGTAAAATTAGAACCACTGACATTTAAATGCTAAAACTCTTATTTGGAACAATAAAGAAAGAAGTGTGCAAAAATAACACACTAAAACTCTCAGTGGTAATGGCCACAATCAGAATTGGCTCAAAATCACTAAAAGCAAAAGGCTGCCATATAGAACATCACAGCTTGCTCCACAGGCTACAAAAGTGAATAAAATGGAGCATACGCTCAACAGTAAAGACCTTGTACACAAGAACATTTGTAAGAGATGAAGGTAAGCGCAGAGAAACTCTAAAAGGCATAGCTGGTTATATTAAATTAAAATGTGGTGCACTGTACAGAGGTGGCCATGATGTGGGCAAGTTGAAGTTTCCATTCATTTTCAAAGTATGGCACAGGTATGTGGATGATATTTTTGCAGTGGTCAACAAGAAACTCTTTGATAATACTTTGAAACTGCTAAACCAACAAGATAAAGAAATCAAATTCACTTCCGAAACAGAACAAAACAACATGATTCCCTTTCTGAACTTAAAGATTACAAGAACACAACAATTTGGAATTTGGAATATACAGAAAGGACACGCAGACTGAGAATTACATAAAGGCAAGTGGATTCAATCCCACAGCAAACAAACATGTAGTTCTAAATAGCTTAGCACATAGACTCATCAACATATCTATGAATGAGTTTCATATTATACAAACAGCAAAATTCAATGGGTATGATCAAGAAATTGTAGATAAGAAAATCAAGAAATTTAAACAAAAGAAGAGGTTAAAGCAGGTTATAACATTGACAGCAATAAAAAAATCTACCATCCACATGAAATTCACTTATCCTTGGGTCACCAAAAAATTCCAAAAAATACTCAGAGAGTTTGGGATTACTTTGTCCCCAGTGAACAAGTTTAGCCTAAAAAATCTGCTCAATTCTGATGATAATGATAGAATACCAGAGGAGAAGAAGCCAGGAATATACAAAATCAATTGTCCAGAATGTAACAAAGTATATATTGGAAAAACAAAAAGAAGCATTGGAATCAGGCTGAAGGAACACTGGAGAAACATAAACACAATCACTATCAGATAGAGAAATCAGTAGTTGCACATACATCACTTTTGGAGAGATAAACATGATACAGAAATGGGAGTGAAATTATTGAAATTTGTAGATTGACCCATTGAGCTGAGAATATGGGATAAAATTTATATAAAAAATATGAGGATAAGGTTATGAACTTTGAGATCCCAACAGAAGACAAATTAATCCAGAAGTTCATAAAATGTCCACGAGAGCTACACCAAGTCCTCCAGCCAACCAACAACGAAGCCAACTGCCGAGGATGCAGGCAAAAGCCTGCGAAACTAGTTTTGCATAATTCTGCAGTAAGTGGAGCATAACATTTTCAAATTTACTCACTAGATAATTAAGAAGTTGAAGTAGGCTTACTCTCAAAAAATGTAATTAAATGCCAACCTGCAACTGTGGTAAAACTTCTCCTAGACAAACAATACGAGAAAAGCACCCAGAAAATGGGGCAGATTTGCTCTCCTGAAGCAGGTTTCCACAGAGTGAATGCCATTCTTCATGACTGTGCAAGAAAACGGCTTCAGTAAAAATGCACTGTAATCCTCTGCCCACATGACAATGAAACCATAGCAGTGTGAAAATATAAATAAATAAAATCGCCCTATATAGCATGTAAAGTTCAGCCATAAGAACAGATGTCACATAGATAAGACCAAAAGTAAAACTTGATCCATTAAAAATGAAGGCGTGTTCCATGCTGAGTCAGCTTTTGAGCCATCAGCACAGATAAACTTACATCTCAAATGAAGAGAGTATTGTGCTAAAATGCTAACGAATAACAGAGGGAGCAGTCATGGACTTTGAATAGGGCATTAGCTCAAGATGAATGGGGGCCTCTGCAGGTTTTGGGAGCTTTTAAGACCTCTCTTAAAAGACTATGTCTGGGCAACTTTGAAGCCAGCGAACATAGATGCCTTGGTGATGAATCAGGTTAAGGTGACGTAACATAAAAGGTTGCGCTGAACCATACACCAAACGTTCATAATCAAATTTGGACCAGATTATAGTGGCGGAACACTCCTGGGTAGTTTATTAATAAGCATATTCATAATCTATGTGGCATTTACTAGATTCCCAGTGATTCCAAATGCATATTTTGCATTACAAAAATCTTAAAGAGAAATATGGCTGCATCACTTGAATTTAAGTTAGATGTTACACAGTATTTGCATAATCATTTTAATATTCATATCCATTCACAGATGTCCTACAGTGTAGCCTCAGGTAATAAGAATGCCCTTGTATCAGTAATTGGGTATTTTCAGCAGTTTTTTATCACTTTGAAAACAAACAAAAAGTTTATATTTCTGCTGATTATGCATCTCTTTGTGACATCATTAATGCATTCAATTTTGCATTATTAACTTTGGCAGTTGGAATATTAAAAATGTTACCATAAATACAAACTAAAATCCAGGAAAATATTTTAAAACATATTTTCAATTAAGAATAGAAAATTATAAACACAGTATCTCCTAAGAGAATGACTGTATTATAAAAAAAAACTTACGTTTTGAGAGTCATTTTCCGAATGGAGGGATTGCCCAGGACATCACCAATATCTACAGAATGACCAAGTTGCATATCAGCCATCTTTGATGCCAAAAGTGATGTAGCTATACGTTGGTACTCCTTTGCATTATCTGAGCATGCTCGGCTTGCTGAACGATGTCCACATTCACAAGTTACTTTAACCTTCAACATTGTAATTTATTATCATTAACAAGTTTTCACATGCCTGAAGAAAAGTCTTTTAAATATACATGTTTGAAAGACCTATTTTCGTTATCAATTGCACAAACTAATCAAATAGTCAGACTAAAAGAATATTTTGGTAATATCAGATATAAACAAAATAGTCAGATTAAAAGAATATTTTGGGAATAACAGATATAAACAATCAGATTCAGCAGAGTGGCAAACCATTTTTAAGAAATGAATCATTAAACATAAATAATACCGACATTTTAATTTATATCATTTTATGATTCAGTTGAACTACACACTCTCAAAGCTTCACTTACTTTTCATAAATGTATGGAACCGGTTTCGAGAACATTTTGTTCCCATCTTCAGCCAGGCTAAAGTTCAACTGTCGGATCATTCGTTGAGCTGTGGGAATGTATATTCTGCTCTGGTGGCGGTGTGATAAACTTGTAGTTTATGTTTTCATCCCCGACAATGTCGAAGTTCATTATGCTGTCTTTGTATTTGTAGATGTAGATTTTCTCCCAGGTTACTAATTCCTTAGGTCCTTGTACTGATTTTAATAATTTTTTTTTATTTATTATGTCGTGATTTTGTGTCCAAAAATGATATGTTACTGGTAATTTCTCTATTTGCTTGTACTTTATGTTCCTGAAATGTTCCTTTAACCGTGTGCCTATGTTTCTCTTTGTTTTCCCTATGTAGATTTTTTTACATTCTGCACAGTTTATTTTGTAAATACCTGATTTTTCTTCTTGTGGAATACTGTCATTAACATTATCTATCAGCAAATTTTTAACATTAACTCTATTAATTGGTGCCAACCTGATATTAAAATCTTTAAGAATATTCTGAAATATTTTTTTTTTTGTGGCCCATGGATGGATGATATGTGAATTTTTTAAAAATAAATTTATCTTTTCTTGCTGAAAGTGTTGTGGTTTCTTTGATATGTTTTTGTCTCTTGAATTTCTGCACCTTTTTATGTACTAGTTCTTTTTTAAAACCATTTTTAACTGCTGTTTCTTCTATTTGTTTGTATTCTTTAAAATATTCTTTTTTGCTAATTTGTAGGTTAACTAGCCGGTGTGTTAAACTGTTAATTACTGCATGTTTGTGTGCTGTAGGGTTAAAACTGTCAGCTTTGATGTGATTATCTGCATGTGTATTCTTTCTGTATATTCCAAATTTAAGTTTTTCTTGGCATTTCATTATTTTAATATCCAGGAATGGCAGCATGTTATCTGTTTCTATTTCGTATGTAAATGTTATGTTTTTATCTTGAATATTTAGAAAACTTTCTAAATATTCAAGAAAATATTCTAAAGAAAAAACTTTCTAGAGGTATTATATGGTGATATGTTTATGTAAAGCTAATGGTTTTACTTTGTCAACATTATTTTTACCGGAAACTTACTAATGAATAGCAGCAATTTAAATTTGAAAGCAAATACTAGCTGCAACTTGCATTTCACTTTTATAAATCTCATTTGTTTTAACTATTATATTTTGAGAGAAAAATGTGATATCCATTACATATAAATATATATTGTGAGTTTTAATAAAATATTTAAATCAGCTATACTTTCACTGTTACATGTGAATTTCCATACATTCTAATTCAGATTGGAGATCAAATTTCTAAGGTTTATTAATTCAATGGCAACATTAATGATTAAAAAAAATAATAATAATAACACTTTATCTTTCATCAATAAGATTCATAGTTGTAATAATGTAAATGCGACAGAAATTGTCAGTAGTAATGTTCATCTGTGAAGTCAGCTGACTGTGGGAACAGGTCACGCTTACCTTTAATATGTAATATGTGCTATGTATGATGTTAAAGCGGTGTCATTTTTAAAACTGATTAAGTTCTATACATTTAGAGCAACTCTTTATCTAACTTGTAAGATGTGTTTCAGTACTTTATCACGCATAGCAAAATACACTAATTGTTTCAATTTTGCACACCTAAAACCTGTTATGTGCAATAAAATTTGTTATAATTTTCCGTCTTTAAAAGGCTACATTATATAGAACAGGTCAACAATTAAGTATTTGAAGAAATGCAAAGGAATGGTAGTAAAAGTGAATTTACAAATAAAGGAAATTAACAATGACAGTGTTTTTTGTGTCTCATGAAAAATTTGTAAGATGCATATAGCAGGTTTTGGAGGTGCAGCGATGATATGTTCTACATTTTTCCAAGTTTGCACATAGAGGGGAAACTCCATGATTACTTTTAAAATCCCTTAAGCTCCAAACTCCTAATCTAAAGCATGCAATTCCCTCTCTCTTCTACTTATTACACTTACTAATATATCTGTTAAAATGAGTAAAAGAAAGGGAGGGGATTATGTGGCACCCCTAAGAGTGGTGGAAGTTTTTTTAGGATCTTTTAGGAGTAAAAATGTTGGTTATTCAAGATAATTTGAATATTGATAATATACGGAAAATAGACTTGTTAGATAGCAAAATTACTTCAAATGAAGTTTTGAAACAAATTAAAAAGTTAAAACCTAACAAAGCATGTGGAATAGATGGAATACCAGGGGAATGTTGGAAAGCTTGGGTAGAAGACCTTAATAGATTAAACATATTGGGGTGGTTACTGAACTTAATCTTTGAAGAAAGAAAATACCAAAAAATTGGAGAGTGGGAATTGTAACACCAATTTATAAAGATAAAGGAGATATTAGGAACCCAGCAAATTATATAGGAAATATGTAAATTATAATTCATCTGTCGTCTAACACACTCTTATGCTTCACTTACTTTTAAATATGGTGGGACCGTTTTCGAAGAGACATTTTCTCCATTTCCAAATGTCAAGTTGGTTGAGGATGGAGAGGATGTCTCTTAGAAACTGGTCCCATCGTATTTAAAAGTGAAGCATAAGAGTGAGTTAGACGACAGATTAATTATAATTTACATTTAACAAGCCTCATTGTGTGAGTTCCAACAGAATTTTTTAAAAATGTCTTATTTTTTTGAAAGTTCTTAAATGAATTATATAGGAATTAGTTTACTTTCAATTATTGGGAAAGATTTCACTGGAGTGTTAGTAAAAAAATTACAAGAATGGGCAAATAGAGAAAAGAAAATTTCAATATTTCAATCAGGCTTCAGGAAAGTTGACAATATTTTTATTATTAGAACATTAGTCGAAAAGTATTTTATTAACAAATGAGGTAGAATCTATTTGTTGTTTCTGGACTTGGAAAAACTTTTGACACAATTTCTAGTGAAGCACTTTGGATTAAACAGAGAAAGAAAGGAGTAAACCACAATTTTATAAAGATAAATCAGAATATTTATAAGGAAAACAAATTTTGTGTTAAATATGAAAGGAAAAAATATCACACTATGAAGGTCTAAGACAAGAATGTAAATTAAGCCCAGTTCTCTTCAATCTATTTATTGATGATGTTCTAGAAGAAATTAGTAAAGGTAATATACATTTGCCAACTATAAATAATATAGAGATACCGGGTCTGCTCTTTGCAGATGATGTGGTAACAGGTTCTTTAACAAATGTAGGTTAAAACGATCATTAGAAGCTATAGGCACATTTTGCAGAGAATGGGGTCTCAAGATAAATAAAAACAAATCTAAGATATGAGATTAAATTAAATTAAATTAAAAAAAATAGGAAAAATAGTGGTAGGAGTGCACAGAAATTGAAGTTGTCAGGAAAAATGGATTATTTAGGTGTTAAGATTGTCTAGCAATGGGGCATGCTAGAAAGTCAAAAAAGGAAAGCAGTACCAGAAGGAAAAGCAGCCTTGAGTGTAATCACATCTTGTGGAAATTAAATACCAAATATGCATGTAAAATGATTACAGAGAATATATGGCTCAAGAGTGGAGAGCAGAATGATGTATGGAATAGAGATTTGGGGGCCACATGAAGGATGGAAAGGGATTTTGTTGTTGTTGATCTAATATGCAGGATTTTGATCCATCAATTTTTCCCTGGCCAGCCAATATAATTTGTGTTATCTCCATTTCTAGCAGATTATGAGTTCGTTTGAAATGCATATCACCAAAGCCTTCCCTCTAATCTTCAAAACATGGTATAGGTATGTGGATGACATATTTGCAATAATTCCGAAAAAACATACAACAGATGCACTAAAACTACTGAATTTGCAGCACAAATCTATAAATTTTACCATAGAGGAAGAAAGAAGTGGATATCTCCCCTTCCTAGATGTAAAAATTATAAGAAATGAAAACTATCTTACATTTGGAATTCATAGAAAGGATACTCACACAGAAAATTACATAAAAAATGACAGTTTTAACCCCATTCCACATAAATATGCAGTGTTTTATAGTTTAGCACACAGATTAGTTAACATCCCACTCACAGAAACAGAGTACAAATTGGAATACCAACAAATCATAAAGATAGCACAAACTAATGGATATAACAAAGACATAGTAATAAAACCATCAATAAAACCAAAAAACAATAAGAGACGTTTCCACACTTAAAAGTGCAAAAGAAAGGTACAAATTCAAAAGTTTCACATGCCACCCAATTTACCGTAATAAGTTCAAAAAGATATTCAAAAAACAAGGAATTATGTTAGCCCCAAAGAACAATTTTAATATAACGAACTTATTCAGTTGCAGAGTAAAGGACTACATGCCAACAGAACAAAAGTCAGGTATTTACGAAATAAAATGTGCAGATTGCAATAAAAAATACATTGGAAAAACAAAGAGGAATTTGGGAATCTGGAAAAAAGAAAACACTTCAGAAATATTTGCTTAAAACAAATTGATAAATCAGCAATAGCAGCAACTTTTGGAATAAAAATCATGAAATTAATCCAGAGATAAAACTACTTAAACAACTTCATAACACAATAGAACTTTCCACTTGGGAAAACATTTTCATTGCAAAAAATAAGGATAATTTGATGAATTTTGATTTCCCTCCAATGGATGAACTCAGCAAATTCCTAATAGAACCAACAGATGCCGCCACAAGAACATCAAGAGATGCAACCGCCACGTATAACAACAGTTTATCTACAGGCTGAAGATGGGAGGGATCACTCCAGAAACATATGTCCAGATTTTTATGTAAGTGAATGTAGTTAATGTGAAAAAAACTGTATTACATTGTTTATATAATTTGTGTATTTTCCTGTCAGGTGCAGCTTTTCTCAGTTCTGTGCATTCCAATAGATGTTCTCCGTTTAGAATCTTGTCAGTATTGCAGATCTTAGATGTGTTATCATTCATAAAACCAAATATGTGTAGATGTTCCGTCAGAAAATCATTAGGATGGAAAGGGATAAATGTGATAAATAGAATATTTTATAGAATTGCAAGGCTTACCTAGATCTTTACCTAATGAGGTTGCCCTAATGGAACTAGTAACATTGGGCTATAAAAGCAAGGTCATGGAAAGAGTATTGAAATATTGGTATAGAACAGGGAGACTAAAAGAGGAGAATATCATTAATCAATGCTTGGTAGCACAAGGAAAAATTAAGGGGAGAGAAACTTGGTTATCCAAAATCCAAAATATCCTACAAGAAGCAGGCATGGGATTAGTATGGTACAAGGGAGTAAGATTAGGTAAAAGATTTTGGAAAGAGATAAAAATATTGGGAATACTGAAAAACAGGAAATATGGGCAAATCTTAACATCAAAAAATTTTCTGAAATTGTATAGTACATTAAAAAAATGTGTGGGGAAGAGAAAGATATATTGAAATTTGTGATTAGGTAGGAAGGGAAGGGTTGGCATGGTTTAGAACAGGAGTAAAATATTTAAGTGGATTTTGAAATTGATACACTAAGGGGATATGTCCTATGTGTGAAGAACAAGATATTACTTGGCATTGTATACTAGAATGTGCCAAGTTTGGGAGGAAACAGTTCCTATTACAAAAGTGGGAAAACTTACCAGATGAAATAAGAGGTAGAAGAATTTTAAATTTAAAATCAGATGAAAACATTAAGGAACTGCGAAAATACATAGGCAAGGTAAGACAAAAAATGGTTATGGATGTAGAATACTTAGGAAAGGTACTTGAGAAATGGTATAGAATTGTCAGATAATGAAAGGAGGATGAAATGAGTAGGGGAGGGAATGGGACTAGTTATCTAGCTTTAGTTAAACAGGATCCTTATACATCATGAAACAGTTCCTATTACAAAAGTGGGAAAACTTACCAGATGAAATAAGAGGTAGAAGAATTTTAAATTTAAAATCAGATGAAAACATTAAGGAACTGGGAAAATACATAGGCAAGGTAAGACAAAAAATGGTTATGGGTGTAAAATACTTAGGAAAGGTACTTGAGAAATGGTATAGAATTATCTGATAATGAAAGGAGGATGAAATGAGTAGGGGAGGGAATGGGACTAGTTATCTAGCTTTAGTTAAACAGGATCCTTATACATCATTAACCAGGATGTTAATGTGTATAAGGTCCTGAGAAATAAGCAACTCTCAAGGATAGAAATTTGGCCCAATGGGTTTAATTAAAAAAAGAAGGAAGGTTTAGTATTGTAGGAAATTTAATAGTACTTCTTAGGCTTTCACAGCCAGTGTTATAGTTAAAACAGTTAAAATCTCCCAGGCTGTTTTGCCGTGGTTCACGGTTTGAAGCTTTCACTAACTACTTCGGTTGGCATCTTCAGTGGACGATGACACGTAACTGTTAACAAGATGACAGTATTGACCCGTTTCTGTCTGGCTTTAGAGGACGATCGATATCACATGTGAGGCGGAAGTGCAGGGGTAAAGGATGGAGGAGTGGTAGTTGCTTGTTTTTAAGAACTGGTTTCCATGTGCTACTTATATGATATCCGCCACTCTATTAAAGTTGTATAATACAAACCATATCATCAGTCCTGCATAAGAAGAGGGATACAAATATTTAATATTCCACCATGGTTGGAATGAGTATCCAAAATATTTCTTGTTCACATAAAAAGCTCATATTTATAAAATTTAACCGATGATTACCTTAAAAATATTAATAAGATTTTAGCACATTTATTATGCACTAAATATCTAGGTCATTTTTGCAAGGTATTCTAACTCATTCCCTGGACCTTTAATTTTAATGTCTACAAATGAACTGCCTGACTACTGAAGGATGGGTAGAGGGTTAAGAAGCTTTTTATGCAAAACCACACTAAAAATTTTGTGCATGCAGAAATAGCTAAAATATATTTATAAACATTTGTCCAACAGAGAGAAACAAAATGCTTACTGTTACTTTGCATGGTGTGTCAGGACACGGTCCATCGTGACAAGGTGCAGCACATCCATGACCACATAATGGCCTTGGTGTGGTACAGGGTTGGGTACAGACTTGGTTCTCCTTCAAACATGGTCCTCTGTGGCATGGAAGGATGCAATTATGTCGTTCACAAGGCAAGGGCACATTACACGGTAAGCCACATGACAGTTCTGTCATATAGCAAGGCACACTCTTCCTCAGCTATAAAAACAAAATAAATATCATTTACTAAGTCAATATAGCATTCTGAAATGTTAGGAAGATAATATTGTGTTAGGCCACTAAGTTCTATAGGTTCATATATGGCACTAAGATTTATTTCATTTACATTTTGTGCTGTTTTTCTTTTGCTTATAAATAGCTAATTATTCTGTTACTACAAAACATGTCATTTAATTCTGTAGCTGAAAGCATTTGTTTAGTCTGAGTTAAAATATCTTTAAAAGAGCATGTTCATAAATATTTTTGCTGTTGTTTATGGAATATCGGAATCCACACAGTGAAACTTTTGTTAATCTTATTTTGATTTAAAGTAAATTACTAAAAATCATGTCGTCACATTAAAACTCTCTTTAAGTTTCACAAACACACTTATAAAAGTCATTTTTTTTTTATGAAAATAAGAGCGTCCGTAAATAAAGAAATAAAAAAAAATCATATATACATACAAATTCCAAGTTAGTCTCTCATCCTGCAACTTGGGAAGTTATATAATGCAAACATTTTACAGATTATCTCGTAAACACTGTATTGTATGGATTTTGCCCAATTGGCTACTATGTACCTATTGGCATGTTATGATTCGTGTTAAATTATGCATGCACTAGGCTTTAGTGGGAAATTCTGGGATTCAAATATTGGCCCATGAAAGTATACCTTTTCTTGTTTTGTTTTCTAGCATGGTAGAGAGAAACAATGGTTATTCTGTAATAATTATTAATGTAAACATCCCTATTATGTAAATTTCAATCAAATCACAAATGACTATAAGAATCTACTCAGTAATAGTGACGTTTGCCATTCTGGAGTTTAGGCGTAGATTTTTATTAAATGCTAAAAGTATCAAGCATATTTACTGAGAATGATTATGGGAAAGAAGACAAAGCAATGAAAGAGATACATTTAGGGAAATGAAAAAAACCAGGTGAAAGGAAGAAAGGCCTACATTCCAGGATTGGATTTATAGATAGATGGTAGAAAGCAGGAAATTAGTAGAATTTATGTCAGAAATTAAATTACCAGGAATTTAAAAAAGAGGAAAAATGCAGATGACGTTACCATCTAAGTGAGTGTTATTAGAGAGCCGGCTGATAGAAGATATGCACAGAATGGCCTTGGGAGCAGCTGATCGGTTGGACAAATGCAAGGATGCTGGCCTAAGCACTGTGTCAACACCTGGTAGCAGCATAATGGTAGTTCACATACATGCGAGAGGAAAAGCAGCTACTGATAGGATGACCAGGAGCAGGGCCAAATTACAAGAGATTAGATTTGAAGGAAAAGGTATTCAGTATTTTATTTTGGAATGTTGAAGAGTTAATGAGAAAAGTTAAGAATGGGGAAATAATGTAGTTAAAGGCATGTGATGTGATGGCGATAGGAGAGGCATGGTTGAGTAGGAGTATTAATATTCAGATTAAAAGATTTTTGCTGTTGTTTAACTTTAAAGAAAACAGCCAAAAAACAAAACAATTGACTGAACAAGCCTATGGTAGTGACATATCTGCAGATACATGTAAGAGAGGTTTTGATGATTCAAAAGTGACAGTTTCGATTTGATAGACAAAGAATATATTGAACCAGCTGAAATGATTATTCTCAAATTATTTTGATTTATTGGCTTCCATTCTTTGCATACTCTAATTTCCTTTCCTGCATTATTATTGAGAAGGAACTCAACATCAACAAATTCGCATAGAGTAAACTAGGTTATTTTTAATCATTATCAGAATGTGCTTCTAAGCTGAATGTTTCCAAATAAAGGAAAACAGGATAACATAAAAGAAAAACATTTTCCTGTTTTTCCACAACAGGAAAAATTCAACTTAGAATATTTCAGTTGCTTCACTGTCAATAGCTTCTAAACACATTAAATATAGAATACGCTTATTTGTTTTTCTTAATCTCAAAACTATAATACCTATAAACAAGTTAAAAACAATTTGTCTCAGTTTGCAATTCTGTCAAAGGTGACTCTAAAAATCTTCTACTGTTACCTTTCCCAAAATAAATTTACTTGATATAATTCTTCCTTTATTCATGCCTATTTTTTGCTTCATAAGTTTTGTTTATTATTCCACTATATGTCTTTTCCACATTCATAAATATCATAAAAATTTTGCTCTGTTTTCCTATCACTGTCTTAAAGTAACACTATATTGAAATAAAGCTAAAAGTTTTAAAGTTATATTATTTATAAAGTTTAAGGATTTTTTTTTTAAAGGAAGGAAGCATTCCAGGCCTAAGCACTGTATATTTCACTGCGAAAATTCCCGCTATTCAAAACTATCTCATGGATATTTGAAATTTATAAGGACTAAGGCAAACGTTTGATATAACTCTACTAAAGGGGGATGGCCCTGATGGAATCCGAATCCCAGACCTTCCATTCACTAACCCATTGTTTGTCAGAATTTATTGTATATCTATCATTTAATATTACTTACAGTTCTTTATAACTTCAAATATGTATCACAACAAAAACCTATAAATTTGTAAACATATTCTAATTCTGCATAAAAAAATATGTTTAGGTCACCATTTAGTTCTTGTGACAAAGACAAATTTTGATTTTGTAAATCAATGAAGTTATTGCATGAAGTCAAATCCAGTATTAGTTATTGTAGTTCCTCTGTAATTTGAACATATATCTATCTTTTCTTTTTATGTACAATGACTAAATTATACATCAATACTTCGATCCCTGGGCTTTCCTGCCATTCATACATATTTCCATTAATCTCATATTTCATATAATGCATTTGATCCATGTTTTACATTCAAGTACTCTTCCTGGATCTCTTGATTTTTCCATTTTTTTAGTAAACTAAACCAACATTTGTATAATTATGTACAAATGAAGTATCCTCAAACTATTGCTATACTCAGTCCTACATACTGTTAATAGTTGTTTAAAGAAGTTTAAATACTTTCCCAATGTAATAAAGTCACATTGTATTGTTACAACTTTTATCACTTAAATTGTTCAAAATATGTTAAGCTTCTCATTTATTTTTACCACTAAATTGTGTTTGGACTCAATGATTATTTTATTATACATTTAAATAGCCAGGATTTTCACAGTGAATAAAGCATAATAAACAAATTATTTATCAGGAATTTACTCAAATTTCACTAGTTTTATTCCACTTACTTGGGCGTATTTTGAAGGCTGTTGCCACCATGGAATCATGCTGATGATGAAGGCAACAGCTTTCGAAATATGTCCAAGTAACTGGAACAAAACTAGTGAAATTTTAGTGATTTCCTCATAAATGATTTGTTAAATTATTTTATTGTTTCTCCAAATATATATTACATTAATTTAAATTCAAACATTTAAAAATATATTTACATAAAACACTGTCACACTCTCCAGTGTTCTTTTTTCTTTTTTGAATGGTGTTTAATGCCCATTTTTATTACTGAGGCACCACAGGTGTTGAACACTGGTGATACAAGAAATGAAATGATATATTGGGAAAGGATTTTTTTTAAGGAAGGAAACATTCCAGGCCTAAGTTTAGAGTACCTCCCCAGCATTTGCTAGTTATGAAGACTGAGGAAAATTTGGAAAAAACTTCAGTCAGGGAGGATGGTACTGGCGGGATTCGAACCCCAGACCTCCTACTCACGAGTCTGCACCTTAACGATCTTGGCCACATGTGGCGGTTCCAGTATTCTGAACGAAAACTATCTGATATGACCATTCCAAAGATAAGCAAAAGATATGATTCTCCAGTATTGCACATTTTAGTTGGATAAAAATTCTTGAACTACCATTACACATATCTTTTTCTGGCATACAACAATACTTTAAATTTAATCTTAACTGCATAAGAAATGTGTCAACCACCCATTTTAAATGGCATACTGGTTTTTACTAATTCCATAAACTTCTATCTCTTGCATGCCCAACATAAAGACCAGACAACAGACAAGTTTGTACAATTGATAAATGCAAGAGTATAAGATAAAACCACCTAACCTAATCCCCAAGCACAACAATCAGTTTTCAAAGAATTTAACAACAAAAATATAACCTTGGAACCAAGACAAATTATCATTAAATTTGTTTTAAAGTTATGTTAAAAAATCCAGGGTATAATATGTGATGAAATTCTCTTTGCTATACTTGTACATATTCCTGTCTATCTTTCATCCAATACCTACCCCTTTACTATTCTCATCTTTGTGTCCAAGCTTTAACCCTTTGTTACCTATGTCTTAACCTGGAGTTGTGTGCATTGGCCCCAGAATGTTAGCAAGCAATGTAGCAAAATTAATAATTATATTGAATTATTGCAAAATTTTATTGCAAATTTTTAAAATATTTTATGTAAATTTCATTGTAATGTTGGTTATGGAAATAAATTCATTCATACCTATGTTTTGTTCCTATTGTTTGATCACACAAGTCACTTTTTGTGAAATAATGTAATCATTCCTAGCATAGTCACTTCTTCCTCTTCTGTCCTCCACTGTCAACGAGGGCTTCAAAATCATTTGGGTGACAATCATTTTGGTCATTAATCAAAATTCTTAGGACTGTAGCTCATTCAATGAGCACAACTCAGTGACCATGTATTTATTGAGGTTTCCAAGTGTTTATTCAACATATTCTAAAACTTACGCTGCTTTAAGTTCCTGATTTGTTTTATTGTAATAGGAACTTGAGTGCTGTATATTTTTCAAGGCAATTGTCAGAGCAGGCTAATGCAAAAGTTTTATTAAAATTTTTTAAATGAACATTTTATAAAGTATAGCCAGATATCTAATTTGACATGTTAACACTTTATAAAGGCTATAAACATGTACTGAATAGGACTAAATGCCAATCTTTCTGAAATTCGAGCATATTTTGGGTTTATCTACACTTTTAACCCTCTTGAAGCTATTCAGGTAAAACAAATGCAATTTAGTGTTAACCTGGCATTTGGGAGCAATATTAGCGTATCTCTGGGTAGATAAGCAGAAAACTCAACTTAGGCGTTCATATTGTAATAAAACAGTAAAGTACAGTCTTATTGTTTTTTTAAGAAATTAGCAATTCTTGGTACTGAAAGCAATGCTATAGCTGCTGTTTCCTTGCCTTCTTTTTCTTCTACCTCCTAACTTAATGTAAGAGTATCTTGCAATATATCCACAGCTATTCAAGATGCATACAAGTGCATAGCGAAACAAAATTACCATCTATTATGGCATTATCAGATAAAGTACCAACCCTAGCATTAATTAACTCAAAAGTAAAATTTCCTTAATTTAAGCTATTTGGTGAAGAACTTTATGATCACTTTGGAATCTAATCATGGGCTTGTTCTCATCTGTTTTAATGTCAAAGGCACCATATCCATTGTTAGTTTAATATCCATAATTTATATATTTTATGTTGTGTCTGATCTGGCTTGCCAAGTAATTTGGGGCTGATTTCATAAATCATACAGGTATGATTATTGATTTACCTTGTAATGTTACTTCTTTTGCATTGCTCCTCACAGTACTATTCATTTGCAAGTTCATTATTTTCTTCCTGATTCAGATATTGATGACAAATTATTGTCTGTGTTTAATAGCACTAAAGGCAGTCAAATGCCACGTTATTCTTTCTCAATCTTGTAAGTGAGAGTGGCTCTGCAGGAGTACTGCTATGAGATTCTCACATCTCCAGAGCAACCTCTCGGTAAACAGGCAACTCAAAATTTCCCCAGTCAATACACGAACAATCAAGGTATAATGATCTTTTACTGTACATAATACCACACAGGAAGGAAATTTAGATGCAGTGAATACACAGAATGAACATGAAAAATCATTTCTTGATCAACATAGGTTTTATTTTTATTTGGTGCATGTATATCAGTGGGCTAGTGTGACAGTTTTGTACTTTTAAAGTTAAAAGTGGCAGATTAAAGACTACTTTGTAATTGGCTTAGAGCAGCAGTATCCAAACTGTGGGTTCAGACCCCCCTAAAGATATCCCTGGGTTCTATCTGAGCGGTTGCATTTAAAATCGGGAAAGTGCTTTCATTTAAAAATGTATACATTTTCACATGCATTTTTATTAAGAATATTTAACTAACTGTTGCATTATGATTGTTTTGATCAGTTATACAGCAGTGCAACAATGGCTAATGTGATTTAATAGATGTCATATTGTTGAAATATGTGTGTGAACTTGCAAATTAATTATTATTAAACAGCAAAGTGAATGGCAGAATTGCCGATTTTTTCGTTCTGGAAAAGGGGATCGTGCATCCAAGAAGTTTTGGAACCGCTGTCTTAGAGTATGCTGTAAGCTCATTTTCAGGTGAAAATCTGTGGCATTCTTGCACATGCTCCTCTCTACATTTCTACATTTTACATAATACCAACCCTTTCCCATCTTCATCCTTTTGTCCACACTGGAAGTGTTTGTTACCTCTATCTTGATTGGGACATTCAAAGCACTTTTCAAGAAATAATGTGATGTAATAATTTCTAACATAGTCATTTCTTTTCGTTCTCTTCTGGCATAAAGAGCTGCAGAATCATTGGAATAATATAATATGTTTTGGTATTAGTCAATTTGGTAGGATCAAGGCTCTCTCTGTTAGCTTGACCTAGGGATCATGGTATTATTGAGGTATGTATATACTGTAATACTTTTGCTGTTTGAAGTTCCTGAATTTTTTTTTATTGTAATAGAAATTTATGTGCTATATACTTTTCAAGTTATTGTCAAAGCAGGACACAAAAGTTCTATTATATTTTTTAAAGTGTTTAGCAGATAATTGATTTGATGTTATAACATTTTAAAATGGTTTTTAATATGTGGTACAGAACCAAATTTTCAAATTTTAAGTTTGTTGTTGAGCATATGATTATGAGCAAGCTAATTCTGAGCCTATTTGCATATTAATTAACTTTTGATCAAAGTGGAATAAATCACAATATTTGGTAATTATGTCTTGTGCCAGTAATGTACTCAATGCATGATCTTTATTTGTGTGTCATGTTAAGGATGTCCATGATTCTGCATTAGTGTGACCATGCTAAGACTGAGTTGATTGGCTAAAGCATGTTGTAGCTTGTTAGCCAATAAGGAACATTCCACAAGACAGGGAGATCGGTACGGAGCTTCAGATAAGCTTTAGATGGAGACACTCAGAGAGAGACAGATCAAGGGAAAGCATACTCCTCCTGAGCCTTACTGCAAGCAGCAATACTGGGTTGTTTCTGGGTGTGTTTATTTCAGATAATTGAATAGAAATTTAGAGCACCTCATAAGTAAGTCAACTTAAGATTTTAAAATGGTTTAAATTTTATTTTAATGTATTTTCTATTAGAAAATATGAATTCTTGGTTTTTAAAATTTTAATTACATATCAGAGTTTGTTAATGTTCTTCAGTTTATTGTAAAGTTATCATCTTTATGTAAAGCTCTGCTCTTAAGAGATACTGTAATTATTTTACTCCCCATAAGCCAGTTTGTAAGATATAATAGATTGTAATATTTTGAAGCTTATTGCTAGTGAAAAATATTAAATGTTACAGGAATAATTATTGTCATTGTGCAATTCTTTTCCTTTCTTTCAATGTGTCTTCTAGGGGCTTGCATTTTATTTCGGATGTTCACAAATTTCCAGTCATTTAAAATTTATGTGGTGTAACAGTGTAAAGTCATCAATCTGATAGCACGACCTTAGTTAAATAATTCTCCAAAAAGAGTACACGCTTATAGAATGCTAGCTGAGATGAGGTTGCAGTCTTCTCTTGCATTTGAAAATTAACTTTCTCCATCCATATTCTGAGGATTTTCCATCTAGTATACTTCCCATTTTAACTCTTGTCCATGCATCAATGAGAGAGCATTGAAATAAAGAATTATTAAAAAATGGAGGACATGTAGCATCTAACATGAACATAATAATGTGAAGAAAAAAATTATGATTGAAAATATGACCTAATAGAACATTTATCTTGTTATACAAGATAAATGAAATGGAAACAATAAATTCATGACAAAATATAAAAATGAGTTATGAGCAGTACCTCATGCTTTCCATAGCACCATTTCTGTGTGAGCACAGTGCATGGTGGACATTGTAGCTCACTGTGGCAGTTGTGCAATGCTGGATGTTCACAGGAATGTTGACGAGAGCAAGGCCTAGAGCATTCTGGGCGTCGTGTTCCACATGGCACTGGAGGCATTATCACACTTGCTCCACATTCACAGTATAGCTCTTCAAAACCTGCACGGTAAATAATGTTTTCACCATTATAAATCTGTACTTTTGAGGTATCACAGTAATTCCTAGCAAATTTTTAAGATATTTTAAGTTTTTTCTATTGGTAGCCTGATATTAACACACTTCTACATTATTTTCCTTCAGAGTCACTGGTGGCTACTGATAATTTTGTTGAATTGGCCAGTTCGGTGGAAATTAAATTCAACAATTCATGCAACAGGTAAACAAGTTTCTTTGTCTATATTTATAAGCTGAATAGAAAATGGGAGGCAATGTTTTATGAACAATCAGTAATCTTCCGGTTTTATCATTTTTATGGCAAAACAAGCTAATCATATTTTAATCACTGCTGATATTGTTGATCCTTGCATTAATATAAATATATTCATCATGAATGAGTCTTGACTTTTTCAGATAAAAATGGGTAAGTGGAGTAGCAGATTCTTATGTGGAAGGGAGGGAGAGGTGCTCTAACTCTTTATGGCCATGCATGCGCAGACCAATGTTCTTTACATAGTGGTATACCTATTGCAGTGCATCATTTGCTGTGAATTTCAGACTGAAATTTAATTAATATATTCTGAAACTCACTGCAAATATTAAATTAACATTTTGTGCTGCCTTTTTATGTCTTCTGATAATTTAATATTTACCATTGTTACTTAAATGCAACTTTGTAGAACTTCCACTGTGGAGAACATATTTGTAAATAAATGTTTTAGGTGGTTATTTGATTACATATACTACCAATAAACATTTGTAAGTGAAGAAATAAGAGTAGGCATGTAACTGAATCACCAGCATTTAATTTGCATTTACTTTTAATATTGTACATAAAATAGATAAAAATATAATTTTAAATGGATATTTTGTGTGTGTGTGTATATATATTAAAAATAAAGTAATGCTATTAACAATAATTATAAAAGCTGAAAAGGATGAAACACTAAGAAAAAGTCACACTTGTAATCCCTATATTTCAAACTACTAAGGTTCTATGGCAAGAAGACAAGTAAAAGAACTCTAGTAGTTTGAAATTTAGTGATTACAAATGTGACTTTCTCTTGTCTTCTTGCCATAGAACTCTTATTAGTTCAAAGTATAGCGATTACAAGTGTGACTTTCTCTTAGTGTTTTATCCTTATATATATATATATATATATGTATACAATATAAAATAAAAATAAAGTAACACTATTAACAATGTAACAAATAAACAGTAATTATAAAAGTAGAAAAGGATAAAACACTAAGATAAAGCCACACTTGAGATCGCTATATTTCCAATGGCCTGTGCCAGATGCGTGGAAGCCCATTAATAATAATAGTGTGTATTTATAATGTACTTTTTCTTGCCATTGCAATAAATAATAAATGTAATAATAATGATAATATTTTGAACTCGAGTCCTTTTATGGCAAGAAGAAAAGTGACCTTTTTTAACAATAAAGAGTATTAGAAAACACAGAGAAAGTAAGAAATAAAATTAAAAGAATAATAAATAAATAGTAAAGAAGTCAAAAGCAAAACACGCAAATTAAACTTAATAAGCCAAGTTAAAAGTAACACCAGAGGTGCAAACAATATAAAAGAAAAATAAAAATAAAGTAATACTATTAACAATGTAACAAATTAACAGTAATTATAAAAGCAGAAAAGGATAAAACACTAAGATAAAGTCACACTTGAGATCACTATATTTCGAATTCGTTGAGTCCTTCTATGGCAAGAAGACAAGTGACCATATATTATATATATTCCCTATTACTCTTATTTTTTACTTCAAATTCTTGTATGCTGTAGAAAGGATAAGCAATTCTCAAGGATAGAAATTTGGCTGAATGGGTTTCATTAAAAAAGAGGGAAGGTTTAGTACTGTAGGAAATAAGCTTCTTGCCATTGAAGAACTCGCAGTAGTTCGAAATATAGCAGTTTCAAGTGTGACTCTTTCTCTGTGTTTTATCTTTATCTACTTTTATTATTAGTGTTAATTTGTTACATTGTTAATAGTGTTTCTTTATTTTTATGTTTCATTAATATTATTATATATATATACTTATTTATTTTTAACAATGTCCTGCATTTTGTCCTCCTTTTTCATCAATATGAATCTGGTCACCTTATTCATGGCAGAGAGCATGCTCCAAAAGGAATGGAGAAATAATCACAGTACTCTAGCAATCTTTTTGACAAAGTCCATTGGACCTGCTATGAAATGAAAGTTGGTGTTCCAGATAGTGAGTGGGAATGAAATGAATGGTTATGACTTTAAATTATTCATTATAATGACATTTTTCCCTATAGTAAAATTTCTATAGATAGTACCCCATTGGAACTCATACAGGCGCTACTATATGCATGGCTTTTGCATTGAGTAGGCTAACACATGCTAAATATACCTTGAAAATGACTCTTTAATGTTATCATAAAGTGTTTTCATGTTCAAAATTATGGCAATACCTATCAATAATGTAAGTGATAATTAAATTAAATTGCATGAAATATTAAAAAATAAGTTCATGTTCCATGACTGAACCAAATCTGTTTGTATCTATATAAGCTTAATAGTCTGCTGCTTTTTCTATTCAAATACATCAGTAACTCTTGAAATGAATACCTGTCATTTTACTGAACTTTTTAGTTATCTATATTTCTTGTAAGATACCACATTCTGCTGCAGTTGACAATTATGTAGAAAGAGAGAGAAAAACAGTTATAAATGAAGTTACCAACAGCTCATATGATCCAAGGGTTCTGCATAAACTAAAATATAATTAAGGGGGCTCAAGAATAATTTTTAAGTACAATAAGTGATATTAAATGGCATTTACTGTTAAAATCATTACATCCTTTCATACTACCATAATATAACTAAAATTAGCAAATTGGAAAAATACCATATTTTAAATTGATATTGTCTGATCCCAATCCTTCTGGTTCTACAAAATTGCAATGAATTTAGCCGAGACGAAGTTCGCCTTCACAGTAATGAAAACTTCTTGAAAGACCCCATTCACCTCTACCTAACAGTGATGTGAAAAGTCACTATTATACTTGCACAAGGCAGGCTGAGCCTTTGATTGTATTTTTGATGATCTGTTATCTATACCACAGGCAGCACACAAGTTCGATATTTCAATTCTCAATAAAAATTAACACACATGAGACAACATGCTAATTTTTGGTAGGTTCAGCTTTGCCCCTGGCTATAAGGGAGAAAAAATTATTACGGGAATTAAATTTCAGTAATTGAAACTGAACACAACTAAACAAATATCTGCATCTGAATAACAACTATAATTAAATAATTATAATTAAAAAAGAAAATTAAACAAATTAACAAATAAAATATTCTAGGACAAACATATTAGAACCTAAAAATGTTAATTGGAACTTGTTTAGTGAAGCTAAATATATAATCATATAATTGAGATCATCATATGAATGAGTCAACTACATACTATTATTGCTCCATATACTTGTTTATAATATGTAAAACCAGTTTCACAAATCCTTTGTCAACACCATTAGGTAACTGTCAACTGCTGGGTAATTTGTTATGCTGTGGGAATGTGTATTCTGCTCTGGTGGAGGCATGATGAACTTAAAGTTTATGTTTTCATCCCTGGAAGTGTCAAAGTTCATTAAACTTTCTCTGTATTTGTAAACATAGATTTTCACCCATGTTGCTAATTCTGTAGGTCCTTGTATTGATTTTAATAATTTTGCTTTATTCAATATGTAATGTTTTCTGTCAAGAAATTAGATGTTACTGCTGATTGCTGATTTCTCCATTTGCTTGTATTTTATGTTCCTGAAATGTTCTTTTAATCATGTGCTTATGTTTCCCTTTGTTTTTCCAATGTAGATTTTTTCACATTCTGCACAACTTATTTTGTAAATATCTGATTTTTTTCTCCTGTGGAATATTGTCATTAACATTATCTAACAGAAGATTTTTAAAACCTGATATTAAAATCTTTAAGAATATTCTGAAATTTTTCTGTAGCCCATGGAATTTTGTTTAACATCACCAAGTGTGATTTTCCAAACCATTAAAACTGGGGGATTTCAGCGAATGCTAAAAAAATATTTCTTATACAAAAACAATAATAAGAATATTGGCAAGACAAACCGATCAACTCATTGTAAACCACTATTCAAAATATTTGGAATTTTACCAGCTTCTGAGTACATTGTAGCTGTACTTTTATTTGCAGTATTCTTATGAGAATTTTTCAAAAAAAAAAAAAAAAATCAAATATACATAGCAAAGAAACCAACATAGGCAAGACTTAACAAGTTGTAGGCACTCCAAAACTACAATGGTTTAGCATTCTTTAATTCACTTCCATCATCTATAAAGGAAATGCATACCAATAAAAATAAGTTCTGATTAGCATTAAAAAGATACCTTATCACTCACACTTTCTATACAGAGGAGGATTTCATACAATTAGAAAATAAATGTAGTAATTTTTTTCCATTGAATTAATTTAGCTTTATAAATACACTTAATGAAAATATTTAAGTTACCATTTTATAAATATTTTAGATGTAAATAATTTAACATAAATTAATATGTAAATTATAATTAATCTGTGGTCTAACACACTCTTATGCTTCACTTACTTTTAATTGCGGTGGGACCGCTTTCGAAGAGACATCCTCTCCAGCTTCAACCAACTTGACGACTGGTATGAGAAACTAACATCTATGAGGACCTGTGGCTGCTCATAGATGCTAAGAGATATAATGTCTTATTTTTCGAAAGTTCTTAAATGAATAAATTAATATGTTGTTTTATTTTTCCCAAAAGATAGCATTTTAATATAAACTATGTAAAAACGTCCATCTCCAACAAATTCTACACTAGAGTTCAAATTTATAAATATGAAGTGTGACAATTTTACCAAATGTACATAAAGTATGTAATTTCTGACTAAATCTACATGCTAGATTTAGACTAACTTTTAGAGTTGGCTAAATTTATGATAGAATCCACAGATTGAAGTGATATATGATATGAAGTTAAAAATAAGTAAGTTCTTTGTGTACTGCAGCATTCAATGCTGCAATGAGATTGATACTGTTTGATTATCATTTGAGATCTGCAGCCAGTGTTTTGGGAGGACCATTGCTGTTGTAAGGCTCATGTTTGGTAGAAGCAGACAGTGATGGTCCATGAGATGAACATATCACGGAGATTCTTGGCCAGAGTGCTTGGACAAGACCTCTTTTTATACTAGTATTTAACTTCAGAATTGAGGTAGCAGAGGGTGTAGATATAAACAACAGTTGTTTACATTGCTTCACTATATTAGTTCTGACACCAAATTCATTTTAAATTTAAAAACTATTACAGGTTAGATTAACATTCATTAATGATATTTGAATGCAATTCTGAAGGTGAAATATTTAGCTATTAAGACTTAGATGAGTTTTCTATTTTTTGCTTAATCTTATTTTCTTCCCAAATAGTATTACTATTAAGTATTTTAGTATTATTTATTCAAGTATTAGGCAATTGCAGTATTATAATCTTCACAGCTTGGTTTCAGTCCTGGCTCTCTTCCAGACATATAACATTCCATGTTATCATGTCAGATATGAAAATCTGACATGATAACAATAATTAAAACCTTAAAATAGTACATCTACAATAGAATACTCCTGATTAACCAATTCAAACAACTCCATGCCATAAATCTAAATTACTAAAACCAAAGATTATTTACTTATTAATCATGCATACCCATTTGTTTTTAACTATAAACAAATATTCTTCTAAATTCTTTAATTGAGATTTGTCCCTAAAAATTTTCTTTACTGCTATCTCAAATCTTAAATGAACCCTTTATACTTTGATCAAATGACTCCTCCACTCTCGTTTCTGGACATTCAATTAGAACATGAATGGTATTTTTATTACTCCTACACATTGACCATACACTCTGTTCCAGATTTCTTCTAATTCCCTTTAGTCTTCATATTTCTAATCTAAACTATTCTAACCCCTCCCTCTCTTTATTACATTTATCAATATAACTATTGTTCATACAATTCTCTTTTAATTCTTGAAATAGCAACAAAGAACTTTGCTCTCTTATATTTGTCTATCTACATCCTGGAATTTGATTCTAATCATCTTCCAAAATCCACCTGGTAAATTATCCCTTCCTAACCAATCCTTCCCCAGTCCATTCCATATTAATTCATATCCTACTTTCCCTCCCAACTAACTCCTCTTACAGTGGATTGCTGAAACTTTAAACATTCTTTCAAAATAATACCATATGGCATCTGTTGTACTCTAACCCAATATATTAATACTCTCTCCATCACCCATTGCCTTACACTTACTTTTCCCATTTCTAACAGGGCACCAGCATTGGCTGCATTTAGTGGAATACCTAACACAGTTTTACAAAACATATTGAGTATTTTATTCATCTCTTTCCAATTATCCTTCACTTCCCATACCCCATATATCATAGGTTCACCTCGATTGCACTAGAGCACTGTATATTGTTTCAAACAAAACTACATTCATATTAGGTGCAAAATATGGACATTTTCTTAAAAATGTCATTGCAAATCTCTCTTCAGCTAATGCAACCCTTTTCTGTCTTTCCCACTGACCTGAGATAATAAACTTTATTTCCAAATATTTAAACTCCCTTATAATTTGGATGCTATTTCCTCCAATGGACCACTTTTCTTCCTTGCTAAGTTTATTGCCTTTCTTAAAAACCATACTTTTTATCTTATTCTGATTCACTTTCAGATCCCATTCCACACCATAACTATTTCTGAAATTGCATAATTCAGTCCAATCACTGAGAAGGATGCTACTATTAAATAATCTGCATAAAATAATCCAGAAATTTCTTGATTATTTGTTACCAATATGTGCTTATTAATTTTCTGTAACCCTGCCAACACATCATTAATGAACAAATTAAACAATATCGAGTAACGGCAGTTCAGTGAGCAACTGAAGATGGATGAGATTCTCCCGAAATGCATCTTACTTTTGTGTAAGTGAATGGAGTGTAGTCTAAAGTGAATACATTAGTTAAGGTAATATAGGACTTCATTTACATCTGTTATTTTCTTCCCAAATAAACAGATCTATTGACTGAAATTATGGCCATTAGAAAAATCTTTTTACTGACATAAAAGTATTCAATTTTAAAGAAACTACAACATCAAAATGACAGACTCAACTTCACCAGAAGCTTATGAGAGAATTCAGAAGGTCAAGAGAAGACACCATTTTGTCTCAGTAATAGTATGGTAGGGCGTGAACTTTGATGGTACAAAGCTCCATTTCCATCAAAAAAGATTGAAGATGACTGCCAAAGGGTATGAAATCATCAGAATCTATGGTAGAGCACCTGAATATGACAAGAATAGGCATTAGAGTTTCAGCAATGTTCAGTTCCAGTCCACAGGACAAGATCCAACCAAACTTGATTTTTGAGAAATATTCCAGATTTTATTGGTACTCAAAATTGGCCTTCTAGCAGTCCCAAACTAAACTTCCTGGACTACAAATTGTGGTAAGTGCTTGAGGGTATGGTTTTCAAGAAAAGGCATTTTAATATTGAAAGACTCAAGTTGAAACCAGCACTGGTGGATTTTGCTATTTGTTGATTTGTTTTATTTACGGATGCTCTTTAACATCTCAGGTCATCAGTCTCCCATTCAATTCAGGTCATGAAACGGTCAATAAATTTTGATCAGAGGCCTCTTCTTTCAGACTTGAGATTCTTTTTCATGCTGTAAATGTACGACACGGGACCACGGCTTTACTTCCCTTCCGAAGGAAGTCATACTTAGGATTTTTACACCTGAAAAAATCCATTGATCCCGGCCGGGTTTGAACCTGCGATCTTGGATTTAGCAGGCAAGTATGGTTACCACTACACCACCAGGACTGATGGATTTTGCTATGGATGTAGTATGTGCTGTTATAGATGTTCATGCGTGAGGGCAAAATGGGACATTTAGAGAACTACAGGTTTAGAATAAAGAAAACAGCATGTCAAAGTCAGATGAAAAAATATTAAAATACAGTTACTTAAGTAAAATATTTTTAAAAATATTTAAGTAAAACTAGGTAAGTGCATGTAATTTACTTTTATTGTATTTTACACTGGGTAATATGTAATGTATATATAAACATGTGTTAGTAAAGTCTGAAAAAGGCAACAGGCTGTTAATTTAGGCAAAACCTAGTTTAGACATTTCATATTTTCCAAAGTCTGAAACATGTTGTTTTCCAAACTTTGGACACCTTAAATGACCTATGATCCTGCAAATGAGGAAATCCAAAGCCAGAATTTATATTTGACTTGTTTGACTTGTAGAACATTACAACAAATTTGACTGTTAACATGTTTGCATATCATTGTTGTCAATTTCATATTTCAGTATTGCATTCTTGTCATTTTTATATTACAGTTGCTGTGTTGAGCATGTATGCAGCACAGTAAAAAGCAGATTTTGGGTTAACATTAAATGGGTATAGTAGTTCAAATACTGAAAAGTTTTTGAAGTAAAATGAGAAACTAACTGAAGTAAAATTAACTCGAGGGAAACGTAGAAGAGCAGAATTGTTCATTTCATTGGATTACCACTGTATTAAAAGGTATGAGATTATGACAATTGGTGTGTGGTTGAGAAACCGATAGAAAGCAATTTTAAAAATACTGACCAAGATTTGAAATGTTTATTTTAATGACAAGTTATATGGCAAATTCAAAAAGCATACTTACTTGTGGGTCATAAATTAGACTTTCGATGTTCTAAAATATATTTATATTGCAAAAACACCAAAAGTTGTATGCGAAAAGCAAAAATAAAAAGCATGCAAATATGCAGAATTCCCGTAAGCCTACATAATTTGTACTGCTTCCTTGATCCTGTAACCATAAATGCTAAATCAAAACAGTCTTATGCAATTATTTAGGCACTTGCAAATTTTAAAATTAAATAAAAATAAATATTAATATCCACTCCCATTCTCTGACAACTTTCTTTCCATTTCCGTAAAGCATGTTTACCAAATATATTAAATAGTACAAATGAAAGCCTTTAGTTTTGTCTTAATGCTTTGGATGTTGCACTTGATTAGAAAAGTACATCTTTATTTGCACATATGCTTTATTGTTGTCATATATTTCTCTGATAATGGTAATTATTTTTTTTAATTTATATAATTTTTCTTCAGTTTGTTTCTTGATACTGAGTCATTAGGTTTTTTTAAATCTATTAATGCTATATGTACCATATTTACTTACATATTAAATTGCTATGACAGAAAACAAAGTGTTAAATAATACCTATTTAAATAATAAGAAAAACACTTTAAATAACTAAACCAAAATAATTGGTAAACTATACAAAACTGCCTAATCACATCAATATTGCACATTGTTGTGACTAACCTTCAATAATGGCTGCTCTGTGCTGCTTTGTTTTGCGCCCTTAAACAATAATCATTAATATCTACTTGCTACACAGTGGCAGCAGCAATTTTAGCACCACAAAATCATCACTTTCATTCATGAATGTAAAGTCTGGCATTTTAATTTCCAATAACAGTTAAACAAATTATGGTCAACATTTTAACAATTTACAGGATATACTTGCTTTACTTTTTCATTTAACTCATCAGTAACAAAATGAAAGACAACTGAAGCAGTGAAAATGGAAATTTCATAATATAAGTACATTTTATGGATATTTATAGGATTTTATCATTTTACTTGTTAAAAAGGCAAAATAAATAAAACTTGAGCTCCAGATTCTCTCAAGGTAAACCCTGGAGCTCTCATATTATAACAGATCATTTTTCATTAATGATGTATCACAAATAATAAGAAAATAGTTTCACAGATGCTTTCAAATTAAAAGCATAAAAACAAAGCATGAAGTTAGAATTCAAAGAAATTAACATCAAGCCTAACATTATTGGATATTGCTAGTTTAGTTTTAAAAAAAACTAAAAGTGCTTAAGGGCAAAAGGGGCAAAAAAATCTAGAGATAGATACTAAACTGTTACAGTATATAAGTAAGCTCAGAAAAAATGTTTTTGTCATAACTCAATAGTATAAGAGCAAAGAAAAAAAGTTTAACCTTAGTCAGCAGCAATTCAAAGCAAGCAATGGAATCTGTACATCCTATGAGAAATGGTTTGAATTTAATTAGATGAACAACTCTCTGTCAGTGATTACTAACCGATTACACAAAAAATCTTCTTCATTATATCATGGAATGATAGATTGGGTTTTTATTTTTAAAGGAAATATTTTGGTAGCAATTTAGGATTGCGATGAGGACTGAGGAAAACCTGGAAAAACCTTAGTAAGGCAAGATGGTCCTGGAAGAATTCAAAATTCAAACTACAGACCCCTTGTTGAATTAAAAGTAAAACTTCTAAAACCAGACCCCTTGTTCATGAGTCCCTGCCTTAGCAAACTCGGCCACCTATGTCAATAAATAAACACCTAACTTACTAGTATGCCAACATGGGTGACAATGGCCCCTATGGCAAGATTCCTCACAGCGATGTTTTCCACAGGTCAGCTGATGATTACATACAAGAGGACATATATGATCGACATCAATGCAGCACAGTTGATTGCATTTGTGTTTGCCACACGATCGTTTCTGTAACATGTCAATATTAAAGTTAAAATTTGATATAAATGTTTTGGCAGTTTACATTTTAATGAACAAATAATATTTAAGTTAAATATAACTTGTGTGCATGAAAATTTATTAGTGCTGGGATATCAAAGGGCAGATACATTGTTTAACGCTTGTTTTTACTGAGGCACCACAGGCAATGGACACTGATGTTACATGAGATGAAATGATATATTAGGAGAGAAATTTTAAAGGAAGGAAATGTTCCAGGACTAAGTTTAGTGTATTTTCCCAGCATTTGCCATTTATGAAGACTGAGGAAAACCTGGAAAAATCTGTCAGGCAGAATGGTCCTGGTGGGATCAAACCCCAGATCTCCAGATCATGATTAGTCCTAACGACCTTGGTCACCTGTGACGGTAGGGTAGACACTGATGGTACACGAGATGAAATGATAAATTAGGCATAAGTTTAAGGTACATCCCTTGCATTTCCAATTTATGAGGACTAAGGAAAACGTGGAAACCTCAGTCAGGGTGGACAATCCTGGCTGTAAGCGAACCCCAACCTCCTGCTCACAAATCTGCACCTTAACAACCTTGAAATTTAATTGATGAATTATTGTTTTTACCTGCATATTAATATCTTTTTTCCCCCCCATTTTACAGTAAAAAATAGTAAGGGTGGGCTTAGTGAGAATCTTTGCATTTTACTTGCAAATAAGACATTACAAAAATGTTAATACATTATTGGAAATAATCACATAATTTATATAACATACAAATTGACTATCTAGAGCAGGGGTGGCAAATGCCAAGCACTAGAGATTAACAACTTATATCACTTCATTTCCAAATGGTGGACAGCTATCAGAGTCAATATAACATAAAGCTATCAAATTAATTGATATCATTGTATGATTCAGTTGAACTACACACTCTTAAAGCTTCACTTACTTTTCATAAATGTATGGAACCAGTTTCGAGAACATTTAGTTCCCATCTTCAGCCAGGCTAAAGTTCAACTGTCGGATCATTCGTTGAGCTGTGAGAATGTATATTCTGCTCTGGTGGCGGTGTGATAAACTTGTAGTTTATCTACAGAAAATCTACATCTACAAATATAAAGATAGCATAATGAACTTCGACATTGCCGGGGATGAAAACATAAACTGCAAGTTTATCACACCGCCACCAGAGCAGAATATACATTCCCACAGCTCAACGAATGATCCGACAGTTGAACTTTAGCCTGGCTGAAGATGGGAACTAAATGTTCTGGAAACCAGTTCCATACATTTATGAAAAGTAAGTGAAGCTTTAAGAGTGTGTAGTTCAACTGAATCATACAATGATATCCATTAATATGATTAGCTTCACTGTGCAAGTTCCAATTTACATTTAAGTTATAAAGCTATCAATTGATAATGCAATGCGATCCTTTGCAGTTTTGCTTTGCAGGCACAGCGTAACTCAAATTTCACTCAGCACAGCCACCCCTGATCTAAGAATATACTTTTCAAAACAACACCTCTTAACATCAAAATTACTATCATCCATATCCTTAATCTTATTTTGATTTAAAGTAAAAACACTAAAAATCATGTCGTCACATTAAAACTCTCTTTAAGTTTCACAAACACACTTATAAAAGTAATTTTGGTACATGTTTCGTGAGGTACATTCCTCATTGTCCACCAAACGACGACTGAGGAGTCAATTTCAGCAAGGTATGTATTTTGCTATGTTTGCTCTGGTGGTCTGTTAATGAACTTAAACAATATGTTGTCTGCTTCCGGTATATCAAAATTCATAAGTTTGTATTCATATTTTTTATGTAATTTTTTTCCCATATATATTAAGTTCTTTCGGATGTTGAATTGTTTTTAGTAATGTTATGTCCTTCTCTATTTCATGATTTTCATTCCAAAAATGTGCAGACACTGCTGATTTTTCTACTTATTTGTGTCTGATATTTCTCCAGTGTTCCTTTAATCTTATCCCCAGATTTCTCTTTGTTTTTCCTATGTATATTTTGTCACAATCTTTAGAATTAATTCTATATATACCACAATTTTCTTCTTTCTTCTTTTTTTGTTTAATTTTATTTAGATTCAATAATTTACCAACACTATATCTGTTTATTGGTGCTAGAGTAATGTTATACTTTTTGAAAATTTTTTGGAATTTATGGTTAACATAAGGGTGATATTTGAATTTTCTTTAAGTGAAGAACTGATTGTACTGATTAGTTTAATTTCCTTTTTATTTTTAAATCTTATTATTTTTTATCTACCATTTGTTTGTTAAATCCATTAATTTCTGCTGTGTGTATTATGTGTGTGTATTCTTTCCTGTATTCTTCTTTACTGAGTGGTGTATTAACTAGCCTATATGTCATACTATTGAATGCTGCTTCCTTGTGGGGTCTGGGGTTGAAACCTTTTGCTTTTATGTAATTGTTGGTATGTGTGTCCTTTCTGTATACACCAAATTCTATATTTTTATTACTTTTTATTATCCTTAGGTCCAGAAAAGGTAAAGTATTATTAACCTCGGTTTCCATAGTGAATTTTATGGTTGGTTCTTGCAAGTTCAACCGTTTCAATGCATCTTCCATGAATCTATCTTGTACAATGGCAAACACATCATCTACATATCTGTACCATGTTTTGAATATGTATGGGAAGGCTCTAGTTATATGTATTTCAAAATAGCTCATGAAAAGATCAGCCAAAAATGGAGATAGTGGACTACCCATCACTAAACCTGATTTTTGTTTATAAAATTTTCCTTCAAACGTGAAGTAAGCTTGGTCCAAACATAGTTCTGTGAGTTTTACATATTCTTTTGGGTGTGTTTCTGCAATGTTGTTAGATAGTAGTCATTTTTTTAACAAATTCAGGGTTTTCTCTTTTGGAATGCTTGGAAACAATGCTTTTACATCAAAGGAGACCATGATATCATTTGAGTTTAGTTTATGATCTATGATTTTGTTTACAAGATCTAACAAGTTTTTCATGCTTAGATTTGGGAATTTGGGAAATGTATTAAATCGTGTAGTTAACCATTTGGCTAGGAGGTAACATGGGGTATTGATATTGTTAATTATTGGTCTCATGTCTTTTCCTGGTTTGTGTATTTTTGGTAATCCTATTATTTTAGCTATTGATGGATTAGGTATTTTGATTTTGTAAACATTTGAATTTGTGAGTAAGCTATTTCCTTTTAATATGTCTTCTATTGATTTTTTGCATCTGTGTAGGGGATTTTTTTCCACTTCAATGAACTCCTTATTGTTTAATAACTCTAGCATTCTATGTTGGTAATCTTCTTTGTCTGGAATTACAATTTGGTTTTCCTTATCTGCTTTTGTATATATGACTTCTTTTTTATTTAATGTTTTATGGTTTTTTGGTATGATTTGGGGATTTGGCTACATTTTTGAATTTCCTGTAATATTCCTGACGATATTTTCCTAATATAATTTTTATCTATGGGGTTTAATTTCTCAATGGTTAATTCGATATCCATAATATATTTGTCAATGTTTGATGAGAAATTGACACATGTATTGATGCAGTTATTTAATAATTTTGTTTCATCCTTATTCAGTTTTTCTTTCCAAAGATTAATTATTTCAAGGTTAGGTTTCTCGTTGATATTTTTATTTTTATCTATTTGTTTACCGTGTAAATTTTTAAATTAATTTTTTTGGCATGTAGTTTTTTGTTTTATTCTGAAACTTGTGATTTCCAATTCGTTTCTCTTGATATTATCCCATGCAATGGTTCCTATTGACTTACTTAATTTCATATGTAATTCATATAGCCTCACGTCTATATGTGCGATATCGGCGTAATCTTTGTGTCTTTCTAATTCTAATACTTTCTTTTCAGCTGTCTTTTGTATCTGACTATTATTGATGTATCTTACTATTTTTCTGATAAATTTCTGGCAAACATTTTCTTTCAAATATCTGTTTATGAATCTGATATCCTGTTTTGCATCTCCTTTTTTCTTTAAGTTTTTGATAACGTTTTATTTCTGCTTTATGATTGTATAACTGTATATTAAAAAGTTCATGTTTTGGGAGTAATTGGTTGAGTCCTACTCTGTGTTCCATATTGTATCTAGTTCTTGAAGTCTTAAAGGTCGATGTTACGTAATTAAAAAAGTTAACCTTACCAGAGCTCACATAGTAACACTGTAATACATGTGAAAATAAAATTGCTTAAAACTCACTGTTTTGTAAAACTCTTGTAATGTTTCGTGTTTTAAATGTTCAAAAGTAGACTTTTTCCGTTATTTTAATTAAGAGCAAACATAGCAACATACATACCTTGCTGAAATTGACTCCCCAGTCATCGTTTTGGTTGACAATGTGATAAATGTACCTCAGGAAACATATAGCAAAATTACTTTTACAAGTGTGTTTGTGAAATTTAAAGAGAGTTTTAATGTGACGACATGATTTTTAGTGTTTTCACTTTAAACCAAAATAAGATTAACAAAAGTTTTATTGTGTGGATTCCGACATTCCGTAAACATATCCATATCCTTTGTTGAAATTATATTATTGTTACATGTATTACACATAAATTAAGGATATAAAGGAGCTCATTTTTATTAGAAATTTAAAATTTTTGTTCTAGAGCATTTATTTTGCAATTTTTATTTGCAGAGTAACTTGCTCTGATAGCCAATTGCTCATATGCATCACTGAAACAAGCTGTAAAGCATGATTCAATGCATTTTTGTGAGTCATTAAGTATAAACTATATTAGTTCAAGTATTTTGGTGCAACAGCAATCTTTTATATGAATTCAAGATACTTACAAAATATAAATATTTCTGATTTAATTAAATGTTTTTAAGTGACTTAATGCTTTACTTGCATCATTTCCCAATACTTTTGTCATCCTCTTGACTTCAATCTGACTGATAATGGTGCTATAGGGATTTGCAATCATAAATCACAATTGTATTGGAATTTTAATATGTAGCTATTTGACATATTTGCTTTAAAAAGTCAGCGGAAATTAATATGTATGTAAACACAGTGTTTCACTCCAAAGTAAAGATCCCAAGAGTCTATTAAATTTAAATGTAATTTCCTGTTGGAACTAACGCAGTTAATCAATTAATATATTCTTAATTAGCTAGTGAGTTGATTTAATTTAATTTAAGAAATCACCACACAGAAAGGTTACAAAGGAGAGCAGATGTATAAAAAATTTACATTCCATCCATGGGCACACCAAAAATTTCAAAAGATTTTTAAAGAGGCCAACATTATTTTGGCTCCGGTAAATACATGCAATTTGAAAAACCTCTTAAAAGCCAACACAAAGGACAAAATCCCACCAGGAAAAAAATCAGACATTTATGAAATCAGTTGCAAAGACTTCAATCATAAATATATATGTAAAACAAAAAGGAACAATACCCAGCAGCATACCTTTATGGGGGGGGGGGGGAACCACATGAGTTCCAAAATGAACCAAAACTCTTAAAAGCTCTTAAAAAACCCATAGAATTATGGGTGTGGGAAAATTTATTTTTGAATGAAAACAAAGAAAATTTAATTGATATCATTGTATGATTCAGTTGAACTACACACTCTTAAAGCTTCACTTACTTTTCATAAATGTATGGAACCGATTTCGAGAACATTTAGTTCCCATCTTCAGCCAGGCTAAAGTTCAACTGTCGGATCATTCGTTGAGCTGTGGGAATGTATATTCTGCTCTGGTGGCAGTGTGATAAACTTGTAGTTTATGTTTTCATCCCCGACAATGTCGAAGTTCATTATGCTGTCTTTGTATTTGTAGATGTAGATTTTCTCCCAGGTTGCTAATTCCGTAGTAGGTCCTTGTACTGATTTTAATAATTTTGTTTTATTTATTATGTCATGATTTTGGGTCCAAAAATGATATGCTCTGCTGATTTCTCTATTTGCTTGTACTTTATGTTCCTGAAATGTTCCTTTAACCGTGTGCCTATGTTTCTCTTTTTGTAGATTTTGTAGATTTTTTCACATTCTGGACAGTTTATTTTATAAATACCTGATTTTTCTTCTTGTGGAATACTGTCATTAACATTATCTATCAGTAAAGTTTTAACATTAAATCTATTAATCGGTGCCAACCTGATATTAAAAACTTTAAGAATATTCTGAAATTTTTTTGTGGCCAATGGATGATATGTGAATTTTTTAAAAATAAGTTTTCTTTGTTGCTGAAAGTGTTGTGGTTTCTTTGATATTTTTTTGTCTCTTGAATTTCTGCACCGTTTTATGTACTAGTTCTTTTTTAAAACTATTTTTAACTGCTGTTTTTTCTATTTGTTTGTATTCTTTAAAATATTCTTCTTTGCTAATTTGTAGATTAACTAGCCAGTGTGTTAAACTGTTAATTACTGCATGTTTGCGGGCTGTGGGGTTAAAACTGTCAGCTTTGATGTGATTATCTGCATGTGTATTCTTTCTGTATATTCCAAATTTAAGTTTTTCTTGGCATTTCATTATTTTAATATCCTGGAACACAAAATCACGACATAACAAATAAAACAAAATTATTAAAATCAGTACAAGGACCTACGGAATTAGCAACCTAGGAGAAAATCTACATCTACAAATACAAAGATAGCATAATGAACTTCGACATTGTCGAGGATGAAAACATAAACTACAAGTTTATCACACTGCTACCAGAGCAGAATATACATTCCCACAGCTCAACGAATGATCCGACAGTTGAACTTTAGCCTGGCTGAAGATGGGAACTAAATGTTCTCGAAACCGGTTCCATACATTTATGAAAAGTAAGTGAAGCTTTAAGAGTGTAGTTCAACTGAATCATACAATGATATCAAATAATATGATTGGCTTCACTGTGCAAGTTCCAATTTACATTTAAGGGGGGGGGGGGGAAGTCAATTTTGATCTTCCAAAAACTGTAACCTCATCAAAAAGTTTATGAAACCCAAAGAGTGACATCTTAATACCAACCTGGAAAGCTGACAGTGGAACCATGCTGACAATGAAGGAAATTTGCCTTTGAATGACTTCATCATAAATAATTTGTTATATGATATTATATTTTACTGTGAAAATCCCAAACTATTCATAATTAAATTAAAACGTCAGTGTAATTGGGAAAAATAAAGATTCCAGCCAGAACCACGTGGTAAAAAGAATAACATGGAGAATAAACCGCCGCCTTATGATAATTGTCATATTAATAGCATCCTTGGAAAATTTAAATCACAAATTAAACAGTTCATAAAATACAGAATAAAGAAACAGTTAAGGGCCACAGATATATATTTCATAAATACATGTCTAAGGAAAAACCTAACACCTACTTTTGTAAGGAGAATAGTAAAACAAAACAAAAACAGCAAAGCCGTAGAAAAGAAAGTCTTATAAATAGAAAAAGCAAAACACTACAATACCATAAGTGATTTGGACTTAAGAACCTATGAACTGCATTTAAAACTAGCATCGCAATTAGGAAATATCTTATGGAAAAATTTTGAGGGAAACTTTTTTGGGGTTAGAAATGCCCAAGCAAAACAAAAATGGGAGACGATAAATAAGAAATTTGATACGCTTAGAAAAAAGCATTGAAAGATTAAAACTACGGATGAAAGCCAAAATAAACCTATAGACAACATCATAAACTGGTCAAACCAACATTTTTCAACAAAAGAATTACAACTTTTAAATACAGGCCTAAATCTTGCATAGATTACTCAAGAAATTTAATGGAATATGTAGCAGATATCGAAATAGCAATTTTCAATAAATCTATAGAAGAGAAAAATTTCATCAGAGCACAATGTGGCAGGGGTGTAGAAAAAATGAAAACAAAAGAAAAGAATAAAAAAGACCATTTCATAGGGTAATCAGATCCCTAAAAAAAAAAAAATGTGTAATTTACAGCAGGGCTGACAAAGGCAACAAAATTGTCATAATGAATGAGATAGATTATGAAAACAGCATATATAATTTACTAGAAAGCCAAGAGAATGAAAATATAACAACTGATCATACCCAAAAATATGTCAGTTCAGTAAGCAAATTACTAAAAAGCATAACCAGCTAAACGAAGAACAAAAAAAGATTTTACCAGACAACCCTATCACACCCAGAATCTACGGACTACCAAAAATACACAAACCTGGTAATAAAATGAGGCCTACAGTAAATACAATACATGCACCCACATACAATTTAGCCAATTACTTGTTAAATCATTTCAACAGGTTACCAAAATACAAAAGCCAAAGCATAAAAACTGAATGGAATTAACAGAGAAAATTAATTAAGTAAAAATTGTACTTACGAAGCTGTAGACAATGGAGTGGTAACATATACTACATTAATGTGTTCAGTTGTTTACACTAACTTTGTTGCAGATTGTGAGCAGAGCTACATCGGAAAAACGAAAAGAAATTTAGAAATTCGAAGAAAAGAACATTTTAGGAACATTAGACTGAAACAGATAGACAAATCAGCAATAGCAGCTCATTTTTGGAACAAAAATCATGAAATAAAACCAGAAATTAAATTACTGAAACAACTTCATAACCCAATAGAATTATCCACATGGGAGAGAATTTTCATTTTAAAAAATAAGAGCAACTTAATGAATTTTGATTTTCCGCCGCTGGATGAACTCAGCAAGTTTCTACTAGAACCACAAGATACCACCACAGGAGCAAACGGGCGTCCATCCCCCGTTTCGAACAATGGCATTCAGTCAACAACAGCCGATGATGGGAGGAACCTCTCCCGAAACTAGTCCAAAGTTTTAAATAAGTAAGTGGAGTTAGTGTAAATAACTGAACACATTAATGTAGAGAAAATTAAACTTATGAAACTGGAAAACAAGGAGTTACTAGTGTTTTATGATGTGGTTTCTATGTTCCCTAACATCCCCAAAGAGAAACTAATAAATGTCTTAAAAAATAGCTAACCTCAATCCAGTTACCTGGAGAAATCATAGAACAATATCAGAACCTCATCAAAATTTGCATTAATCCAAACCACCTTCACTTTCAAGATATATACACAAAAGAAGGGTTTAGCAATAGGTAATCCGCTCTCACCATTCTTAGCACACATATACATGAGTTTCCTGGAAACTAAATTAGTAGAGGCTTTCTCTTTCTCACGCACACGCACGCACGCACACACACAGAGATATATAAATGAAAAATAAAAATAAAGCAATACTATTAACAATGTAACAAATTAAATAATAATAAAGGTAGATAAGGATAAAACACTTAGATAAAGTCACACTTGAAATTGCTATATTTTGAACTACTGGAGTTCTTCAATGGCAAGAAGCTAGAAAAATATATATACACAAATGCTAGTACCATTATGTTGATGATGTCTTTGCAATAATAGATGAAAAATGGAAAGATGACACAATAAAGCTACTAAACCTACAAGACAGCAACATAAAATTCACAATGGAAATGGAGAACAACAAGGTTCTTCCTTTCCTGGATATTAAAATTGTAAAAAATGATAACATATTGGAATTTGCCATATTCAGGAAAGATACCCATAGGGATAATTATATAAAAGGCAACAGCCACAATCTAAAACAACATAAACTAGCCATAATCAATAGCCTCACATTCAGATTAACAAACCTACCAGTAAACAGAATACAAATTGGAGTACCAAAAAATCTTGGATATAGCACAGAAAAATAGCTACACAACAGATCTGGTCAAGAAAAAGATAGAAAAATTCAAAAAACAAAAACAAATAAAAGAAATCACCACACTGAAAAGTTAAAAAGGAGAGCAGATATATAAAAAATTTACATTCGATCCATGTGCACACCAAAAATTTCAAAAGATTTTTGGCTCCAGTGAGTAAATGCAATTTGAAAAACCTCCTAAAAACCTACACAAAGGACAAAATTCTGCCAGGAAAATAATCAGGCATTTATGAAATCATTTGCAAAGACTGCAATCATAAATGTATAGGTAAAATGAAAAGAAACATTATCATATGGTTTAAGGAACACATGAGAAGTGTAAAATATAAACATACAGAAAAATCAGCAGTAGCATACCATTTCTGGAAGGGGGGGGGGGAAAAAAGAAACAAAACAAAACAAACCATGAGTTCCAAAATGAACCAAAACTCTTAAAAGCTCTTCAAAAACCCATAGAATTATCGGTGTGGGAAAATATATTCTTGAATGAGAACAAAGAAAATTTAATTAATTTTGATCTTCCAAACAAGAGCAACCTCATCAAAAAGTTTATGAAACCCAAAGAGTGACATCTTAATACCAAGCTGGAAAGCTGACAGTGGAACCATGCTGACGATGAAGGAAATTTGCCTTTCAAACATGCCCAAGTAAATGGAACAAAACTAGTGAAATTTGAGTGACTTCCTCATAAATAATTTGTTATATGAAGCTTACATGTACATTATTCTGGATTGAGAGGGCATTTCTGACTTCATTAAGCAGAATGTCTGACACTGGAATAAGTTAAAGGACCTGTACTCTGCAGCTTTCTTTCTCCTTCTGCATTGTACATTATAGCAAATACTGCTCTAAACAAATATTTTTTGACTCAAAGTTTCCACTGGAGCATTCAGCCTCCTTTCCTGTCAGCACTCTGCATTCCATTTTAGAAAGAGCTTAGTCTGCAATTTTCCAAATGGGAAGCAATTTGATTCACAACTAATGAGACATGAGTATTTACATAATACGAGGGTGGTTTGATAAGTTCTCGGAATCACCACCATGGGTCAGCACTAGTGCAACGAGTTGTTCACGTGATATCCATTGGACTGTTGCCTGTAAACACATGCCACGTCAGTGCTCTTGGAAGAAATCTATGGTGGTGACGTGGTTCTGTTGTTGTTCCCGCGTAGTGATTTGCAAAGATGGAAAAAATCGAGATTCGAGCAGTGATTAAGTACTTCGTAAAGAAAGGTATGAAAGCAAAGGACATTCATGCCGACTTCCAGAATACACTGGGGGACTCTGCTCCTCCACATTCAACTATTGCCAAGTGGACAAATGAATTTAAATTGGGTCGGGAGAGCTTAGATGATGATCCACGCAGTGGTTGGCCAAGATGTGTCACTACTCCAGAAATCATTGCAAAAGTGCACAAAATAGTCATGGAAGATCACCGATTAAAAGTGCGTGAAATTGCTCATGCTTGCCAGATGTCATCTGAAAGGGTATATCACATTTTAACTGAAGAATTAAAGATGAAAAAATTATCTGCGAGATGGGTGCCGCGACTCTTGATGCTGGATAAAAAACGCCTGAGAATGGAAATATCGGAACAATGTTTGGCCCGTTTTAGGAGAAACGAACAAGATTTTTTGCGCCGGTTTGTGAGCACAGATGAAACTTGGGTGCACTACTATACTCCAGAGACAAAACAACAGTCAAAACAGTGGAAACATGCTGATTCTCCGCCACCAAAGAAAGCAAAGACAATTCATTCTGCTGGAAAGATAATGGCATCAGTATTCTGGGATGTGAAGGGGAGTCTATTTGTAGATTATCTCCCACTGGGCAAACAATTACTGGAGAATACTATGCTAACCTCCTGGACAAATTGCAACAAAAGATACGCGAAAAAAGGCCAGGTTTAGCAAGAAAGAAAGTCATCTTCCATCAAGACAATGCGCGCCCGCACACATGTGTCGTCGCCATGGCAAAATTACATGAACTAAGGTATGAATTGTTGCCACATCTGCCTTATTCACCTGATATGGCTCCGTCAGACTTCCATCTCTTCTCACAACTGAAAAATTTTCTTGGTGGACGAAGATTCACTCCAAATGAAGAATTGATAGCTGGAGTTGACAACTATTTTGCAGACCTGGAGGAATCTCATTTTCGAGATGGGATCAAGGCACTGGAACATCGTTGGACCAAGTGCATTAATCTACAAGGAGACTACATTGAAAAATAAAAAAAGTTTCAGTGATGTAAGTACTTTTTTTCTACTCCGTTCCGAGAACTTATCAAACCACCCTCGTATTGCCAGATGTTCATCCCTCCCCACACTTCAGTCTGCTCATCTGTTCATTGCAATCACATTTGACTACCTTCTCACCTTTGCACTGCAATTAATTAAAATTATATATATAAAATGATGAATCTGCTAAAACAAACCTATAATAAGTAGTTTTACTATGCTTGAAGTAGAAACACAGCTGCATTTTAAACCTGTTTACCTATTACTTTGATCCAAGGAAACTTCCAGAGGCTCATAATCATTGGTTTTGTTGTCTTTAGAGTGATCTATGTCATATGTTCATTACTGCCCTCATCATCAGAATCTTGTAAATTTATGAAGCCATTATCTTGCAGTTTTTATTTGGGGGGGGGGCACATGCATAATCTGTGTCACCACTTCTGTTTATTGTTAATGAATATTTCCATATCTTTCAGTTTTAAAGTGTTATTTTTGCATGCAACCTCCTAGCTTTATCTGGGCTCAAACAAGTTCTATTGGGTTGTACATTTGGGATTGGTTTTTGAACAGTAATACATGTTGTAATAGTTCAATTTTGTTTTCAGTAACTAAAAGTTATTTTATCTTTTTGTTGTAGCCTTACAATGAAATCCGTAGAAAAATCAAAATTTAAGTATCAGTTGAAGAAATACCTCATAAACAGTAGTTTATATTCTTTCGACAAATTGTAAGTAATGTTCTGTATATAGTGTTATAATCTCAACACTTGACAATGACAAAAATCTGTATAATAATAATAATAATAATAATAATAATAATAATAATAATAATAATTGTTGTTGTTGTTGTTGCTGCTGTTGTAAGTAAAAAATGTAATTCTCTTTTAATTCTTGCAAATGCTTACTAATATGTTCTAAGAATAAGTTATTGTACATTGATTTTCTTAAATCTTGCTATTTTATGCTATACTTTTTAGAGCATATTTTGTTAACTATAGATTTTGACAATGTCTGAAACTAATGTGTACATGAATCTAATTACAATTATTATTATTATTATTATTATTATTATTATTATTATTATTGTTGTTGTTGTTGTTGTTGTAAGTAAAAAATGTAATTCTCTTTTAATTCTTGCAAATGCTTACTAATATGTTCTAAGAATAAGTTATTGTACATTGATTTTCTTAAATCTTGCTATTTTATGCTATACTTTTTAGAGCATATTTTGTTAACTATAGATTTTGACAATGTCTGAAACTAATGTGTACATGAATCTAATTACAGAAATAAAATGATTATTATCATCATCATCTTCTTCTTCTTTCCCTTCTTGCTAGTGGTGTCTGAAATTTTGCTTTTATAATTGGCTAATTTGCAGAGTTATTTAGTATTTTTATGGTTCCTTCTTTCAAACAATTTAGAAATATCTTCAAAAATCAATCCTTAAATAGTAGTTTTCATTTCCTTATGGTAATTGAAATATTTTTTTCAACCTAATTATGCACTTGCTCCATGGTATGAATCCTGTTACCGCAGACCCTACAAGACAGACAGTTAGATGACTACTTTGTTTGCCTCTGTGCCATAAATCCTGTGGTTTCATCTTGCCATATTGACTTTAATGTGTGGTTTTTTTACCCATGTCTCATCATAGGTATCATATGTCTACTGTCAGCATAAGTCCTAATTTGGAGCACTGCGCATAGACATTTTAACCTTTCCATTTACAATTTGTATCCATGATGACCATGTTATTTTCTTAAGCTTAAGCAGCACTAGGACTCAAAAGGTGATGGTGTATGGCAGATAGCACAATGATAAAGCAAGTATTAACACAAAATATACAGATAGTTAAATTATATGGTTAAAATTAAATTAAAATGTTAATTGGAACCTGCACAGTGAAGCCAATCATACAATTTATAATATTGTATGATTTAAATGAAATGCAAACTCTTGATACTTCATATAACAAATTATTTATGAGGAAGTCACTCAACTTTCACTAGTTTTATTCCACTTACTTGGACATGTTTCAAAGGCAGATTTCCTTCATTGTCAGCATGGTTCTACTCTGAGTGGAAGGATGAAGGAAATTTGCCTTTGAAACATGTCCAAGTAAGTGGAATAAAACTAGTGAAATTTGAGTAACTTCCTCATAAATAATTTGTTATATGATACTACATTTCACTGTGAAAATCCGAAACTATTCAAATTTATCTTAATGCTTCCCTTACTTGTCATAATATATAGAACCAATTTCGAGAACATTTCGTTCCCATCATCAGCTGTAGCATTAAGAGTGTTTTTTTTTTTTTTTTTATTGATTTATTTATGGACGCTCTTTAACAGCTCAGGTCATCAGCGTCCCATTCAACTCAGGGCGTGAAACGGCCGACAAATTTTGCTCAGAGGCCTCTCTTTCAGGCTTGAGGTTCTTTTTCGTGCCGTAAATGTACGACACGGGACCCACGGCTTTACTTCCCTTCCGAAGGAAGCCATACTTAGGATTTTTACGCCCCGAAAAAATCCATCGGTCCTGGCCGGGTTCGAACCCGCGATCGTGGGTTAGGAGGCAACATTAAGAGTGTGCAGTTGAGCTAAATCATATAATATTATCAATTAAGTTATATGGTTTTCACAAAGCCCGTTACTGTAATTTTAAAACAAGAAATATTTTTAGGCAAAAAAACAAGCTGAATGTAAAACATATGGCAACTGCAATATGATGTACACTTAAGATTTTAATGTAAAGTTGTTTGAATGTCACTGACCTCTTTTGGCTTGCAATTCTCTTGCTTTGATCATTTTTTAATAACAAAATATTTACCTTTGTACACTTCTTCTCACATCTTGCATCATCTGCCTTCATGGTAAGTTCAATACAAGGTATTTCACGATCCATGTTGCCACATCTACATCTTACCATTGTTGTGCGAGGACATTCTGGGCATGGTCCTGTATGGCACACTTGCTCACATTTGTGTGGTGAAGCTGTAAAAAAAATATTACGATTCTTGACAATTCTTAATGAAAAGCAATAATAGTTACTATCAGCACTGAAAGATATTCACACAATATCAAGTCTGATAAGTTTTAGCACTGTTTATTTCTGAAGGCACTACAAATGTGTTAATTTGTAATAAAATATGCACTTTTTTTGGAAGGTGGGGAAAGGCAGAATTTAATATGTATTCTTAGAACAAAATTAACTTCTACTTAGGGTTGGATCATGGCTCAATGTTTAAACACCTTGCAATCTTTCAATTATTATTATTTGGTTTTAATGACACATGCTTTTTAACATCTCAGGTAATCAGCATCCCATTCAATTGAGGGCATGAAACAGCCATAAATTTTTGCTCAGAAGCTTCTTCTTTCAGGCTTAATGTTAGTTTACACACTATAAATCTATGACATGGGACCCATGGCTTTACATCCCTTCAGAAGAAAGCCATTCTTAGGATTTTTACGCCCAAAATAAATCCATCAACCTTGGCCAGGATTGAATTTGCGATTTTGGGTCTACAAGGCATGCATATTACCACTAGATTAGGATTAACACCATCTTTCAAGGTAACTCAGGTTTGATAATAGGAACTGCAGGAACAGGTATGCTGGTACGCATTCCTAATAAATAATGCAACAGCTTGTATGGCTAGATTACAAAAAATGCTGTAAATGCTTTAGAATCTTTTATTTGATGTGAGAAATAAAAGAGAAACTGTAAGATATAGCGAAGTGATTGAATCATGACATTCATGAGAAATACTATATTGAAAATAAGGTCAAATGCATCTGAGCATAATGTTCAATAGACATTAATGAATGATGTTGTAATATGTTTACGGAATGTCGGAATCCACACAGTGAAACTTTTGTTAATCTTATTTTGATTTAAAGTAAAACATTAAAAATCATGTCGTCACATTAAAACTCTCTTTAAGTTTCACAAACACACTTATAAAAGTAATTTTGGTACATGTTTCGTGAGGTACATTCCTCACATTGTCAACCAAAACGACGACTGGATTTGTCGTTTTGGTTGACAATGTGAGGAATGTACCTCGCAAAACATGTACCAAAATTACTTTTATAAGTGTGTTTGTGAAACTTAAAGAGAGTTTTAATGTGACGACATGATTTTTAATGTTTTACTTTAAATCAAAATAAGATTAATGAATGAGTTTTAAATGTGCTTAATTTATTTTTGCTTCTGCAAGCTGATAAACCTCATGAGAGAAACATATTGCAAAGCAGTAGCATAATGAAATGGAAAATATAATTTTTAAACTACAGATATTGGTTAGAAATCTATCCTAAAGTCCACACATTTTTAAAAAAACTTTAGAACACTATTAACTTCTTTTTGTATAATATAATTATTTTCTCCTGTATAAAGTGGTTGAAATCTAAAATTCAGCTTTAATATTCAAGTTCAAATTTAAATGTTCTGAAGTAAAATCATCCTCATCTCATTTTGATCTAGGTTGCTTCCAACCATGAGACAATTTCTTTTGCAATTTGAACTTATTATTACATTCACCAGAGTTACAAAACTACATGAAATAAGAAACAGCAGCACTCTAAAATACATGAAACACAGAAACATGTGATATTGCATACCTGGCTGCCCACAAGAAAGCTTCTTGCCACAAACAAGAGAACAAACTGGTACAGGGTCTTTGCAACTTGACCTGAGTTGTTCCTTGGTGAGTGCAGTCTTCCCACAAGCACAGTGTGTCACCTTTAGTGGTGTCAGCTGACAGTCAAGACATGATCCAGGATGGCATTCCTGCTCACAGTGGTGGTTTCCGCAACTCAAAAGTTGCTCACATTTGCCTCCACATGAGAAATGCTTTACATCTGCTGTTTCTCTTGTGCACTGAACTTCCTTCTGCTGCTTCCCGCAATAGCACACTGAAAATGAAAATCACAAATTGTAAACATTCTATATAAATGCTAGTTATTACGTTACTTGCTCTGAAAGTAATTTATATCACCTATATTTAACTACATTTTTGAGTTTATGCATAAGTTTTAATGCAGGAAATGTGAAAATTTAATATAAATCTGAAAGATATTTTTGAAAGAAAAAAAATGTACTGCATATACATGTCCTGTTAATTTATAAAGAAACTAATCATAAATAATGAAATTAAACAGATTTAAAGTAAACCCCCTATACACTTTTAAGACAAATCTCAGTCAAAGTAACAAACATGTGTGATCATTATAAGTTTTCTGTCAGTAATTTGAAGATTTGTACCTTGCCAACAAGTTTTGAGGCAACAGATATGCATCAACATATTTTGAGACAACAGACACATGGCACTGTCAAAATTATCCTATGATCCTTTTGCTAATTATTTTTAAAGACTAGGAACAGAAATGGTCAGGGCTAATTCTACAAGCAGTAAAATGTACCAAATGTGCCAACATTATTAAACCATTTTAAAATACTTACATAATGAGCACACAAATAACTCAAGCAAAATCTTGGTTCTTATCCCTCAATGAAAGCAATCTTTTATATTTATTGTAATTGGCAGAGATGAGACAACTCCCTCCTCACCTGTGGGGAAAATATATTTCAAATGTTGAAATGTTTGACTGCTGTAATGCTACAGACAAAATGATAGCCTATTTTAAAGCTGTTACTACCGCACAATTACAGATTTGTTTCTCCCTCCACAAATGTTATGCTATCTTGTACTACAAAGTAGCTAGGCTGATTACATTCCATTGAGCTCTGTTACTGCATTGAAATCTGGTGTGATTCATCAAGCCCCAATTAATCATAGGCCTTAGCCTAAATACCGTAGGAATTTTATTTGATTATTTACTTATTTACCAATGCCAACTCACGTGCCCTGCATGCCTTTGGAGTTCAGCACTTGGCATCAGAGGGCAGAGTAGTCCACTTTTTAGGCACACACACAAAATCTGGTAGAATGCAATGTGGTAGGGTGTTGATGAGTTTTGCTGATTTGATTTGGTTTATTTACAGATGCTCTTTAACATCTGAGGTTATCAAAATCCCACTTAATTCAGGACATGCAGCTGCCAATAAATTTTGCTCATAGACCTGTTCTTTCAGGCTTGAGATTCCTTTTTGTGCCATAATCTACAATACTGGATGCACTGCTTTACTTACCTGCTGAAGAATAGGATTTTTATGCCTGAAAAAATTCATTGACCCTGGCCGGTATTGAACCTGCAATCTTCTTGGGTTTACAAGGTAAGTGTGGTTACCACTACACCAGGACCAATGTTGGTGAGTGTGATAATGATAATGGAGCAACAAAAGAATGAATGACACTAGGAAAACTGGACTATATAGAGAAAACCTGATAATGCTTCATCCACCACAAATCCTATTTATAACTTCTAGAATTGAACCCTGGTTGACTCAGTGGAAGTCTTAACAATCTAATCACCTGGCCACAGTCTTGTCATATTGCAAGATATTAATCACCATAATCCTAAAACCCATCTATTAATTAACATAGTAGAGTTGCTTGCACAAGCACAAACAGGACGGACATGTAGAGTGAATGCTTAAGAGGGCATGAAAGATGTGTGTTATGCTGCTGTCGTATAGAGCAAGTATTGGACAGTTCAACAGTCAAAAATTTGAAGTCCAGATAAAGAAACAGGCCTAGAGATAATAAGCTTTTGGAAGGTACTAATACTGGCAGTTCTATTAGTAATTGGAGGAGTAGAACAAAACCCAGTTTCAGTAATGGAGGAAGTGAAGGAAATTAAAAGCAAGAAGGCGTGAACAAAAGAGAAAATGAAGAAGAACATGGATTGTATAAAACAGAAGATCAAACAGCTCTAAGAAGAATTAGGAGGAGAGCTACGGAATGCAGAAGAAGAATGGTTAAATTGGAGAAATTGGCGGATGCAAGCAGGAAGAAGCTGAATGTAGTGATTTTTGGAGTAGAAGAAATAAAGAAGGAAAAAGATATGGGAAGAAGAGGAAGAAATTATTGAAGGAAAACTGGGCATCATAGACTCCCGGAGAATTGGACAAAAGTATAGCAGACCAAGACTAATATTAGTCAAAATGGCCAGAAGGAATTTTAAATGGAAAGCATTAGGTAATGCTAGGAAGCTAAAAGGCACAAGATATTTATTGAGAATGATGATGGGGGAAAAAAGAGCAAGAAGAGTAGATTTATGAAAAGCATGAAAAAAGTCAGAAATGAAGGAAGAAGAGCCTTTATGAGTGAAATAAACGACGTGGATTGAATTATGGTTGGACAGAATTCAGACCTTGCAGCAATAGGGTCAAGAAACTATAGCCAGAAGAGAAGAGGTGAAGGAGATAAGAAAGGGTAACAACCTGCAGCCAAGAGGCAAGCAGCAGAGAGGGGAGGAGTGAACAGCAGCAAAAGTGTCAATACAGAAGATGATATGACCAATGAGTAGACTGAGTTCACTGAAACAGCTGAGTGAAGAAGATGCTTTGGTGGGGCGCAGGGGAAATGGGGGCTCCAACTGGACAGTGGGCGGCCTGGGGGACACAGACCTGTCTGGGTGTTTGGAAAGAAAGAAGTATGGAATGTGGTGTAATTGCCCTCAGGGAGCATTTTTGAAATATGGGCGCCTAAAAATAGAGAGAGACAAGAGGATTATAGAACAAAGGTGAAATAAGAGCGCTTCATATGGAAGAATTAGGAAATCAGCACTTAGATGGGGAATTTAAGAGTGCAGGAGATTTTAATTCTAGAATAGGAAAAGAGCAGAGTCAGTTGGCAGATTATTGTAACAGAAGGGAAAGAGAAGGATTTGCTAGGGATAGAGCAGTAATTAAAAATGAAGTGTCCACAATATGGAAAATAGATAAGGGTTTACAATGTATATATACTTGAATGGACAGAAACAAAAACATGTAGAGAAGAAGTATGGATGAGAAAATGGGATAATTTACTGATAGTATTTTGACATATTAAAATTTTTGGAAATGGCAGTAAGGAGTTTTTTGAGGAAATTGGGTAACTGTATAAGGAAGGTAACAGAGAAGTGACAGAAGAAAGTGATTAAATAAGGAAGAGGATAATTGTGAGATAATATTGAAAGGGGTTGTTGCAAAAGTAGGATCTATTACATATACAACCAGGGTGTTAATTGTATAAGATCCTATAGGGAAGAAAACAAGCTCTCCAAGATCACTTGTACAATTTATAGAAGTTGACGTAAGGGAATTATCAAAATTGAAGTAAAGCAAAGGTGAAGAACCTTAGTTTTGGTAGTGCTAGATTCTTAGATATTTTGTGTGTAATTTAATTGTAATGTTTGCTGAAATAAAATGCATTCATTAAAATTAGTCATAGTAATTAACAGGCATAAAAAGCACTTATTAAAATGTTAACAGTAGCTACAGGTCAAAAATTGATTTTAGTGTCCCTGAAATTTGAATTCAAAAGTTTGTTAGACATTGCAACTCTGAAAATCTTTACTGCTATTTTTTTTAAATTCAATTATTAAACATTTTCTAGAAAGTATATTGTAAATATTTATTAATAATAACTAAACAAAAATGATACTATTTTCTGATGAAAAAATGAAAATGATATAAATTTAAGCATTTATCAATTTGAAATTACTACAACTATATCCCTAAAATATGTAATTAATCAAAGAATTATGTTTAAAGGAACTAATATGGAAATTCTCCACTGGATTCCCTTTTAAAAGCATCCATATCTTCAAAGATTATCTTCTCTTCTCTCCACCCTTAGGGTTTATGATTTTAAAAGTACCCTTAAAAATATAACTAATGGTGATTGGTATGATATGCTGCTTCTTTCATTCCTTAGCACAGAAACCTTGTGTGTTCCTTCTTCCAGCTGCTTCTTTCATTCCTTAGCACAGAAACCTTGTGTGATCCTTCTTTCATTCCTTAGCACAGAAACCTTGTGTGATCCTTCTTCCAGTACTCAAAGCACACAATAGAAAAAATTACTCTTATAAGTACATGGTTCTAAATAGAGCAATTATGACTAAGTAGAAACTGCACATTCTATCACTTTCTTTTTCATTAACTTTTGAAGATTCTTCTGTCATCTGTTATACTGGTATAATTAGAAAAAAATAATTTGTTTCCAAATAATCATAATTTATTTCATTAATGAGTAACAATTTTGCCTGCTTTGGCTGTTTTTAAACACACCTTCTTGGAATAGAGAATGAAAGTATATTGGTTTCCCTCCCAACAGATTTACAGTACTTTTTCAGCAAATCATTTTGAAAGCTTTCCTCCATGGAACTCAGACATTTGCAATAGTTTTAATGATTAAAGCTTGAAGTGCATTTGCTTTGCACAATACCTCTGAAAAGGGAATGCAATAACATAATTGTTGAAATTGTTTTTTCACTCTAACTGTGTGTACAATATTAAGTCGAAAATGAAGAATAAGACTTAAATCAATTTGTGTAAAAATTGAGATTTGAACCACAGGTCTTCAGCCTTCTGGGCTGATGCTCTAAACAATTGAACTATTGTGGCCTCCAAGTACAGAACCACAAACCTTTCTTATTTGATTCTATATATCCCAGATTACTCCTCAAGTTTTCATATAATGTGAGAGATTTATTCCTTAAGAAGTGACTTATAGTAATAGCAGTACTTATGATCCAGGCTTCTAGTTCAACCACAACTATATAGGGGTTATTTCCAATATATAGTTGGTGGGTTAACTAGAAGCCTGGGTCATAAGTATTTGTAGAATTAAGTTGCCTCTTAAGGAGTAAATCTCTCAAGTAGAGAAACCTTATGGAGTTCTCTGAGTACATAGAATCAAATAAGAGAGGTTCATAGTTCTGTGATAGCAGGAGGACACAGTAGCTCAGTTGGCTAGAGCCAGATCAGACTGAATATCCATGGTTCAAATCCTGTCCATGATCCAAATTTTTCATACTGATTCTTCATTCCCACAAGTTGTTGATATTTAAAGATTTTATTCAAGAAATGAAATGTTATATTAAATAATCATTAGATGAAGTCCCCACACCAGCTGCTATTTCCATACATTCTATTTCTATTTAATAATGTTCCAAATTTTCTTTAGTTAATCCCTAAAGTTCCAGAGTACCTTCATTTCCTTCTCTCTCCCCCACTCCTTGTTGTAATTTATGCCTTAGGTCAATATGATTTATCAACTACAGAAACCTTCATCTTTATATTCTCTCTCTCTCTTTTTTGGAGGGGTTTATTTACGGACACTCTTTAACATCTCAGGTCATCAGCGTCCCATTCAATTCAGGGCGTGAAACAGTTGACAAATTTTGCTCAGAGGCCTCTTCATTCAGGTTTGAGGTTCTTTTTTGTACCATAAATGTATGACACGGGACCCATGGCTTTACTTCACTTCCGAAAGAAGCCATACTTAGGATTTTTATGCCAGAAAAAATCCATTGATCCTAGCCAGGTTTGAACCCGTAATCTTGGGTTTAGAAGGCAAGTTGGTTACCACTATACCACCGGGACCGACTTCCATCTTCTCTGTAGAGAAAGAATGGTTGTCCATTTTTCTTATTAATCTGATGAATGTCCTATTGCCAGACGTATGTTTGTATTTTATTAACAAATGTTTATAAATTACACTGAATGGCAAATGTTTTGTATATTGTTATGGCATTTTATTTTCCACATTAAGATACAATTTAGCTGGGCCTGGAAATTTTTCCAAATGTAGTGCAAGCTAAAACAAAAAGAGGATAATCTGCGATACTTTCTATAAATTTTAAGAAAGGATGCAACATGTGCATGAATTAAGCTGAAGACCATAATGGATAACTTTTAGTTAACAAAATTTGAAACTTAACAGTATATTGTTTTTCAAATGTTTCCACAATCCTGTAATCATACCTCAATTTTTGTTGATTTGATATATTTATGGACGCTCTTTAACATCTCAGGTCATCAGTGTCCCATTCAATTCAGGGCTTGAAACAGCCGACAAATTTGGCTCAGAGGCCTCTACTTTCAGGCTTGAGGTTCTTTTCCGTGCCATAAATATACACACGGGACCCACGGCTTTACTTCAGAAGGAAGCCATACTTAGGATTTTTACTCCCGAAAAAATTCATCAATCCTGGTCAGGTTTGAACCCATGATCTTGGGTTTAGAAGGCAAGTATGTTTACCACTACATCACTACATCACCAGGACCGACTATACATGTCAACCCTCCAAGGATTTATCAGTAATCCAAGAGTATATGCAAAGACCCCCCCACATTCTAGATCTAAAGAACTTAATATATAATGCACATTCTTGTATGACAAAAAAATGCTTTGTGACATACTTTACAACTACCAGTTATCTTTTCGAAAATTTTCTTGTTCAAGCATACTTTTTGCTCTTGTGGACTATAAGAACTTAATGTAGTATTGAAGTGCTGAATAAAGACCTGAATTTTGACTTTTTCCTTACAAGGCTAAAAACTCTTTCTATAGGAGAGATACCAGGAGGTACACTTAGTAGAGCAAAGACTACTTTACATGTTTTATAATTTACCTGTCCACTTTCATCCCTAAGCATGGAGCCCCTGGGTAACGCTAAGTGGATTACAGCTATGGCAAATTTTCCAAATGAAAAATAATCTAGAAGCTCTTTCTTGGAAAGCTAGGGAAAGCACCATGGCTGACCAAGATCATTAAGGTGAGGACTCGTAAGTGGGAAGTCTGGGGTTTGAATCCTGCCAGGACAGTTCTCCCTGACCTAGTTTTTTTCCAGGTTTTCCTCATCCTCATAAATGACATAGTGGTGGTATCCGAAAGTGGTGGTGGTATCCCAAACTTAGGCCTGGAATGTTTCCTTCCTAAAATAAAATAAAAAAAAAATCCTTTTCCAATTTATCATTTCATCTTGTGTATAATCAGTGTTCACTGTCTGTGGTGCCTCAGTAGTAAAAATGGGTGTTAAAAATAACCCTAGGGAAAAAAATTATAAATATCAGCATCTCCAGCCAACCAAGCAACCAAATGCCTTTTATTTCTAATATCTGAAATTTTGCTTCAATTCTCATCTATTCTAGATCCATTTAAAAATGTATTCAGGAAGTATCACATTGCAAATTTGCAAAGTTGCAAATTCATCTTCAAGTTTGCCATGTTTGCTTGCACTAAACAAATGTGGAAGTCTTTGGATAAAATATTCAAGAGATGAGTATGAAACATTAGAGAAATATTCATAAATCGTGCATGCTTAAGAAATTTGTATTCAAATGAAAAAATTTTAAGAATGTAATTACAAGCTGCTATAAAAAACCATTAAACAAAGTTATAAAACATCACCATCATATTCATTCTTCAGTTACAAAGTCCTTATTGGCTTTCTGGTTTTTCTCTTTTTGAATTTGACATTGGAAATTGAGGCAGAATCAAACTAAAACTAAATAAACTAAAGTTTAAGAGTCTTATTAATAGATTAGTTAGTCTAAGAAGTTTCCTTCTTAGAAAATGTACTGTTGGAGCATCTTGTTGCAACAAATAAATTACAGACTTTAAAATATGAAGTGTACTATGAAGGAAATACACTTTTGTGAGTGGATCCAGCAAAAATGTTCATTGTTTCAAATTGCTTACTGTTCCATTCTTCTGTAGAGATTCATTACATAACAGATGGCAAAGCTTCCCATGGCTCAAAAACCCTATTAATGATTCAAGAACAGAGCCAATGAATACAAAATGCTTCAAAAATTTGAGAGACACTTATATGCTTATATACTTTTAATTTATTCTGCCTTTTAGAACTCTTTTCAAGGTAGTAAAATCACTGGACCAAGATGTTCTCTACATTTATTAGCAGCAGGAGAGCTGCTTTTTGATCACAAATGTGCATGACAACAACTCAGAGGATGAACAAGTGAATGCTTTTCTTCACAAATTTGGTAACAACTTTTGTTGCACCAAATCACTATACAAAACCATTTGAAGAAAAACATATGCTTCTCTCAAGGAATGCCCAGGAAGACAATTCATTAAATAATAGATAACATGGTTTACCCTGTGTTGTTATTATTCTCTAACAATGATACAAAAAATTGGACATTTGACCTTGCTGGGAATTAAAAAAATAGTTACAACTAAAGGATAAAGTTTTACTACATTTGCATAATTATTACTAAAGAAGGAAAGAGAACGGCATTTCTTTAAAAAAATGTGTCTAATTCTTTCTTTGTCTCATCTAGTACATAGTGAACTAGTGTAGAGATTTTTGCTCTTGCAATATCACATTTCTGCACTATTTCAGAATCAGGGAACATTGCTCTGAATAAATTTCCTTTAAGGTCATGAACAATTTGGACTAATAATGAGATATTATACTCTAAAAGAAAGTATATAAATAACAATTCAATATTGGAATATTTAAATGAATTGTACTTACAAAGCTGTAGACAATGGAGTGGTAATATATCCCACATTAATGTATTCATCCTGTTCACTCTAACTCCATTTACTTACATAACACGAGGACATGCTTCCATCATTAAGCCAGTCAAACTGGCTGCTGGATCCCAAGATGCTTTTGTGACAGTCTCTGATGGTTCTAGTAGGAACTTACCGAGTTCGTCAATGGGTAGGAAATCAAAATTCATCAAGTTTTTCTTATCTTTTAAGATGAAAATCTTTTCCCAAGTAAATAATTCTATTGATTTGTGAAGTTCTTTTAGCAGCCTAGTCTCTGGTTCAAAATCATGATTATTGGCCCAAAAGTGAGCTGCTATTGCTGATTTGAACAAACAGTCCAAAAGTGTTCTGTCTTCCAAATTTCTCTTAGTTTTTCCGATGTCTCTCTGATCACAATCTGACATCACATTTGGCTTCATAAATTCCTGATTTCTGTTCTGTTGGGTTGGTGTCTTTTATTGTGCAACTTAATAACTTTTTGATATTATATTTGTTCTTTGGGTCTAACATTATACCTTGTTCTTTGAAAATCCTCTTAAATTTGTTGGATGGTACATGACGCTTTTGAATTGGTATACTTCCTTGATGTTCTTCAGTATGGAAACTTCTCTTATAGACTTTTGCCTTTTAACTTTATTGATAATTTTTATTACTGAGTCTTTGTAATCCCATTCCACATAAATTTGCAGTGTTTTAGATCTTGGCACACAGCTTAATTAACACCCCATTCAAGAAACAGTACAAAATGGAATATCAACAGATAATTATGATAGCAATAACCAATGGTTTCACCAAAGACACAGTAATAAAAATGATCAATAAAGTTAAAAGGCAAAAGTCTAAGAGAAGTTTCCACACTGAAGAACATCATGGGAAGATACAAATTAAAACTTCATGTACCATCCAACTTACCGCAACAAATTTAAGAGAATAATCAAAGAGTAAGGTATAATATTATACAAAGAGCAAAAATAATATAAAAAAATTATTAAGTTATGCAATAAAAAACATCATACCTATGGAACAGAAATAAGGAATTTATGAAATCAAATGTGCAGATTGTGATCAAAGATACAATGGAAAAACTAAGAGAACTTTGGAAATTTGGAGGAAAGAACACTTTAGGAACATTAATTTTAAACAGGTTGATAAATCAGCAGTAGCAGCTCAATTTGGGCCAGTAATCATGAAATTAAACCAGAGACTAAGCTGCTAAAAGAACTTCACAAACCAATAGCACTATTCACCAGGAAAAAGATTTTATCTTAAAAAATAAAAAAAATTTGTTGAATTTTGATTTCCTACCCATGGACAAACAAACAAGCAAGTTCTTACGACAACCATCACAGACTGCCACAAAAGCATCTTGGAATCCAGCTGCCAATTCGATGATGTGAACAATTAGCTTCCAAAACATGTCCTAGTATTATGTAAGTAAATGGAGTTAGTGTGAACAGGATGAATACATTATTGCAGGATGTATTGCAACATTTGTTTCATAATTAATAACAAAGAATGATGAAATAGATTGTTTTCTGATTTCACTTGGCCATACGTTTTATGCTTCTTACATTCAGTGTCTTGACCACTATGTGTCACAGATAAATCACACAAACACACACTGCAGAGCATGCGACTTTCACTATCACGTAAAAGAATTGAGCATGGCCATTTGTTTATGTAACCATCTCAATATTTTTCTATACTGTTATCTTCTTGTTACTGAATACAATCTGAAAACTGGTATGTTTCATTTTAGAAAAATCCTTCACTTACTATAAAATTCTCTAATTATAGTCATTTATATGCCTAATAACACAGCTCACAAACAACCTAATACACATAAAGAGTAATGCAGGCATCCATGTTCAATCACACTGTTTGCAACCCTAGTGACCGTACTAAATGACAGTTATTATTTCATCCCTTGCATAGTTGTCAGTTGGTGTGATAGAAGCAAGTAGGATTGACATTTTTTCTCTCTCTTTCAATTTTTATGTATGATAATTTTGCTTTTCCATAATGATTTCTCCTTAACCATAAAAGTGAAGGAAAAACCAGTAATAATTACAGATTATCTAGAATAATTGGCAGGTTTGTGTGATAGTATTTGAACTACTTCAGATTTTTTACCTGAATACAAATGCAACTGGTAATGATTCCATTTGCAGATATTTTAAAATAATTCCAGATAATGGTTAGATGAAAAACTTTGCTAGTATTTTTCATTAAATAATTGGAAGACACAACTTTAAAAGTACAAAATCATTGCCTTGTTTTATACTGAGTGAGCACAACCAGAGAGATTGAAGCCTTTTTAACCCTTGGCTTTAAAATATTTTCTCACTGTAATGCCACTTAGGTCTATATGCCCTGCCCTTCATCTGTGAAAAGACCTTGTGTAGATTTACTGATGTTTGTAATTAAGAGTTTTTTTTTAATGGTGTTTAATGTCCGTTTCCACTACTGAGGCACCACAAGCAGTGAACACTGATGATACATGAAATGAAATTATATATTGGGAAAGGATTTTTTTTAAAGGAAGGAAACGTTCCAGGTCTAAGTTTAGGGTACCTCCCCAGCATTTGCCAGTTATGAGGACTGAAGAAAACCTGGAAAAAACCCGTCAGGAGGACGGTCCTGGCGGGATTCGAACCCCAGATCTCCCACTCACAAGTCCTAGCCTTAACGGCCTCTGCCACCCGTGGCAGTATCTAATTAAGAGTTAACAACATAATGCTGTGTAATTAGAAACTTATCATTAATTTAATTTAATGCACCCGTTTAAAACTATCAGTAAAGTGAATGGGAAAGAATCGACAAAATGACATCTGTAGCATGTTATAGACACCATATTCAATACAAACTGAGGATGATAAAACAGTTGTATTGTTAGCTGGCAGGCCAAAACCCATTCTTAAGTTACTGGCACAAAGTGAAAAGAAAAAGTGTGAAATGTTGCACCAAACATTATATAAGTGTGTGGTATAGTGAATATGAGTGATTGTGTGGAAGTTATTTGAAAAAACTGTTTTGTTGGCCCTGTCAACCAGTTGGAATAAAAGCAGAAAACAGTGGAACTCATGTTTTTAGCACTATACTGAATATTAGTCAGTAAATGCAAAGTCATTCATATTTTTCCGAACACCTAAAATGTGTGCTGCAACTAAAACTTGCGAAGAATTAGAATACTATTGCTGATGCTCCAAAAGAAAAACTCATACCTTTATGTAGTTTAGTAAAACAAAATGTTAGATTGAACAGACTAGTTTCCAACATAAAGATTAATGCAGTGTTTATTTGGCCATAATAAAATTGGCTTTTTGTGGAAATAATGAAAGCTCATCTTCATCCAACAGAATGAATTTCAAAGAACAATTATCAGTATTAATTTCAACAAGCTCATTAGAAATTCAGAACCATTATGCTAAATCAAAAATGTATATATTGGGATTTAAAAAGAGCACAAAATAAGATTAATGACTGCATTGATATAATGATTATATCAAACTTAAAATGTGCAATAGTGATTTTGGTTCAGTTAAAACTAATATTACTGAAATTATGCGAAAAATTTTAAAGTTCGATAACTGTAAGATGTGGATACAAATGAATTAGTAGAATGCTAATGTAATAAAATTTGTTCACTAACTCTTATTCATTTACATAAAAACTGGACATATCCAGTTGGTCTACAGGCTGAAGATGGGAGGGATCACTCCCGAAACATATGTCCAGTTTTTATGTAAGTGAATGCAGTCCGTGTGAACAAATTTTATTACATTAGTGTTTATATATATAAACACTCCATTGTCAACAGCTTTGTAAGTACATTTAATTTAGTAGAATGCTATTGCAATTTTATATAAGGAAATCGCTGAAATTTCACAATTTTGTTCTACTTACTCAGACATGTTTTGTAGGCTGTTGCCTTCATCAGCAGATTCCACTGTCAGCTTCCCAGCATGGTATTAAGATGCTGCTCTGTAGAATTTATGAACTTACAAATTAACTAAATTTTTCTTAAATTAAATAAATTGTACTTATTAAGCTGTAGACAATGGAGTGGTTATATATTCTCCATTCATGTATTAAAATGTTTATGCTAACTGCATTTACTTACACTGCACATCATCAACTGCTGACTGACTGCTCAATTTGGATGCTCTATTCCAAGATGCTTCTGTGGCAGTCTCTGATGGTTCTAGTAGGAACTTACTCAACTCATCCATGAGCAGAACATCAAATGTCATTAAGTTTCTTCTATTTTTTAAGATGAACATTTTTTCCTGAGTGGATAGCTCCATTGGGTTAAGAAGTTCCTTCAGCACTTTAGCCTCCAGTTTAATTTTATGATTTTTGGTCCAAAAGTTAGCTGGGGCACTGCTGATTTTTCAACCTGCTTCAAACAAATATTCCCAAAGTGTTTTTCCTCTGAATTTCCAAATTTTTCTTCATTTTTCTGATGTAGCGCTGATCACAATCTGCACATTTGATTTCATAAATTTCTTATTTTTGTTTTACTGATATGGTGTCTTTTACTGTGCATCTTAATACATTTTTGATGTTGTATTTGTTCATTACAGCTAACATTATGCCATGTTCTTTAAATAACCTCTTAAATTTGTTGGATGGTATGTGAAACTTTTGAATCTATATCTTTCTTTGATGTTCTTCAGTGTGGAAATCTCTCTTATAGATTTTAGTCTTTTAAATTTATTTACACTTTTTATTGTGTCTTTGTGTCTTTAAAACCATTTATTATTGCTGTTGGTATTCCATTTCTGTGAGAGGGATATTATTTATTCTGGTGCTAAGCTGTAAAACACTGCATATTTTTATAGAGTAGAGTTATAACTGTTATTTTTTATGTCTCTTTCCTATGGATTTCAAAGTTCAGTATGTCTCCATTTCTTATCATTTTTAAATCTAGGAATGAGAGACAATTTTTCTCCTCTTCCATGGTAAACTGTATAGATTTATATTATAAATTAAGAAGTTTCAGTATATCAAATGAATCTTTTTTGGGTATTATAGCAAATATGTCATCCATATACCTACATTATGCCTTGAAAATTAAAGGAAGGCTTTGGTGACATTATTTCAAAGGAGTTCATCAATAAATCTGCTAGAAACAGAGACAAGGGGTTTCCTATTGCTATACCCAAAAGTTGATAATATGTTTTGTTAAAGCTGAAGAAATTTTGTTAAATGCATTGCATATGTTAGTTATATTTTTACCTACCCGAAAAGCCTCGGCGATTTCCCATCCATTCAACACAATCTCCAGCATCCCTTCTAAAATCTCTTTGAAGGGGCCATACTCCACTTTTTTGAATATAACCAATTTAAACTTCCAAGTTTTCCACTCTTCTTTTGATGACCTGAACTTCAGAATTTGCATTCTGCATTTCCATTATAATTTCTTTTTAATTTCTCTCTCTATATCATTAATTTTATTGCTCAGCCTTTCTTCCATATAATGCATTTTGTTCAGTATTTCTCCCAAAGCTGCATAATCACCAATGGATCCAGGATTAACTTCAACCTCCAATAATTAATTATATCAATCACACACATGGTTCAACAATAATGAAAGTGTAAGGTTTATAGGTTTTGTATTCAATGGGAAAGGAGATGTGAAGCAAATGAGCAAGAGTAGAGTATCTGGAGATGTAGGTGCATTAATTAACAACAATCTGATATGTGGGGTTAAAGAAAGGAAAATTTAGAGTGGTGGTGGGGGGTTATGTGGTTAGTAATAAAAAGTTAGCATTATACCCAGAATCTCCCAGTTCTACAATCCTAATCTCCCTGGCATTTAGAATTTAAAATGGAGGAAATTAACTCAGATATGCAAGAGACAGAGTTTGTTTTCTTGGGGATTTTAATGCAAGAAATGGAAACATGCAAGCAAGAGATTGTAGTATATCGTGGGACAGCTTTGTTGATAAAAAGTTTGAATCTGATAAAAGGAGGAGCAAGAATAAAACTGTGAATGAAGGACTTAAACTTATTCAATTTGTTTAATGAGTTTATGATTGTTAATGGTTCGATGCGAGAAGATGATAATGGTGAATCTACTTGTGTTAATGCAGAGGGACAAAGTGTTGTAGATTTCACATTGTGCACAAGAGAGCTTCTGTTTGCCAGGTGAATTTTGGAAGATGATTAGAACCAGATTTGATATTGACAGGAAAATTTTGTATGTGGATATGAGAAAAAAGTTCCTTGTTGCTATTTCAAGAATTAAAAGAGATTTATATGAATGAGGTTTAAATTGATAAATGTAATAAGAAAGAGAGGGAGAGCTTAGCATGGTTTAGATTAGGAATATGAAGACTTAAGGGAATTAGAAGAAATCTGGAGCAGAGTGCATGTCCAATGTGTAGGAGTAATAAAAATAGCATTCACATCCTATTTGAATGTCCAGAAACAACAGAGTGGAGGAGTCAGTTGATCAAAGTAAAATGGGTTAGTATAAGATCTGAGATAGCAGGAAGAAAAATTTGGGGGATAAACCTCATTTAGGGAACTTAGGGGAATAATTGCATATGGTTAAAAATAAACAGGTATGCATGATTAATATTTGATTTTAGTGATTTAGATTTATAGCTTGGAGTTGTTTGAATTGGGTAAGGAGTATTGTGGATGTATTATTTTAAAGAAAGAGTGTTATTGTTACTATGACAGATTTTCATGGCCTGGGAGAGTGCCAGGGCTGAAACTCAACCTTAAAGATTGTAATATTATAATTGCTTAGTACTTGAATAAATGAATGAATAAACAAACAAATAAATAAATAAATGATGACAACAACAATGACCAAACACACCAGTAGGGAGAAAACATTCACCATCTCTCCATTCTGAAATTATCTTAAAACAAATTTCAATTCATGTTACCATACAAATTACAACTTCCTCTGTAGATTTCAATGTAGTTCCCATCATTATTTATACCCTTCTTCAACTTATTTACTGGATCCTCAAAAACACATTTTTCTCCACTGCTAGCTTAGCAATTCCTTTTCTTATTACATATCAACTGAGATTAATCCCCTGGTATAACAGATCAATCATAATATCTTTTTTTCATTTGCCAGTAGCAAAGTGTAAAATATATCCTCACCAATAAATTCTCCAAAATTCTTTCTTCAAAAATTGTGTCTCCATATTGGATGAAATTCACCATTTGAAAACATTGTAGGGGGTCAAGGATATTTCATGTGGCAGAACTTTGAATTTAAAACTTGTCTTTTTTGTTTTATTAATTTATCAAATTAATACTGATTTTTGTTGAAGAAATTTGAGAAGAAAAGACAAATTTTTAAAAACAGTAACATTATTCAGATTTGCAATACTTACTTGTATTTTATAGTATAAATTCTGGAGAAGCGGAAAATTATATAATGTAAAATACTAACATATTTGTTAAATTATTGAAGCTATTTACAGTGAAGATCTTGTATATTGATTGATACATGGTGGGTAATTTTTATACACTTCACTTATATGTTTTTAAAATCAGGACATGTTTCAAGAACCGTCGTTCCCATCGTCAGCTGTTGACCCACTGTTCTGATTGGTCCTATGCAGGTTATTGAATTTTTGTGTGGTGGTCTCTAGTGGTTGTGAAATGAATCTGGCCTCTGGCAGAAGGTCAAAATTGATTGCTGTTTTTCGGTATTTTAAGATGAAAATATTCCCCCATGCTGACAAGTCATAAGGATTGTTTAATTCTTTCAAAAGTTTTATTTCTGGGTTCATTTCATGGTTATGGCTCCAATAATGATGTGTTACTGCTGACTTTTCCGTTTGTTTCAACTTAATGTTCCTAAAATGTTCCTTCTTGCAGATTATCAAATTTCTTTTAGTTTTTCCTATATATTTTAGTTCACATTCCAAGCACTCTATTGAATATATTGCTGATTTCTTTACTGCTGGTAAATATATATATTTAAATTAATATATTCAATAGAATGCTCGGAATGTCAACTAAAATATATAGGAAAAACTAAAAGAAATTTGATAATCTGCAAGAAGGAACATTTTAGGAACATTAAGTTGAAACAAACGGAAAAGTCAGCAGTAGCACATCATTATTGGAGCCATAACCATGAAATGAACCCAGAAATAAAACTTTTAAAAGAATTAAACAATCCTTATGACTTGTCAGCATGGGAGAATATTTTCATCTTAAAATACCAAAAAACAGCAATCAATTTTGACCTTCCGCCAGAGGCCAGATTCATTTCACAACCACTAGAGACCATCACACAAAAATTCAATAACCTGCAGAGGACCAACCAGAACAGTGGGTCAACAGCTGACGATGGGAACGACGGTTCTTGAAACATGTCCTGATTTTAAAAACATGTAAGTGAAGTGTATAAAAATTACCCACTATGTATCAATCAATATGTAAAATAGTAGTTTATTTTTTTCTTAATTTATTATTCCTGTTTTCATCACAAAGCTTTTTTAGCTTTTCAATTTCTTAGAAATAAAAATTGTGACAATATTTCAGCAGTAGCCTTACCTTGCAGCACTAGCTGCTCACAGTCAGAACAGCTGTTGATATGGCAAGATTTTATACACTGATGTACCCCACAATTCAGTTTCTTGCCACACTGCTCATTACACAGTAGTGCCTGATCTGAACCACATTTCACCACTTTTTTCAATTTGCCACAACCACAACTCCTGTAAAAGAGCAAAGTCATTCAATTAACTGCAATGAGCACATATGTTCCTTTCCCCACATTACACCATGACAAACAAAAACATTTAAACTTTTCACTCACAAACCTGTTAGTTATTTGAATAATGTCAAGCATCATTCTCAATCCTTGATAAACACTAATTCTAATAAGTTAATACTGCATATCTACAGAAATGATCCATGTACACATGTAGGTCAATAAGTTTCTGACTCACTGATAGAGATCATACCTTCACAAAACCCTTATCTGGTGTCATACCTATCTGTTAAGTAAATAATTGCAGCTGTAACTTCCACTCTGCTGTGTTCAGTTGTTCAGATATAGTTGTATAAAGAAGGCTATCTGTAGAAAATTGTGACATGTTCAAAATGGAGAATCATGCTGTTATTAAGTTCTTCACAAAAGAAGGACTTACTCCAAATGAAATTAAACAACAATTGGACTGTTTATATGGGGAAGCATCCTCCTCATATTCTTCCATAAAAGAATGGGCCAAACGTTTTTAAATGAGTTGAGAAAGCATTGAAGATGAAGAGCATGCAGGTCAACCCTTGGAGGTGCACATTCCTAAAAACATTGCACTTGTTAAAGGAGAAATTATGGAAGACTGCGGCTCAAAGTTACAGAAATAGCAGCATGGTCTGGCCTTTCTAAAACAAAAGGCTTTCAAATTATTCATGAACATTTAAACATGAATAAGATTAGTGCAAGATGGGTGCCTAGAGTTCTTTCCTCAGTCCAAAAGCAGCAACGAGTCATCTGTTGTCAGCCATTTTTGGAGCTCTGCCGTGGCAAAAAGAGAGAAGTTCTGCAAACCATTGTTACAGCAGATGAAACTATGGTTTTCTACTATGATCCTTTGTCCAAAAGAGAATCAATGGATTGGGATAAACCTGATGAAGCACTCCCTCTAAAGGCTAAGGTCGCTCAGTCAACCAAGAAGATCATGGCCACAATCTTTTGGGACCGTGAAGGAATACTCTTCATTGACTTCTAGGAGAGGAATACCACAGTAAATGGGGAGTACTATGCTGGTCTAGTGCACAGACTACGTGCTTCCATCAAAGAGAAAAAGCGAGGAAAACTGAGTGGTGGTGTGTGCCTTCTTCAGCACGACGTGCATGTGCACACAGTTCTTGTTGCAAAGGAAACAGTGAAAAAATGTGTCTTTAAGGATATCGACCATTCACCCTACAGTCCAGATCTAGCTCCCAGCAACTATTTCCTCTGCTCAAAACTCAAGAAGGAACTTCGAGGAAGGAAATTTAAGTGTGACGAAGAAGTGATGGATGCTGTTTATGCCCATTTTGCAGACAAGACTTCTGACTATTTTTGAAAGGGGATATTAATTCAAAGATGTGAGAAGTGTATTGCAATAAAGGGTAACTATACTGGAAAGTGAAATGTAGTTTTTGTCTTTATTATACTTAGAAAATGGTAGGCCGGAAACTAATGGACCTAGCCTCATGCATACATTTTTCTGCTTATACCTTAGATAGTTGATATATCATTCTACTAGATTTGCTTTCGAATTTCAAATAAACAATTTCAAAACAACATTACAAAGATCTACATATATCAGATCTAGAAACAAACCTCGATTTTATTTAATAGACATTATAGATTTAATGGATAAAGAAACATTTAATAAACTACATTCATTTCTCAATTTTTAAATTTCACCCTCTTGCTTTCTTTTCTTTTTTTTTTTGTTTACATACAACACAGTTTATTTTAAAATATATATTCACACTATTACTGAAGTTATCATTAGCAGGCTATTTTACCAATTTCATTGATTTAGATTAATTATAAAAAAGTAAGTAATTGCAAGAGTAATTTAAGTAATTACAACAATAGAATATTTTTATCTGGCTAACTGAGTGGCTACAGAAATGGAACACCATCCAGATAATATAAACAAAAGACAAGAGTTTTTCAAATGAGCAAGACTGGAATACATTAATAGTCAACAAAGAGTATGTGTGATGCAATTCTTCTACCCTCTTTCACTTCTAACATTCTGGACCTCTGCCTTTCCAACACTTTCAGTCTACTGATAATGTCAACCGTAGCATCAGCAAAAGCTTTAGTTTTTTAAATGAATTTAAAGCAATGACTATGGCAAAATAGCCTGGTGATGATCAACTTCAATAATATCAATATCAGTCATGAAAGCCCAAAGAATGTTATACAGTAGTTTTATAAGAAATAACAAAAGAATACAAATAAATTTAAATAAGATTTCCATTGCTTTTTAAACACATATGATTAAAGATGAAGTTTGCTTTTGTACTTTTTAATTTAGAGCCTTTAATTTCTCCTGCTTCTCCTCTTGTTCTTTTTGTATACATTGTACCTCTTCCATCATCTTACACTACATTCAGTTAATAGGTGTCATTCTTTTTAATAGCTTCTTTTAATCTCTTATTAGCAATAATGAAACGATATAATGCAGCTTTCCTTTCTTCTCTTGCTCCTCTTCCAGAATGTTAAGACTCTTCTGCGCATCTGGTAACTCATCTCTATCATTCTGCATTTTTTCTCTTATTTGTTTAAGATATCTTTCATTGTTTTCTTCCTTTCTGTTACCAGCTCTTGTTATTTCCTATTGTCTTCCAAGTATGCATTGTATTTCATGTGAACCATTCTTGCGCTTGCAATTAACTTCTCACATTTTTGGAACCTGAAGTGACATATTATTGTAAAATGAAATCCTTTACAGCCATAATAGAAATTACAATTCTTTCTGTCACTGATGTCGATCTTTTGTAAGTGCCCATTTAGAAACAAAAAATTTCCTTTCTATGCCAGCATTGCAATGAAAAAGTATGAGCATTAGCTTCACAATGCAGCAAATTTTCTGAAAAATGGAACTTTCGTCAGAGTTCTGACGACTGAAGATATAACTCCAGTGAGAATCAATCCTGTTCTTTTGGCAAATTATACTTAAGCTGCAGAATCTCCATTTCTCAAGCAACAAATCCTGAGAAAGAGATACTGGCAACTCTTTAGCAATGGTTACAATATCTTCAAAGTTTTTCTTCAGAAGAATACTTTGCAGTGAAAATATGCAAACACCTTCACTAGTTCTGAATACACTAGAGTTTTGGTAATGTTATGTTTGTAGCCATGTTCAAAATGGTTTTGAGAAGCTTTCAGGATATGCTTCAGAACACTTATCAATCTGTCTAATCTTCTTAATTTCTGACTTGGTACAGCATTAAACTTCAGCTCTTGAAGTGGTAAAAGGTTTTCATCTTTGAAGAGTCCATCAATTTCAAACTTAAAACCAGTTCAGTATCTCTTATATACTGATTGAGTATACATTTATCTAATCAAAGCACACATAAGCTTCTCAAGTTCAGTTGACAATGCACGAACAAAAATTCATCACAGAAAATAGTGAATATGATGAAGAGGTTAGCTAATGGAGTGCTTTTCAGCTTTAATTGTTGGATCATTTAATAATGAGATTATTTCATAGTATGATAATTATAAGATATACTTTTTTTTTCCTTCTCTCCCCAGTATGTATTTCAAAGAATAAAAATAATTATATCCCAGTACTCAAGAACCTTTGTAGCTGTTATTTTTCAGAGTAAGTAATTGAGAGGGAAATGTTTGATAAATGCATATTTAGGAAGTTTGATCTTATCTTAAATAAACTTGTATACTTATGCTCTGAAGGGCCAACCATCAAAATAATGGAAAAGTGATGAATGAGCTCAAATAAATTACTTTCAAGTTCTTTCAGAGCATGGAGAATATCATTATGTACAATATGTATTTACTTTCAAGTTCTTCCAGAGCATGGAGAATATCATTATGTACAATATATATATTGTATATCCCAACATTAAGTAATTATTTAGAACACAAAATAAATAATTAAAATGTAAATTGGAACTTGCACAGTGAAGCCAATCATATAATTGATATTATTGTATCTTTTTGAACTATACATTCTTAATGCTTCATGTGTCATAATATATAGAACCAGTTTCCAGAACATTTCATTCTCATCATCAGCTAAGTTAAAATTCAACTGTTAGATAATTCGTTACGTTGTGGGAATGTGTATTCTGCTCTGGTGGAGGTGTTATAAACTTGCAGTTTATGTTTTCATCTCCTGCAGTATGAGGTTCATTAGATTGTCTTTGTATTTGTAGATGTAGATTTTCTCCCAAGTTGGTAGTTCTGTAGGTCCTTGTACTAATTTTAATAATATCAATTATAAAATAAATACTTTTTCATTAAATAAATGTCATGATTTCATGTTTCACAATGATATCATCAGCACTAATTGAAAGCATTTATTAAACCAAATTAGCATTCCAATAATTCCTGGTTGATATTTGAATGCAATGTAATGTCTGCAGATGCATTGATACTACTTGACCTTTTTGCATAAGATCAATACCTTAAAGTTATCTGAAGTTTCCTTTATACTTCCTCATTTATAATTTCATCACACAACACAGTAATAGCCTGAAGTTAAATCTTCATTCATCTTGTCTTTGAAATCAGAAGCTTTTGCATCAGTTCATAAGTTTCTGGGACTGATCTCCATTGAAGTATTTTTCACATGGAAACATAAAATGAAATATTTCTCCTATTTCTTGGCACAGTGAAAATATATAAGTACTTGTCACCATTTTTAAACAGCACATTGACCGCCACGGGTGGCCGAGGTCGTTAAGGCACGGACTCGTGAGCGGGAGGTCTGCGGTTCGAATCCCGCCAGGACCGTCCTCCCTGACTGGGGTTTTTTCCAGGTTTTCCTCAGTCTTCATAACTGGCAAATGCCGGGGAGGTACCTAAACTTAGGCCTGGAACGCTTCCTTCCTTAAAAAAAAAAAAAATATCCTTTCCCAATTTATCATTTCATCTCATGTATCATCAGTGTCCACCGCCTGTGGTGCCTCAGTAGTGAAAACGGGCGTTAAACACTACTCAAAAAAAAAAAAAAAAAAAAAAACAGCACATTAGTTCAGTAACTGTCACCTTGTCTCTTACAGAACAATAATAATAATAACAACAACAATAATAAAATAATAATTACTGTCAATGGACTCGTGTACAAAAGTTTCAGACATTGTCAACATCTGAGAACATTAGTTTAAATAATTCATACACACACTTATGTAATCAATTTGCTTACACTAAAACTCCACTTACTTTTATAAACTAAGACTAGTTTCGGAAGAAGGTCTCTTCCATCTTCAGTATGGCCAAAAACTGAAGATGGAAGAGACCTTCCAGTTTTTGGCCATACTGAAGATGGAAGAGACCTTCTTCCGAATCTAGTCTTAGTTTATAAAAGTAAGTGGAGATTTAGTGTAAGCAAATTGTTTACATAAGTGTAGGATTTATCCACTCCATTGTCAACAGCTTCGTAAGTACAATATAATTCATACACAATTGTAAAATATAGAATAAGAATAGCAAAAGTTTAATAGAATCAGTAGATATACAGTAAATTATTCTTTGATCATTTTAGTACACATTTTTTCTATAATTATCTACAATTCATCCACCCTGCATAAGTATTTTTGAGTCAAGAATACCTTTAGATCTTTCTTAAATTTCTCCCCTTTTTATTATCAGTCTCTTCGGTAGTTTGTTGTATCAAATTACACTTTTGATAAATGGATCATGTTCTGATGCTTTTTTGTTTATGGTGACTGGATGTAAATTAGCTTTTCCCAGCATCATAGGTGTGGGATTGGTTCCCAGCAAGCTTATTGCTATTTACAAATAATAGGATTAGTCTATATACATTAGTGAGAATACAGTTAACATCTAAAATTTTTCGAAATGAAGTGTTTTTGTTAAGTCTGTAAATAATTCTTATACACTGTTTTTTGTAAAATTAACAGTTTTTTTAGGTTACCAATAGCTGTGCTACCACAAGAATTCTATGCCATATTGCATATGATAAATTATCATCATAATATGACATTTTAGTAGAGCAGTATCCAGATGTTCTGAGAGTATCCTTAACAAATATAATTTTGTGCTTATCTTCTTGCAAATATGATCTACATGGTAGTTACGAGGGTGGTCTGAAAAATTTCCGACCTAATAAAGATACAAGACATTTTTTTAGAATTTTTTTTTTATTTTTCAACATAGTCTCCTTGTAACTCTCCACACTTCTCCCAGCGATGCTACCATCTCTGTAACATGTCCAAATAGTACTCGGCGTTTTTCTCTGCAAAATAATTGTTCACGAAGGTGATTGCCTCTTCATTTGAAGAAAATCTCTGTCCTCCGAGTGCAATTTTCAGATGAGGGAGCAAAAAGAAGTCGCTTGGGGTTAGATCTGGTGAGTAAGGCGGATGGTCAACCAGTTCAAACCGTAATTCGTGGATTTTTGCCATTGGAACCGCTGAGGTGTGAGACGGTGTGTTGTCTTGGTGAAACAGGATTTTCTTTTTCTGCAAATGTGGCCGTTTTTCCGCAAGTTCTGCCTTCAGCTTGTCAAGTAATGTGTAGTATGCTCCTGTAATGTTTTTTCCTCTTTGAAGATAATCGATCCCAAAAAACAGTCGCCATTACTTTCCCAGCCGAAAAAACAGTTTTTGCTTTTTTTGGAGCCGGTTCCCCCTTTGCAGTCCACTGTTTGGACTGTATTTTTGTTTCGGGCGTATAATGGTGTATCCAAGTTTCATCTACAGTAATTAATCGGCGCCAAAACTCGGATTTATTGCGCCTAAACTGTGCCAACAGGGCGTTGGAAATGTTCCTTAGAAGACGTTTTTGGTCTAACGTGAGCAAACGCGGCACCCACCGCGCGGACAGCTTTCTCATGTCTAAATGTTGATTTAATATGTGACAAACATGTTCTTTTGACATGTTCATAGCCTCTGCTATCTCTCTCACTTTAATTCGGCGGTCGTCTAGCACCATATGGTGAGCTTTGGCGATGTTTTCGTCGGTAGTTGCAGTTTTTGGACGTCCCGAACGTTCATCGTCTCCCAAGCTCTTACGGCCACGTTTAAATTCAGCTGCCCAAAATTTCACTGTGGTAAATGATGATGCCGAGTCCCCATACACAGAATCCAACTCATCTTTGATTTGCGTAGGCGTATTGCCTTTCAAAAACAAATATTTAATGACAGCTCGAAACTCGATTTTGTCCATTTTCATAAAAACACTCACATCAACTCACTCAAACGACTGTTACATAAATATTGAGCGTCCAAAATGGCTGAAACTTTGGTGAGTAGCTGTCAACAGATGAACAACGAAATTCACTAGCTTTTATTTAGGAGTGCTGCCATCTTCATGTTGAGGTCGGAAACTTTTCAGACCACCCTCGTATATGTCAGATTCCTATCAAGGTATAATAGAAATTAACACAAATAGTTGCTTTTGTCACTTTTTCATTTAACATTATTTCATGATTATTACATGTATTGTTATAATGCTGGAAGTGTAAAATTGTTGTCTTGTTTAAATTTACTTTTAATTTGTTATTTTCAAGATATTTCAGCATGACCGTTGAGGAGTCTACTATTAAATGTTTTACACTCTCTACTGTCTTATCCCAAAATAGTTGTGATGTATCATCTGCATATGAAATTACTTTGCAATTCTCAAATTGAGGAATATCGTTCACATATATAAGATATAAAAGAGGGCCAAGAAATGAACCTTGAGGAACTTCACAATTTACAATGTCATTCTGTGATGAAAATGTTTTAATAATATTACCAATGTTACACTCTATCCAAGTGTATTGTTTCAGATTTGTCAGGTATGGTTTTAGTAATTCAAGCATTTTCCCCCTTATACCATAGTTAAAGTTTTATCAATTATAGGTCAACAGAAGCATGGTGGAATGCCTTTGATAAATCAAGAAAGAGTCCCATCACTATTTCCCCATTGTCCAAGTGTGCAAACGCTTCTTGGATTAGCTCTGCTATAGCTGTGAGTGTTAAATGTTTCTTCCTAAAGCCTTTTCTTTTTAATGGTGTTTAATGCCTAGCTGGGTACTTAACAACTAACAAGATGAGTCGACTCGCAACTGAGGATGCAGGCAAAAGCCTGCGAAATTAGTTTTGCATAATTCAACAGTAAGTGGGGCATAACATTATCAAATCGACTCACTAGATAATTAAGAAGAATTAAGTAAATAAATTATTGAAGAAAATGACCAATCTGATATTTATAACTTCCTCAAGCACTTTACTAAAGTTCATAATATTGTGCTCATCTCCCTTTTTAAATATTGGTCTGATTATAAAGATAAACATATTGTGTCCCTTAGGCCTCCTAACAGGTAGGAAAAGCTTGCTTTTTCCTAACATGGTGAGCTATTCCATGTTGGTTGTTTATATGCTGTTTAAGACATGCTGGTTTGTTCTTTGGTTACTCCATTTCTTGCTGCACTAATTTTAGAGAGATTTCCATTTTTCTCTTCCTCTTGCTACTCTTGACCAATCTGGACCTGCATGTTCCTTGAAAAGGTCTATCCTTATTCTTCTGGGTCTGCCTTGTGTCCTTTATCCTATCTGAGGGGGGGGGGCACATGAATATCTTGTTGTCCATCTATTGTCCTACATTCTTGTGACATGACTGTCCCATTACCATTTACTTCTGGTAGCTATTTGTCTAATATCTGTTGTATAACTGGTTTATTAATACTATAGGTATTAAGTCCTTCAAAGCTATTCCCAGGATCTTGTGATGCATTTTTCTTTGGCACATTTTAATTTGGTTATTTTGTTTTTCTGTTATTGACCATGTCTAGCACCCATACAGTAATACAGTATATATACAGGTTTTGAGTGTCCAGAATCTGATTTTCTTAGTTAGTGTTTGGTTTAACAATATAAACTTAAGGACTCTAAAAGCTCTCCAGGTTAACGAGATCCTTCTTTATATTTCTTTTTCCATTTTATCATGGAAGGAAATCTGTTGTCCTAGGTATGTATATTCGCTCACATGTGTGAGGACTGTTTCATCTATTTTTATCAGGGTTTGCAGTGCATTTGAAATTAACTGCGTCTTCATTTTGTTTAGTGACAATCCTGCATTTTTGCTATGCTCACATAATTGTTCCAGCATAGTTTGTAGTGCTTTCAGTGTTTTGGGGAATAAGACCACATTGTCAACAAATCTTAGATTTGATAGTGGACTGCCATTTATGTTGATTCTGAATTTATTATGCCACTCATTTTCCTGAATATATGCTCCATTACACAGATTTTTTTTTTTTGATTGAATTATTTATGGACGCTCTTTAACATCTCAGGTCATCAGCGTCCCATTCAACACAGGGCGTGAAACGGCCAACAAATTTTGCTCAGAGGCCTCTCTTTCAGGCTTGAAGTTCTTTTTCATGCCGTAAATGTTGAACACGGGGCCGACAGCTTTACTTCCCTTCCAAAGGAAGCCATACTTAGAATTTTTACACCCAAAAAATCCATCGGTCCTGGCCGGGTTTGAATCCACAATCTTGGGTTTAGGAGGTAAGTATGGTAACCACTACACCACCAGCACCAACCATTACACAGATGAAGAGTTTGGCAGAGATGGGATCATCTTGGCAAACTCCTCTTTCTATTCAGAATGGTTGTCTTTCTGTTTTTACTTTTGCAAAACTTTGGCTATAGATTTTGTGTAGGATACGAATGTACTTTGTCTCTATTCCTTGAGCTGCCAGAGCGTGTAATATGCTTATATGTTTAACTGAGTTAAAGGCCCTGCTATAGTCAATTAAGGCAAGATATAGTGTTAGATGGAATTCCTCTGCTTTTATAGTTTGGAGATGGTCTATTGTGCTGAATCTTGTATGGAAACCTACTTGTTCTGGTGGTTGATTTTCATCCAGAATCGTCGTTATTCTTCCAATTAAGATTTTTGTAAACAGTTTGTATATATTTGACATCAGGCTTACAGGTCTGTAGTTGCCTATATCATCTCTGGTGCCCTTTTTGTGTAGAAGAACAATTGTGCTGGTTTCCATTGTTTAGATATGTCTTCTGTTTCTAGAATTGCATTAAAGATTTTGGGAGTTAGCTGGTTTTCCGCAAGGTTTAGCAATCATTTTGTATTCCATCTTCGCCTGGGATCTTCCCATTCTTAAGCTCATGTATGGCAGTTCGAACCTCACTATGCAGGATAGATAGATTAGTGTGTTTGGGATATTTGGTTCTGGTTCCTCAACTGAATTGGGATGCATTTTCAGTATTGGTGTTTGTAGTAGTATGTAACTGAATTATTATGCCTTTTCTCCATGTTATGGTTTTCCCCTCTGGACTCTTCGTTCCAAGTACCCATTTCTTTCCTTTGCTTAAATTGCCTTTTGCTTTCTCGATTGATTTTGATAATTCCATAATTAGTTTCATTTGTTTTGTGCGGTAGTTCTGAATATCTTTCCTTATTTCTCTTTTGGTCCTTTTATCCAGTTCTGCATACTCCAATTTGTTTTTCTCTGATGTGTCTCCATTAATTGTAATTGTGCCCTGCATTCAATCAGCTGTATTGTATATATACTCAATTTCTCCCTGTTTTTCATGTTGGATATCATCTTGAGGGTCTTGCTGTTCGCTTGTTTTATGCAATACTCTAGGGTATCATATAGTTCATGGGTTCCTTTGTTTGCATTAAAACTGGCCTTTATTAGCTGTTCTTGCAGCTTGTGTTGGAGATCTTCCTTGTCTACGTTTTCTATACTTATTTTACGTGCTTGGATATTTATTCTTATTCTTTTCTTCATCCTTATTTTTGTCCATACCATCCTGTGGTCCATGCTAAATTTTTGGTTGTTTAACCACTTGAATGTCTGTTACATCTTCAATTTTTTCACATAAATGCAATCAATTGCATTTTTTATCTTGCCTTTGGTGATTGCCAAGTCCATTTTTGGTGAAATGGATTTCTGAAGAATGTATTTACCATTTTAATCTATGCTCTTGGGCAAACTGGATCAATCTTTGTCCCCTCTTGTTTCTAATCCCTAAGCCATGTGTTCCAACAAGTTCATCTTCATGGCTTCTCTTATCTGCTTTACTATTCATATTTCCCACAATGAAGTTCTTTTGTGACCGGTATTTGTTCAGTGCCACCTCTAAGTTTTTGTAATACTCTTTCCGTTCTTCTTCACTGCTGGCCTCTGTTGGAGCATACATTTATATGATTGTTGTTGTGTAGTGTTTCATGGCTAGTTTTACTACTGCAATTTTTTCTGAAATTCCCACCACTTCTTGTACCATGTGTTTTAGGCCTTTTTTTATTATGAAACACACTCCCTTCTGGCCAGATGTTTCTCCTTTATAATAAAATAGATCGCCATTTGCTTTATCAATTATGGCTTCTCCTAGTCTTCCCACTTCATTTAGACCTGAAATGTCAAATTTACTAAACTGCAGTGCATTTTCTAGTTCTTCTTCTCTTTCCTCTGTTATGAGTGTCTGTACATTTAATGTTGCTATTATAAATTACTGTTTTCGATACTTACCTTTAAACAATCAGGAAAGATACTTGTATCAATTTAATAATTTATTAGGTATACTAGTATATCTACATGTTCCATTTTAAAGCACCTAAAATCTTAGGAGAAACCTCATCCCACCCTGAAGACGAGTGATGTTTTAATGTAACAATTATTTTGCTTTTTATCCATGTGTGATGTGTAACTGAAGTATACTGAGTGTGGTTCAGGAAGCTGAAAATTATAAGGTTTAACTTGATTATGTGTAGGTCCCATCATATTTGTAAATAATAGTTAAATACATTATATATTTCTCCTGGTGTATATATAATTTAATCATTCACATTTAGGGTTATGTTTCTTGTTTGGCTTATCTGATTCTTTTGCCTATAAATAATGTTCCATGCAGTTTTAACCTTATTTGATTCTGAAATTTCAGTGCTATATATTTGAGATATCTGTCTGGCAAGAGCTTTAGCACACTTTTTTAAGGTTTTATAGTTATTATAAATTTCAAAGTTTATCATTTTATAAAATTGCATCATACATGCATTTGATCCTCTCTCTTAGTATTTTTATTTCATAAAGTAATTGAATTTTTTTTTTTTTTTATAATTTTTTTTAGTTTAAATGTTGGTAAAATATATGCATGAAAGAATCCTATTTCTAGTTTGGGTCTTCTTTTAAGTATACAGATTCCCATTTTTCCAATTTTAATATATTTCTTAACTTTCTAAATTTTAATTTGCCTTATTTGTATGTGTAGCTAACTTTCCACCTCATAATTACAATTAATTACAATTATATCTGTAATTTGTGCATGATGCAACAGGACATCCAATTTGTTTGCATACAATTAATTAACTCATATCAAGATTTAATCCTGTTTAATTAATTAAATGTTATCCTAGCACATTTCCATAGATTAATATTTTACAATACATTTATATAGAATGATGTAGATTGTTCAAGAATCAGAAATCTCTGCTGTAAAGATGAAAAATTTCATGTAACACAATGAAGCAACTTCCCGGTGCCATGAGCAATGTCATTTATTCAATAGCAATTGAATAGCAATCTTTCTTTTTATCTTCATAAAATAAATTCTTGAAAACGACTATAATGAATAGCTTTCACCTTGAGCAACCATCCCTTAAAAAGAGAAATTTTCGTTCCCTTAAAACATTTCCAGCTAACATATAATGAATTAAGTCCAGCCAATGAGTTCTTGTATTACAAAATGTCTTTTCGAGAAACTTCCAGCAGCAAGAGATAAAGTCAATCAAGAAGGAAACCTGTAACGCGTCTGCAATGTACAAAAATCGGAATTCTTGTAGAAGACGCATAGAAAGTACAGTAAAAGCATTGCGAAGGCTTTTAACACACAGTTTGCTTCGGAAGACAAGAGAATATAGTTGGCTTAAGGAGATGAAACAGGACAGATCACTTGGGTAGCTCAGGAAGTGAGATAGGGCAGTTCAATTTAGATGGTGAGAAACATATTTCACTTGTGAAGTGGAACAGCAAAGCTCAATTTGCTTAGAAGATATCGATGTGCAATTTTGTATATGCAATGCAAACGACTAGACAACTTGTGAGTACGGTGTCGGGAAATATTTAAAACTCTCCCATCCCTTTGCTAATGGTATGGAAGTGTCGCCAAAGGAAAAAGAATAATAAAATTAACAGTAAAGTGTGAACAGTTTTGCAACTGGTGAAGCTTTAATTTGCATCTTCCACTGTGCTTCCTTTAGCTGTCATTCTCTCCCTTCCTTCCCTGGTAACTTTGCTGAAATGCCTTGAAGTAATTTCAGCATCCCCTGAGACAATCGTGGCAGGAGGGTTAAATGCAGACTTTCAAGCCATGGCAGTGACATCCTACATTAACAGTTAACATCAGATGATGTTCACTGCAATTCAAATCAAAATCAACTAACCGAAAACCTTTCACAATCCACTGCAAATTTGGCACTTCAACGTAGAACTGATAATTAACCAAACAATCCTGTCATAATACCGCCGTAAATTTGGCTCCCAACGTGGGGCTGACAAAAAATCAAAACACCCTTTTATCATCCAGATTTGATCCTGCACAATTAATTAGCTCATATCAAGATTTAATCTAGTTTTAATTAATTGAGTGTTATACTAGTTTATTTCCATAGATTAATATTTCATGATGCATTAATATAAAATGATGTAGATTGTTCAAGAATCAGAAATCTCTGCTGTAAAGATGAAAACTTTAATGTAACACAAGCGACTTCTTGGTGCCACAAGCAAGGTCATTTATTCAATAGCTACAGAACCTTTCTTTTTATCTCCATAAAATACTTTGGAAAATACTGTGGTTAAAGCTATTCAACCGTCTTGGGCAACTGTCCCTTAAAAAGAGAAATTTTCGCTCCTTTAAAATGTCTCTAGCTAACGTACACTGAATTAAGTATAGCCAATGAGTTCTCATATTTTAAAATGTCTTTTAAGAAACTTTCAGCGGCAAGAGATCAAACCAATCAAGAAGGAAATCTAGTGATGCACCTGCAATGTTCAAAAATCTGAATTCTCGTTGAAGACGTATAGAAAAATCTATTAAAAGCATTTATTAAGGCTTTTTGCACACAGTTCGCTTTGGGAGCCGGGAGAACACAGTTTGCTTTGGGAGACGAGAAAATACAGGACGGATTGTTTCGGAAAACTATGAAACTATTTGCTTCAGGAAGTGACATAGGGCAGTTCAATTTACATAGTGAGAAATATAACTTGTGAAGTGGAACAGTAAAGATCAATTTGCTTAGAAGATATCAAAAGCATTCAAAGGCATTGCAAAAAACTGTGGTCTAAAGACAGATAATTTTTAGTGCAAGTAGCGGACATCAATCTCCAACTTAGATTATATGCATATGCAAACAACTAAAGAATTTGCGAGCTATGGCATACAAAATATTTAAAACTCTCATAGTCCCTTGCTAATGGTTATGGAAGTGTCGCCAAAGGAAAAAGAATAATAAAATTAACAGTGAAGTGTGAACATTATCACTTGTGAAGCCTTAATCTGCAGCTTCTTCCTCCCCTGGAAACTTTCCAGAAAAAGCCTTGAAGTAATTTCAGCTACCCTGCGAGAACACCTTTCCAATCATGGCAGGAGGAGGGTTCAATGCAGACTTTCTAGCTGTGGCAGTGACATCCTACATACATTAAACATCAGATCCACTCCACCCCAATTCAAATCAAAATCAATTAATCCAAAACCTGTCACGATCCACCTCAATGATGATCAGATATGTGATATTTATTTATAAATGCAGAAACTGATTCAACTATATGATTGTTATTATATAGTCTACTGATGTAGCAGATCTGGAAGTTATTCTGGGTGGGTAGTTAATTACATCATGCAAGTTGTAGCTTCTTAATAAGTTGCAAAGTTGCTTGTATTCACTAGTGTTGCAGTTTGAGTTTATGTTGATGTCACCTAGTATAACAACAGTTTTCTCTTTTATCATAATTTTACTTAATAACTCAAGTCCTTTTACAAAAATCACTTACTTTGGAACTTGGGAATTTATATATACCTAATATAAATATATTACCTATCTCTGTTGATAGTTTAATTGCTGCATGTTTTTGTATCCATACTTGAGAACTATATACAATATTATTCTGTACATATATTGATACACCTCCCCCTTTATAGTCATTCCTACTAAAGTTAGCTCCTAAATTATAACCTATTAAGTTTGAAAATTTCATCTAAAAGATGATCATTATCTAAAAGATCATGTTTTGTCAGTACAACTACATTTGCTTTACAATTGATGAGCTTTGCGTTAATGGCATTTGTTTTACTGGATAAGTGCTGGACATTTTGGTGAAGAACTCTTTAATGTTTCATTGTTTAGGCTTGCTCTAGTTCCTTTCAAGGCATTGGGTTTGAAAAATTATTTCAACTTAGTGGCACAAAAGGGTTATTTAGTTTTTTGTTTATACATTGTTAGTTCACACAGCTCTTTGACTACATAATTTTCCCCTTTTGAATTTAAGTGTAGACCATGCTTAATATGTAGATTTTTGCTAATTTGCCTACGTCAATATAGTTTACATTGCTAAATTTAGAGCATATAAGCTTTAGTTGAGGATTAGTTTTTCATATTTCTTTGTTTAAACAAGAATTATGACTTAAATCATATACATGTGGTATATTTACCACTGCTATTTGCTTATCTCTAGAGTAATTTGTGAATAACTTACCTATCTCACCTATCATCTCTTTCACCTCATTTGCACCTGCTATAATGACTTACATCTGCACTACTGTTACTCAAAACACTGTTTGCTGTATGGATAAGTTTAGCATTTGGGTTCACATAGCCTACTACATTTATGCTGCTTATACAGCCATGCAATTTCACTGCTATGTTTTGAGCATGACTATTATTGCCATGTACAGGTTGTGTCGGGTTTACTAAGCCCTGTCCCCTGTGTACCTTGGGGGCCGGTGTGCCAGAATCGCCGTTGTTCGTAGGGAGGGTGGTGGCTACCTTAATGCTGGGGTGACTCACCTCTTAAATACGAATAAGTCTAAGTAGTATGACCTATCCACCAGTGAGAATCTGGAAGCTAAGGGAACTTAGCGCGCCTGGGCAATGCAATCGTCTGCAGCCGAAAGGCGGGTCGGTTTAGGAAACAAGGTACCATCCTAATGCAAAATACCACCAGGTAGCACAGACCTCTGTGTTGTACCCCTGGACCCAGGGCTTAGTAAACCCGACACAACCTGTACAAGGCAATAATAGTCATGCTCGAAACATAGCAGTGAAATTGCATGGCTGCATAAGCAGCATAAATGTAGTAGGCTATGTGAAGCCAAATGCTAAACTTATCCATACAGCAAACAGTGTTTTGAGTAACAGTAGTGCAGATATAAGTCATTATAGCAGGTGCAAATGAGGTGAAAGAGATGATAGGTGAGATAGGTAAGTTATTCACAATGACTATTATTGCCATGTACAGATATTTTCACTTTCTTTGGACTGGAAGTTACATTTTTCTTTATAGCACTTTGTTTACATACCTGCTCCACTGCCAAACTGTGTACCTGGTCTAATATTGGGCTGTAAAAGATGTTGTAATGTCCAGGTCAGATATTTTTTTAGATCTCTTTGCTGTTTTTCATGGCTTTTCCCATTTTATTTCTTCCTCTCTTGAGGAGAACAATTCCTTATTTTAAATTTTCTACTCTGTTGCTTCTTTTAGATCTTTGTTTAATATTTCTATTACTTTCTGCAAAAATGCTATATGTTCTCTATCTTCCATGTGCTTTCTGAAGCCACATGCAACATTAGTTTTTTTTTTTTGTTGTATTTAATTTTCATTGCCACAATTAAAGCACACATAATAACTGTATTATATTAGGAGGATATTGTGTTTTTCTTGTATTCTTTGCAAGTAAACTGAAATTATCATCCTTACCGCCCGCCATTTTGAACCAATAATACAACTGAATTTAGCTGGTTCCTATGCAGTTACTGTTTCATGGTTTGCATCTGTTTCTTGAGAACAACTTTTTTCAGAAACGAATTGAAATCACATTTGTCTCACCCCCAAGAGTAGTTGGTCAACAGCTGATGATCAGAGCAATTGTCCCCTAAACACATCCTAATGTCCTTTAAGTAAGTGGAGTTTAGTGTGAGCATATTTAACAAATTCTTATAGGAAAGATGAACTTACTTCAAATTTGCGGCAGTCTGGTATATTGCTTCCATTGGACATTGAGATGCTGCATTAATAAAATTTTGATTTACTTCTTCATAGTCTATTGGGATCATTTTCAATTTTAACTTTAATTTTAAGTCTTAGATTTTTATTTATTTTCTTTTAAACCGTGCTTCATTTACAAAACCCCAAATAGTTTTACTAATATTTCTGAAAGTTAAACTCTGTGGTTTAGATTGTCCAAACTTTCTAAATATTGTTTTGTCCTCTTGTATTTTATCTATTTTTATAATAAGCAATACCTGCAGTTTTATGTAGTTCATACATATGTTTTATTTCTTCCTTCAGTTTGATTATTTCTATACTAAGTTTTACTTAATTGGGTTTACTTCAGTGCAAAACTTTAGTTTATTTGGACAGCATTTACCAAATTATATTTTAAATATATTAAAAAATACATTTCATTTATTGTTAACAGTAGTTGCTATGTACATTGTTTCCCATTATAAACAGACTATCAGATCAGTAATACATATCTGGTTTAGCTAAGAAAGCCTTTTAATTTCACTTAATTGTTTTTTACAGTTTATACCTAAAAAGTCGGTACATTGTCATAATGAGCTATGAGAAAAGAAGTGATACTATAGAGAACGTGCTTCCTCAAATGTAGATGTTATGCATAGCAGACGAGGTTAATCATCAGAGGAAGCTAAAATTGGAAATTGCCTACCTCTATACAGATATACTGACATTATTCTAGGCCAATCTTCAAGGATACCATTTATATTAGAAAATATTTATTGAGAGCTATTTAAATAATTGAACATGCACAGGGAAAAGCTTATAAAAACTTTCTGGATAAAAAATTATCTTACTCTGATTGGGCTAAAAGATTTAATGAATTACAAACTGCTACACTGTATACTTGAAAAAGTGAAAAAATACAGCAGAATGCACTGAATTGAAAATATTCTGAAATCATACTATATACAACTTTTATAGGCAATTCCCCTTCGCACATAATCCCACACTCAAGATTTTTCATCAATGAAAAATACATTGCATATTTCCCCTCTCCTAGAGAATACATAAAACTCACCTTCACCACTGAGAGTGAAACTTCAAGATTGCTTTAATATTTTAAATGTTTTAACTCATTGTCCTTTATTCCTTGGGAGTGAATTCAAAGAGTATTTTTAACTTTTAAATGTTTTATCTACCAGAGATTTCACCTTCACCAGTTTATGGTGGCAAGTTTTCTAGTATTTTTCTTTTGGATCGCATTATGTTTGCAGTCTGCAAAGGTCAAAAACCCATTTATATCATAGGCTACTACCTGCTCCTCCTAAACAGTTGCAGCTTTTATGTAAAAGATTAAGGACTGAAGTAGCAATGATTTGATGGACAAAGTATGTTACGAAAGTCACAATGATGAAGTATAAAATTACATAGAGCTGTTTAAATTTAAATGTCTTATCTTTCATGAATAAAAATGAGGTGAATGCAGCAAAAGCAACTATAAGTTGATTCTAATTTTATACGGTATTCAGGTAAGCAGCAAGAGAAAATCATGGCAGGAAAAGGGAAGTTTTTGAATGTGTTAAGTTATGTGTGTCATACCATAGGTATATTCAGCCAATTACGTACTTCAGAAAGTATAGTACATTTCTGTTATATTCTGCATTGAAGAATAAAGATTTAAAGACTGTGCAATTATTCTTTCTGGCTAATTCTGCTTAATTTTATGAATTTTGTAAGGAAACAGAAATGCTTTTTATTTTCATTCATATAACAGTGTATAGAGATTTTAATTTTAACATATTTAGGAATTAGCACAGTGAAAACGAGTATAAGATATCCAGTAGATAAAATATTAAAAACATTTCTGTGGCTTCACTTCCAATGAATACAGAAGCAGCCTGAGTTTATAAACATTTAAAATATTGATACAATGACAAAACACACTTAACGTTTCACTCACAAAATTAAAAAATTCAGGACATGTTTTATGCGACATTTGCTGACATTGTCAACTGTTAAACAACTGGTGCATGGTGATCATATAGGTTTGAAAAGGTAGGCGATTGTAGTGAATCTGGAGGTCTGTTGATGAACTTGTACAAACTACTGTCTGCTTCCAGAATGTTGAAATACATGAGTTTACTTTTACTATTTTATGATTTTCATTCCAGAAATGTGCTGCTATGACTGATTTCTATCTGTTTGTAATGGATATTTCCCCAGTGTTCCTTTAATCTGATGCCAACGTTTCTCTTGGTCTTGCCTATGTATATTTTTTCAGTCTTTACAATTGATTTGGTATATACCTGATTTTTCTTCTTTGGGTTTGGAATCAGCTTTATTTAACTTCAATAATACCAACACTGTATCTGTTCTGAGAAGCTAATTTAATGTTGTAATGTTTGAAAATTTTTTGAAATTTACAATTGACTTGTGGGTGGTAAGTGAATTTTTTGTAAGTTTTTTTCTTTTGATAAGGAAATCAAAGTGGTAATTTATTTAATTTTCTTTTGTTTTAGGAATATTTAATTTTATGATCAACTGGTTTTTGAACCCATTAGAAATGGCTGTTTCTAATATATGCAGGCATTTTTTTTATAAGTTTTTTTCTTTTGATAAGGAAGTCAATTTGTTTAATTTTCTTTTGTTTTAGGAATATTTTAATTTTGTGATCAACTGGTTTTTGAACCCATTAGAAATGGCTGTTTCTAATATATGCAGGTATTCTTTTTTATATTCTTCTTTATTATGTGGTATATTAACTAATCTGTACACCATGCTGTTGAAAACTATTTCTTTATGATATCTTATATTAAAACCACGGACTTTAATATAACTGTCAGTGTGTATTCTTTCTATAAATGCCAAATTCTAATTTCTTCTTATTTTTTATTATCTTCAAGTCCAGAAATGGTAAAATGTTATCGGTTTCAATTCCTACAGTAAATTTAATTGAGGGTTCCTGGAAGTTTAATAATTTCAGAGCATCTTCCACCAATCTCTTTGGTACAATAACAAATATATTATCTACATATATACACCAGATCTTCAAGATGTAAAGGCGGCTTTAGTGATATGTGTTTCAGAAGAACTCATAAATAAGTCAGCTAGGAACAGGAAAGAGAGCTACCCATTATTAATCCTGATTTTTGTTTGAAACATTTTCCTTCAAATGTGAAAAAGGCTTGATTTAAGCAAAGTTTGGAAATTTTTATATAGTCCTTGATGTGTATCTCTGTTAGATGGGATGTATGTAACCATTTTTCCACAAGAGTTAATATTTTATTTTGTGTAGGCTAGAAAGCAACGCTTTTACATCAAATGAAACCAAAGTATAATTGGGAGACAATTTGTAATCTTTGATTTTGTTAATATCCATAGAGTTATTCAAGCTTAAATTCACTTATAACCCACATGTCAATAGTAAATTTCAAAAGATTTTCAAACAGTACAGCATTACATTAGCATCTCAGAACAGTTATAATGTTGACAAAATATTGAAGTTAAATAAAGTACATTCCAAACCTAACGAAGAAAAATCCGGTATATACCAGATAAATTGTAAAGACTGTGAAAAAAATATACATAGGCAAGACCAAGAGAAATATAGGCATCAGATTAAAGGAACACTGGAGAAATATCCGCTACAAACAGATAGAAATCAAAGCAGCACATTTCTGGAATGAAAATCATGAAATAGAAAAATGCATCTCTTTATTAAAAGCTGTTCAACATCCCAAGGAACTTGACATATGAGAAAAGATTTTCATAAAAAATACATGAATTTCAACATTCCAGAAGCAGACAATATTTTGTACAAGTTCATCAACAGACCAACATATTCACTACATTGCCTACCTTTTCAAACCTAATATGACCCACCATGCACCAGTTGTTTAACAGTTGACAATGTGAGCAAAGATCTCACCTGTAATTTTTTTAATTTTAAGAGAGAAACATTAAAAATATTTTATCATTGTATCAATATTTTAAATGTTTTAAACTCAGACTACTTCTGTATTCATTGGAAGTGAAGCCACAGAAATGGTTTTACCATTTAAAAATATGGAAAATACTGGAGATCATATAGAGATGTTTATCAAAACTTCACTATATATAATAATGTAACAAAAAGTCCTATGTGAGTATCTTTTTTCTTTGCTAATATACATAGTTACCATAACTTCAAAAGCATGTTAATAAATTGTGATAAGCTTTTATTTTTTACACTGCTTTCTAATATACTATGGCAGTTCTGAGTACAGAAAATTATTATATACACTGCTGTCTGTTGAAATATTGTTTAATTGCTTCAAGAATTCAAAATGCCCAGGTATTGTAATGTGGCTGGTTGTAAAGCACCTATGAATTAGAAAATTAAAATATTAGTATATTTTCTATAGTAAAAGATGAACTTAGGAGGAAGTGGCTCAAGAGCATTCCCACAGACTTTACAAGGGTAAGAAAGGCTGATGTCTATGTGAAACTCTTTTCTGAAGATGTCATTGTTAATGAAGAAATTCAAACATTTCTAAGATTCTACCCTACACTGAAATCTTGTGCTCTGATGCAACACCCTCAATATTTCCTAATCTATCTGTAGTATTTGTCAAGATCAGGACTTTCAGAAGATTAATCGATGCAGAACAAGAAAATTTGGATAAAGCTTAAAAATAATGAACAAAAATTTCTTTGTAGCCTAGTAGAAATGATGGAATACTTTGTATGTGAAAGATAGACTTGAAGGATAATCTACTAGCATTATTTTATTTATATTTGATTTATTTACGGATGCTCTTTAATCTTTCTGGTCATTAGCATTCTATTCAATTTAGGATGTGAAACAGTTGATAAATTTTGCTCATTGGCCTCTACTTTCAGGCTAACTTTTCTTTTTTCCCTCCTTTTTTTTAATAGTGTTTAATGCCCATTTTTACTACTGAGGCATCACAGGTGGTGTGATGATGAAAAGAAATGATAAATTGGGAAAGGATTTTTTTTAAAAGGAAGGAAGCATTTCAGGCCTAAGTTACCTCCCCAGCATTTGTAGTTTATAAGGACTGAGGAAAACCTGGAAAAAAAAAAAACTCAGTCAGGGAGGATAGTTCTGGTGGGAATCGAACCCCAGACCTGCCGCTCATTAGTCTGTGTCTTAAAGACCTGGGTCACCCGTGTTGGTCGCAGGACTAACCGCTTCTCTTACTACGGAAGCCTTACAAGGATTTTTACACCCTAAAATAATCCATTGACCCTTGCTGATTTAAAACCATGACCATACAAGACCAGTAGGCCACCAGGATGAAAGATTAGCTTTATGACAGCTTAGAAGTTAGCGATATGCTTAATGAATGTTAATGATGACACTTCAAAGATTATTTATTTATTGTACACTTAAAGTGATACCAGTGATTTGCTTACAGTAAATATCTGCAAGTTCCTCAGCATAAAGTACTCAAAAATTACAAAAAAAGAGCTGTACATGAATTTTTTACAGTCATACGTCATAATGAGGACTCAAACAAGCAACTTGCAATGTACAAGTACAAATGCTAGAGAATCATTTTTCTGATGAAAAGTACTCAGTTACATTTTTAATGGAGCAGATACAAATAAACTGGTATGGCATTTCTTGCAGGTTATTTTGTCACTTTGTTATTTGCAGTTTTCCTGCATGAGGATAGCTTTATTATGACATCCTCCATTCCCCTTAATTAAGATGACTTTGTTACAATGTCAGAGCTATTTGTTGATACTATTATATTCTCCCAATTATACCACACCTTGTGACAGTTCAGCAACATGATTGGGCTATGCAATGGGGTTACAACACAATGGGGTATGCAGTGGGGTTAGAACACAAACTCACCTCTGTAACCAGTAGCTCTTCTTTTATTAAAAAAAGTAAACATGCTGTGGCAAAGTCAAAGAGGCTCCATTCTGATATCTCTCAGAGTAGTGGGTTACCAAGAATGCAGGCCTGCATTTGACCCCTTTGGCAGCAAGAGTGGTATTTGTTGAAGATAAAAGTTTTCAGGGTTGTTCTCTGGGCTTTTTTTCCCTTTCTATTCATTTCATTCCAAAACTTCTAGTTGGTGGCCGAAGGTGCATTTATGTACTTCATAGGGCTATATGCGGGCATCTCACTCATTTTCACTGTCTACTCTCGAACCATGTTGTCCTCTAAGCACACAGCATTTTCTGGGGTAAGCAGATAGCAGCATTCATACACATTATTTACAATTGAATGTTAAAACTGCTTTCTCAGGAAAACGATTTAACAATACATACAGACAATCTATTAAAGCAAATTTTTCAGTAATACTAGAGTTTTTGAAAAAATGTCTCTTTGGTAAAAGCTTACAAACTGTACTTTGCTCTCAAGCATTTAAGTCCCCAAACTTATCTTGTCAATGATTAACACATTTGATGCATTTTTAATCTTAATTCCACATCTATTTGAGCATTACAAAATTGATTACTTATGGCTGAGTAAATTTAAAATGAGAGTATAACATATAGTGAACTTTTGATTTTTAAACGAGAGCAATTGAAAAAATGGGCAGAGTAACCTCAACTTAGGTATTCATTTTTTAGTGTAAAAAATGAAAAAAATGTAAAAATTGAATACCTAAGTTGAGGTTATATTGCCACTCCATTGTCAACAGCTTCGTAAGTACAATATTTATGGACATAGTAGTTTTAGTCTTTAGAGAAAAAGAGAATATTAATAATCCAAATAACTATTGGCTATTAACCTTTCATCTCTATTGGGAAAATTGTATACTTGGGTACCAGAAAGACCTCAGTGTAGTGATGAGTATTGCTAACTGCTTGCCAGGAGATCACAGGTTTGATCCATCGTACCTGCTTAAGAAATTTTCTAAATTAGGAAGGTGTGGACCAGGGTACACCTAGCCTCGTGATGATTATTTGGGAGCTGCCTGCCAGAGAGGCAGCAGCCTTCAATCTCAGAAGCTGCAAGAAAGGTGATCAGAGGGATGCTGGTGTACTGATCATATGCTCCCCTACAATATTGCTCTTACTAGAATTGCCAGATTTCCCCAAAATTTTTAAATCTTGTGACAAAGTTTCCTGCTTCCTAAACTAACATGAACTTTGCCTTAATTTTCCCTCATTGTGTTAACAAATTACTAAACTAAAATGAACTTTTAGGAGTTTCAATTTGGCACACATGATTTTGTTGGATAGAATTCTTACTTCCTGGACAGAGTAATCAATAAGATTGGGCATTTGACTGATAGCACCCATGCTAATCGAGTTACAATGTCGATGAGAAAGTGGAAATCCAGAAATTTGTTTGTTCTTTGTAGGAAGAAGTTAACAGGGTACTACAATTAGAGAAGTTAATAAGTACAGTTTTGGCTATTCCTGCTCTAATGCTCCTATTGAGCAGCTTTTCCCACGATGAATATTAAGTGGCTAGGAAGCAAGATCACATGCTAAACTCCTTAATTAAGTCAGAATTGCAAGTCATGTAAATTCTAAGCTGGACTGCAAGAACTGTTATAATGCTATAAAAGTGACTCAAAAATTCACAGAGATGCTCTAGGTCTTCTGATAAATATGAACATTAGTGAACTTCAGTAAAGAATAGCTGCATGATTTGTAGGACTATTTGTTGTACTATGTGCATTTCCAATATTGCGTTTAAGCTATCCAATAAAAGTATAACTTCCGGCAAAAATATATTATTATAACAATGCTACCAAATGTTTTACAAAACTTGACTTTCAGTGATTCAGCTATTTTTGCATTCTATAATGAGTAATCAATCACATATTTAACACACATAATTAATATTCTCTGTATTTTTCATAATTTTTTGTTTATTTTGCAACCAATTTATTTGACGAATTCCTGATTATGTGCTAGACTGGCTCATGTGTTGCATTTGCTGCAATTACAATAAAGCTTCTCTAAATTTTTGCAAAAGCAAGAGAATTTCCCTAATTTAAATCAAAATCATTTGGTAACCCGACCCTCTACCCATGTTGTTACAAGATGGAGGTAGAGGATGCAGTGGTCATTGTGGTCAACCAAGGTCCTACTAGGCTGTTGCATCAAAAGAAAAAGGGTAAAAAGAAAAGACTACAGGAAAAGGTAGTCAGATAAGGTAAATTGTGGTATTTTTCAAGCAGGTTTTAGAACAAGAAAGGGAGATCTATTGGTAATATATTTATAATCAAATAACTAGTACATAAAAGTCTTAGTAGGAAAAGAGGTAGATAAAATTAAGGAAAAAAGAGAAAGCCAAAAACTTATAAAAGCAATACAAGCTATATATAAAGACAACATTCTATAAGGAGAAGTGAAAATATCATGAGTAACATAGAGTTAAGACAAGGTTGTAAATTAAGCCTTATGTTTATTTAACTTGTTTATACATAATATTTTAGAAGAGCTCTAATAAAATAATACATATGTACCAACAATAACTGAAAAAGGAGTACCTGGTCTATTTTTTTATTTAGTTAATTTAAGTTTCATTTAGTTTTCATTTGATGATTTAGTTATAGGAATCATCTTAAATGTGAGTCTGAAGAAATGAATAGAAGTAACATGTAAATGTTATGCACCATTGGGACTTAAGAATAAATAAAAATAAATCCAAAATTATGGTTTTCAAACAGGGTCAGAAACTAAAGAATTATGCAAAATGTGCTTGGGAAGGGTCTGATATTAAACTGGCAAGGGAAACTGATTATTTAATCATACGATTATGTAGCAATGGAGGGTGATGGGGAACATAAGACTAGGGTATTAAGCAGTAAAAAAGGGTCAATGAAGGTTATAAGATTATGTTTGAATAAGATACTGGAAGAGCATACAAAAATTTAGAAAATCTATAAAGCAATGATAGAAAACAAAATATTATGTCCATGTCATTCTGTCAGAAGTCACTAAGTCTAAAAATAGATGTTTCGAAATGTTAACACTATTGTATTAAAAAAAGGGAGCTTTATAATGCAGTAAGATTCATGAAAAGATATTCCTGTTGTTTTAATTTAATAGATATCTTGTATTCTCATTAAGTTCAGATTTTACATAATTTAGTCAAGCAAAAATCACTAACATTGTTATATCTCAAGAACACAATTTTGGATTTAGTGATTTCTGCCAGAATGGAGCTGAAATTTGGGGAATTAAGGCAGAACTATTATGGATATAGAACATAGGTCCTTCTGCATTATAATCTTAGGCTTACCATGAAACATAACAAAAGATATAGCACTAGCAGAACTAGGATGAAGAACCAGGAATATGCACAAAATCATGGGGAAAAAAAAACAAACAAACAAAACAAAACAAATATGTACTGGTATAAAATAAAGAGAATGGATGACCAGAATATTGTAAAAATGTATTTACTAAATCAAGAACAAATAAATGGGGAAAAGTTGTGGGTATATAGTACAAAATCCTACAAAGAAGACTGGTATGGGTAATCAATGGAGAGAGAAAAAGACAATTTAGGAATAGGCTAATGGAAAGAAATGAAAAATAGGGCAAAGAATATAGAACAATTAAATGTGCTAGCTAGCTTAAATGAAAAGAGATGATTAAAACTCCATAGAGGGCTAAAGAGTATGTAAGAAATAAGCAAGTTTTTGTGATAATTCTGGAAGGAAAAATTTACAGATTAGGATAGGAGTAATAAATCTAACAGGTATAAGAGGGGAGCTATCTAAGGACTTATGATATATTTAAAGTGATCAATAGTTGCAGCATAAAAAGGATTAAGAATGACATAATAATATTATATGCTGATGTAGATTGGGGTTCAAGTTATGTAAATGCAACTTAAGAAGGTTTCAATCAAATAATTGTATTAATTCTATTATTAAGTGTAGTCAGTTTAAAATTTAAGCAATGAAAATTTATTATTCTAAACCCATGCGTTTCACAAAGTTGTTAATTTAGATGTAACCAACCCCTAGTCTTTGGATATTCCAGTGGGAAACTGCTGATGGACTGGAGACAAGGGTTTAGTAGTTAGTTAAACTTAAACATTAATGCAAAGAAATCAGCACTCAAATAAATTATTCATTCAAAACACAGACTGATAAAACAAATATAATTTTCTGCAAATTTGTTGAGAGTATTTGTAGTAACATAGTGCAAGCTAATGACATTATAGGTTTATATATATTTAAAGTGATCAATAGCTGCAGCATAAAAAGGACTAAGAATGATATAATAATATTATATGCTGATGTAGATTGGGGTTCAAGTTATGTAAATGCAACTTAAGAAGGTTTCAATCAACTAATTGTATTAATTCTATTATTAAGTGTAGTCAGTTTAAAATTTAAGCAATGAAAATTTATTATTCTAAACCCATGCGCTTCACCAAGTTGTTAATTTAGATGTAACCAACCCCTAGTCTTTGGATATTCCAGTGGGATACTGCTGATGGACTGGAGACAAGGGTTTAGTAGTTAGTTAAACTTAAACTTAAACATTAATGCAAAGAAATCAGCACTCAAATAAAACACAGACTGATAAAACAAATATAATTTTCTGCAAATTTGTTGAGAGTATTTGTAGTAACATAGTGCAAGCTACTGACATTATAGGTTACTGAAAAATATCACAAGAGACTGTACCACCTACTAGAATATATTCACTCTTCTGCTCATTATTTTTCAAATGACCTTTATATATCACAGCAAGACGAAATATAGGTTCTATCATGAATTCTAATTTGGAGAGGAAAAAGCAAATTTAAAAAAATACATCCTAAAAGGAATATGTTCCTCAAATTCTTCTGAAGATGGGGAAAAAATAAATAAATAAAATAATAAATAAATAAAAAATTAATAATAATAAAATTAATAAAAAATAAAAAACCTAATGATAAAATTCTTATTATGGTATTGTTTTTTATAAAATTAAATAGTCTATCTTGAATATTGGTTTTAAAAATTTGCATAATGTGACAAATATGAAAATACACCATGAACTACAAGAGTCACTCTAAATTTTTTTTAAATGATTCACAAATTGCTGCGGCAGTTCTGAAGCAATTTTATTATCCAAATCCACCATCTTCCATTGAAACATTTATGCCATAATACATTGACTGGCCAAAAATTGTCGTAGCTATACTTACTTGTTGCAGTGCAGTTGTGTGTATATGGGATAAATGACAAATATCTAACATCGTGTACTTATTATGAACTTCAAAGAAGGATATGTATTCAACAGAAATTCATATAGATATGACACACTGTACAGGACGCTACACCATAATTTTCAAACATTTCAAATAGATCATGGAGCTTAAACGCGATCATGAAAGCTAGGAAGATGACTCGATGACTCACACAATGGACAACTACTGTCTGTCAGGGCATCAGAAATTATGGATAAAGTGCATAATAGTTTTAGAGGATCACAGATTAAAGGTATCCTAAATTGCTGAAGCTCTGGGCTATTCAGGGAATGTTTTGAGGGAAGAACTGCACTTGAAAAAATTATCTGCAAAATGGGCGCCACAGCTGCTGATTCAGGATCAAAAGCAAATCAAATCGAGAATCTCTCAGCAAAGTTTGGCCGATTTTCAGAGATACAACCAATTTTATGCATTGATTTGGACCAATGATGAAGCAGTATTATACATCTGAAACAAAAGAGCATTCTAAACAAATGAAGCATCACTATTCTCTACCACCAAAAAAAGACCAGGTGTATGAAATCAGCCAGGAAATATGGTATCTGAGGTGCCATGAATTTACACCACTGAGACCTGGAGGAATCCAACTTTCATAATGAGATGAAGGCTATAGGGCACAATGCATTAGTGTCAATGAAAATAACGTTGAAAAATAAGAATAATTTCAAAAAGCTATGTTGTCATTTTGTGCTTCATTCTGAATATTTTCCAAATAACCCTCATATGATTTAAATTACACATCCTGCATAATAAAATGAACTATACTTTTGTGCTATAGCAACAAGCACAATTAAGAATGCTACTACAAACTTCAATATGCCATAGCCTCTGTTTTAACACTAAAAACAGAAATTCATATACTGAGAACTCTTCCATTTTTCTAGTGAACATTTTAAAGCCAGCATAAATGTAATTATTTAGGCTTTCAGGGCCGGCGTTAATCCAATAAAATAATATTTCCAGGCTTGTTGGCCGTGGTCCAAAGGCTGTAAACACACCTGACGTTTCGCCCGTGACTCCACCGGGCATCTTTGGAGGAATGACTATCACCACTCTTTGTTGTAGCTCAAGTCAGCATAAATTATTCTCTTTTTTTTTTAATTGTTCTACATTTATACTTAACAAACACCTATATACATTTTGCAAGCCAAAAAAATGGTGTAAATGTATATTGTATTTTTCTAATGAACATTTTAAAGTCAGCATAAATGATTCTCTCTTTTTTTTTAATTATTCTACATTTATACTTACACAACACCTATACACATTTTGCAAGCCAAAATAAAATGGTGTAAATGTATATATCAATAATTAAATTCAACACTGTATTTAGTAATTTGAGAAACATTCTAGAACAGTGATACTAGATAAATCCTGAAGGTATATTCAGCTTTAAATTCAAGTGGAAAACTAACAAATAAATAGAGCTTAAAAATAAAAGAAATAGTAATAATGAAATAAAATTAAAAAACTTAAATAGCAGAACCTGTTAACTGGACAGGAAGTTCATTGATTTTGAAAAGTTAATGGATTTGTTTGTTCAGCTTCTAAAGTGAAATTCAATGAATATAAAAAAATATTTGCCTTAAGAAACTGGTAGCTATTTTCTTAAAACATATTTGTTGCTTTTAATCTACAGAAATAGCCAGTGATGACAAGATTCACCCTGAATCCCAACTTTTAGCTTATCTGTGTTAGGATCAGCAGAATTAGTTTATGATCAAGAAGTTAAATTATCGAAATTATATCAATTTCTGCCTAAGGCTCAATGAGTAATTTTAAAAGTTCGGTGTGTGTAACTCAATAAACAATGCCTGAATGTCTAATCTTGCAATATTTCCTATTAAAAATAACTTTGTTATATGTTAAGCAGAGCCCTTGGTCTAAAATAACATTGATTTATTTGAAAGATGAAAAGAACAGATTTACAAGACAACACTTAAATAAGGTAAATAATAATTATAACTAAAATTGTTATAATTGTTTTCCTTCACTTGAATTCAGCTCTTTGCATAAAAAAGACAGAAAGTAAGAGTGCATGGGAAGAGACAACAATACAAAATGCAGTAACTTGGCTATCGATAACTTTAATCTTTAGGTTCAAATTTATATGTAATTTCTATTTGTATTTTTTCAATGATAATCTATTATTATGCAACATTAAATTACTTACCGAGTGACCTGCACACTGCAAGTTGGGCATGGCCCTGGGTGACAAAGTAAAGTGCAATGATGTGTACAGTCTGGTCGCTTGTCACTCCATGAACGCCCACATATTTCACCACATGAATGAGCTGCATCGCTGCGATTCCACTCTGGGTCAAGCATCTTCCCACAGAAGCATCGGTACTCATGGGGAATCTCTTGTGTCACATTCTGACATGCAGGACAACGCCATCCTAATTCTGTCAACAAAATACATATATTTACATTTGTAGTGTTAGTAAAGGAATCAACCAATATTACCAATGCAGGAGTTTACTGCTAATGGGGCAAGATTATCTTATCATAAATTATGAAATTAAATGAGTGCATATTTCTTCAGGCTTCAACTAACAAGAGATATGTTAATATATGTTGGAATACCCATTTAACTGTATTTATGTACATATCCAAACTTGAAAGCAAAAATGTGTAAAAAAAATAGCTAACAATTCAAATTCCACACTTCCAAAATTAAAGATTGAAAATAGAGTATGATCCTTCATTTCCAGGCGTTACTGTGCTTTAATGTGTTTTGCAACTGACATTCCACATAGCTATTAGCTATGCTTTTTCAAAGCTGTTATAAGTCTACTTGGAAGGATTACTGCATTTATATGAATATGTCAACCATGAATATAAGACAACCCCCTATTTTGAAGAAATTGTAGGTCCTAGAACAGTAACCATACTTGCCTTGCACATCCAAGATCACGTGTTCATTCCCGATCAGGTCAATGACTTTTTTGGGATGTAAAAATCCTAAGTATGGCTTCCTTCAGAAGGGAATTAAAACTATGGGTTCCATGTCATAGATTTACAGCATGTAAAAGAAACTCTGTCTGAACAAAGAAGCCACTTATCGGCCATTTCTTGCTCTGAGTTGAATGGGACGCTAATTACTGGAGATGTTAAAGAGCTCCGTAAGTAAACCAAATAAATAAATTGAAAAGACTTCCTAAGAATTTTTTTTATTCACTTGCCAGTTTTATTCCATGCCATTACTATCATTATTATCACTATTATCAACATCATTGCCTACATCAATGCTTTCTTCATCTGAACTTTCTTCCCACAAAATGTCATCTTCAGACCTATCCATGGCACTGGATATGCCACACTTTTTGAACCCATTCACAATAGATTTCACTGGAGACCTTTTTGCAATCTGTAAGGATCCATTCCCCCAATATGGCTATTAGCTTCTTCAATTTTCCACCTGAAGTGAGGGCATGGTCTTTTTGAAGAAGCCAATTGTTACAGAGCTGCTGCAGATTATCTTTGAAGGGTTTGTTTGCAACAACATCCATTACCTGAAGTTGTAATTTTATTTGACGAATGTTCACTTCCAAGACCTAAATTTTCTTCCTGCCGCAGAATTGTTTGTGGCCTCTGCATTTATAACTTAATAATTCAAAGTTTGCATCATAGCATCTATAAGAACCTGCTGGAAACGGCAAGCCTGTAGAACCACGTCTTTCGACAGAACCACGATTGTTCGGATTCCTTTTCGGTGAATGCTCAGAGGATACTTTACACTTTACTGCTATTATCTTTACTATCTACAAATGACTTGAAACCAACTATGATTGCATTTTAATTGAAATCACATATTATGATATTCCTATTGACTATCATAATTCAATTTTCAGCTACATATTCTGGCATTCTTATGTCAGCAATCTTTTCTCTGACAGGAAGCCCAATACAGCAATGTAAAAAAGATTGACTTTGAATGGGTGTAATGGTATTCCTTAATCTGTGATTTTAAGATGACCCTTGTTTTTAGATTCGAGAATTTGGAAAAAAATGTTGTCTTACATTCAGGTAAAAATGGTACTTGCTCTAATGCTACATGGCCTTCCAACATTTTTAAGAAAGCACAACATTTTAAAAAATGTCAGTTAAGAAACTGCTGTTTTTATCAAGACATGAAAATATTCAAATGTCAAGGACGATAATGTGAACATCAGCTATGTTCCAACTTAATTGAATTGGGATTAAGAATTAGTTCATGGGATGGAATCAATTAAGTGCGTTTTTCTTTTCCTCATCTTTAAAATGACTGACCATTTAGAAATTTTCAAACAATTCACAAACTATTTAAATGCATGTAAACAGGCTTTCTGAGGAGCATTCAACAGTAAAAGGCTGAAGCTAAAAAGACGTTGTTTGGACATACACACCCACAAAATGTTCTCTGCTTGTATTGTTAGGCAATTTATCTAATTTATAAATATTTCAACCTAGCACATGGGGCACCTATGATATTAATCCTCTTCTCTGGATTGATACACTGTAAACAGCAGGGACACAATGAAGTATATTTATTAATTACTTCTTTGCATACTGTTGATACTGAGTTGGTTGGTGACACTTCACTTGCTTTTTAATTGGACATGTTTTGGGAATATTCACCAAACCAACAATATCAACATTTCACCATTTCACTAATAGACTTTCAGTATATACAAGACAATATAGAGGGGAGTAAATCTGAAGCTTCAGTTGTTCAGAGGCCTGAGGAAGATGTGATGGCGGGGAGCAGTGGAAGGGGGCCTTCAATTGGACAGTGAGCAGCCTGAGGGACATGAGGTGGGAGTGTATCATTGCCCTTGGAGAGTATTTTTTTAAATAGATGGTGCCAAAAGACAGACACAAGGATTACAGGGGCAACGGTGAAAAGAGTGCTACATATGGAAGAATTAGTACTTGGATGGTGAATTTGAGATTGTACAAGATTTTAATGCTAGAGTAGGAGAAGAGTAGAATCAGTTGGACAATAATTGCAACAGAAGGAGAGGGGAGGGATTTGCTTGGGTAGAACAGGGATAATAATAGGGTTGATTGGATTAAAAGTGAAAAAGGAAGTGTCCACTATATGGAAAATAGATAAGGGTTTATATTATACAACTGAATGTCCAGAAATAAAAGCATGTAGAGAAGAAGTATGGATTAGAAATGGGATAACTCACAGATAGCAATTTTGATATTGATATTTAAACTTTTTGGGAAATAGCAGAAAGGAGTTTTTGAGAAAATTTGGTAACTGTGTAGGGAAATGTAAGAGAGAAATTATGGAAGAAAGTGATCAAATTAAAGATACTATTTATGAATGACATTGAAAGGGGTATCAGTGGAAAATAGAATACATTACATATACAACCAGGGTGTTAATTGTATAGATCCTAAAGTAACAAGCACTCCAAGAACAGTCGTACAATTTGTAAAAGTTAATGTAAGGAAATTATGCAGAATAAAGCATTCATTCATGCAAGACAATACATTCATATTATTGATGGCATGAATGTGTTGAGTCTGTATAGATGTAAACAACAGTAGCAATGCCAACAACATCTGGCAATAATACATTTGTAGGGCCAAAACATATCACTATAACAAACATATCTTTCTTTCTCAGTAAGTTCATTTGCTAATGGCCACTAGCCAATCTGACAAGTAAAGTGAAGTGAATTGTGTGATTGTGTTAATCATAGTGCATAGTAAATGAGTACAAGTGTTCCAAGTTCTAAAAGAGAAATAGTATGAAGTCAGGCACGAAAGATAATTTTTAATGTATACACATTTTTTAAAAATATTCAGAATAAGAAAAGAGGCTAAATCTTAATTTTAAAAAGTGTCAAAAGCCTAACAAAACAGGCATACGGAGTAAATAAAAATATTTTTTCACACATCTGTGTTTAGATCAAAAGATTTGACTCTGGTAGTGCTACGGTGTTTGTGTTATCTCGAAAACATTAAGGGCCCCCTAAGAGAGTTACATATTTAAATGATTTTGATGAAGACATTGTATGAAGGACTGTTTAGGGCTTTTATGATGGTGTATTTCCAATAATATATAAAATTATCCAAAATGTAAAAAAACAATATTTCATAAAGAGAGTTACATATTTAAATGATTTTGATGAAGACATTGTATGAAGGACTGTTTGGGGCTTTTATGATGGTGTATTTCCAATAATATATAAAATTATCCAAAATGTAAAAAAACAATATTTCATACAAAGGCTCTAATTTTTCCATGTATAGAACATTGCAAAGTTTTGCCTTCAAATACAGAAAGACAAATGGACATAAATTGAATTCTTAATGGAGGGATGTGACATTGTGGCAGGTCAGTTAAAATTTCTGCAAAATTCATCAACTTTGAATTTCTGCCAACAAAAACCAATCTTTTATTTTGATGAAACTTGGTTAATCAAAACAACCCTCAAAATTTATTTGACATAACTCCTCTAATAATGGACTGAAGGTACCTTTCGGAAAGGGCAGCAGATTTATAGTTTGTCATGTAGGATCAGTAAAAACAAGTTTTTACCATAGAGTAAATAGGTATTTCTTTCTAAGTCAACTTCTGACTATCATGAGGAACTGACAGATTCAAAATTAAAAGAGTGGTTTTTGAATGATTTCCTAAATTAATTAGAAGAGTGAAGTATTGTAATAATGGATAATGCCCCTTATCATTCAGTCCACTATAAACAAAATTCCAAATACATCAACTAGAAAATGTGATATCATTCAATGGCTGCAAAAAAAGGGGAGGATTCAGTTTTTGGCAAACAAAACAAAAAATTAACTTTTCAATATATTTTATCATTCAAAAATCAGTCTAATATGTATGAACTTGATCAACTAGCTAATGAAAATGGGACATGAGGTAATTCGATTGCCTCCTTATCATTGTCATTACAATCCAATTGAGAATGTGTGGTCTCAAATAAAGGAAGGGTTTACAAATATATGCAAAGACTCGTTAATGAAAAATTAGACAATGCGAATCAAAAAAAAACTGGGAATCTTATGTTCAGCATGCTGAAAAATTACAAGAGGAAGAATGTGACAAAACATTAGAACCAATAATAATTTACAAGATTCTGATGACAGCAGTGATGAACTGCTAACTGGTGAAGACAATAATGATAATGGTGGTAATAAGGACATAGACACCAAAAACAGGCCTCTAGCACTTTACTTGATTAAATATTAGGTAAACAATATGATTTATTTTGAAAGTGCATGTATTTTTAGGAAACTGTAACTATTATATAAGACATGATACTGCTTGCATAAGTGCATGAGAGAGGGTGATAGAAGTATAAGCATTTACATTCAAATAGCTGCTTTTCCATTTGAAATACACTAATGGATGTAAGGATAATGGGTGGCTTGAGACTTAGAAATTTCTAACAAATGTTTAATATGGTTTTTGTCAGCACTATCAATCTTTTGTCAATCACTGGTGTCTGTTTCGACCCATATAATGCACAAATATTTCAGAAAGTGTGAAAGCATTGCCATATTCTTTGATCTTGAAAAAGAGCTTATGATATTTGTTGGAGAAGCGATATCCTTCATTTGTTGGCTTTATGTTTGGAAAGTTCTTGATTTGTTGTCTATTGATTCAGGAGTTTATGAAAGATCAGGTTTTTAGTCTGCAAGTACTAACAATTTGTGATTCCAAGTGATAAGGAACTGAAGTTTGTCTTTATAAAGGCCAGCTGTCCTTCAATTTCACTTCTTGAAAATGGAGTCTTAGCAGCTTCAAATGCACTAGCATCATCAGAATTCAGCATTTCAATAACAGGTTTCATCATCTGGAAATGATCACAATTACCAACTGCTGAATCTATTCCATTGCAATAACAGCTGGAGACAGGTTCTGGTGGGAATGCAACATAGTGAAATTGGAGTGAACTTTGCATGCAGAAGCTTTGACAAAAATGTTCTTAGGTTTGGCACAAGAGGATCCTATTGAGGAAAATTTGTTCTAACTTCTTCAGCAACCCTATGCATAGCATGTGCTAAGCAGAACGTCCTATTCAGTAAAATGCCTGTACTGACTTCCCTGCTTTGAAATTGCTTCATTGGTCATAAAAACTAAAACATCTTGTGACACCTTCAGAACATACAAAAACATAAACATTTAAAAAGTCTGCAACTTGTACAGGGATTAACGGTTTCTATCATTTCACTAATAAGCAGAAACCTTCATTTGGTCTTTCGATTTCCAAAGTACCAATTGGCTACATTAGTCATGTAACAATTTTTTGGCATGGTTTCATTGATAGATATGAATACCTTCTTTTCATGTACTTTTTCCCATATCTTGTTAATGATTGTAACTTTGTGACAGGCAGTTCTTCTCATCCATTGATTTGTCTGCACAAGACATCCAAAATTTAGTTACAGAAAGCTCTTAAATTTATCATTGTTCAGTGTTCAAAATGGGATGTTCACAGAAACTAGAGCTTCACAAAAGTCTCTAAGTAAAAACTTTTACTACAGCAAAATGTGTTCTTTACAGACACATTTTGTTGTAGTAAAAGTTATGTGGATTTTTTCTTCGATATTTGCAAGTTGCACTGTCCATATAGATGCCTGTCATGACCGATGTGTTCCAGCACTGTGAATTTTCTTTTGACTGGTTACTTTCCTTTCCCAATCTTATAAAATACTTCACTGTCCACAGAAAAACCAAGTCCAAGATCCAGATATAATCCATCTCAAATAGGATGATTTATATGGCTTTACTTTAGGCTTGGCTGAATGAATCTACAGAAATAGAAAACCAAACTTTCCTCTCTGAAAACCTTTCACAAACTGAAATTATGACAGTGAACATAAATCAAAGATATACCCAGACAGTAAGTAGTAAGGCACAGACTTTCAACATGTACTTGTACATTGTCAAGTAGCATATTACTTTGCTCCTACAGCACGTGGCAATAGAAGTATCCCTCTTTTCACTGTTACCGAGATCAAAATGATTTATGTTAATTATTAAAAGTGGCTGTAAATGAGCGAGTGAAACATAAATTAATGGTAATATCATTATACATATAATTGCAAAAAATTATGGAAAATGACTTGACATGATAAAACTTAGTAAAAATGAGTATAAAAATTGAAAAAACTTACCTAAAACTTGGAAAATTAAAAAAGGTGAAAAATAAAGTTCATAATCTTATAACCACAATTTCTTATTCAGTATATTAGTACTTAAAGAGCAATGTATACTATATAAGGAAAAAGAGTGCACATCAAAATTCTGCTTATTACATTCAGAAAATTTAATGTTATAAACAAAACATGATTCCCTTTTCCTTGAGTATATTTCTACATTCTATATTTCTTTCATACAAAATCTACTTTTGAAATATACTCTTTTACAATCAGAACATTCATACCCACTAATATTTTTTTTTGATTTGGTAGATTACAACCTAAAAACACCTAGCAAGAGTTGTATTTAAGTGGGCATGTCTGTTTTTTTTTTTTTTAAATAATAAAAGTAATTGTCCACATACATTTTTGGAAATACTCTTTTATATATTAAAATCTTATTTATAACTTTTTAATTTGTACACATGAAGGGTAATATTCAGAGCTATTTCTGTGCCCAATGTTGTTAACATTGTGTAATTGAGACTGCAGATATTAACTATCAACTGGTTGAATTAATTATAAAACATATTTTGATGAGTTTGAAAATAAGAGGTCATGCTGACAACAACCAGTAGCCTAGGTATACAAATTAAAATACTAAATGCTTTGATAAGTTTTCTAATTTGGAGAAATTTGTTACTTCATATGAGGGGAAAGTACAGCCAAGTCAAGAAAAATAGTGGTTATAACAAATTTTGTAAAAATGAAACACTTGGCGCAGAAGTTCTGAAAATGCATAAATTTCTGTTTGCAATACCAGCCCTCATTGGCAGTGCTGAAAACCTCTTTTTTTCTAATAAGCATAATGAATCAAGGTAGGAACTCACTTTAGTAAAACAGAAATGTTGTTATGCAAATATGTTTAACTATTTGTATGAAAAGCAATTGAAAGAAAGAAAGAAAGAAAAAAAAACCTAGTGAAAATATGCATGAGAATACAACATGATTATTAATTGATATCATTGTATGATTCAGTTGAACTACAAACTCTTAAAAGCTTCACTTACTTTTCATAAATGGATGCAGTTTCCAGAACATTTAGTTCCCATCTCAGCCAGGCTAAAGTTCAACTGTTGGATTATTCGTTGAGCTGTGGGAATGTGTATTCCGCTCTGTTGGCAGTGTGATATACTTGTAGTTTATGTTTTCATCTCCGGCAATGTCGAAGTTCATTAGACTGTCTTCATATTAGTAGATGTAGATTTTTTCCCAGGTTTCTAGTTCCGTAGGTCCTTGTACTGATTTTAATAATTTTGCTTTATTTATTACATCATGATTTTGGGTCCAAAAATGATATACTACTGCTGATTTTTCTATTTGTTTGTACTTTATGTTCCTTTAACCATGTGCCTATGTTTCCTTTTGATTTTCCAATGTAGATTTTTTCACTTCTGCATAATTTATTTTGTAAATACCTGCTTTTTCCTCTTGTGGAATACTGTCATTAACATTATCTATCAGTAAGTTTTTAACATTAAATCTATTAATTGGTACCAATCTGATATTAAAATATTTAAGAATATTCTGAAATTTTTTTGTAGTCCATGGATGATATGTGAACTTTTTAAAAATTAGCTTATTTTTTCTTGCTGAAAATGTTGTGGTTTCTTTGATATGTTTTTGTCTCTTGAATTTCTGCACCTTTTTGTGTACTAGTTCATTTTTAAAACCATTTTTAACTGCTGTTTCTTCTATTTGCTTGAATTCATTTTAATATTCTTCTTTGCTAATTTGTAGGTTAACTAGCCGGTGTGTTAAACTGTTAAAACTGCATATTTGTGCGCTGTGGGGTTAAAACTATCACCTTTGATGTGATTATCTGCGTGTTTATTCTTTCTGTATATTTCAAATTCAAGATTTTCTTGACATTTCATTATTTTAATATCTTATTAAAATAATGAAATGTTAAGAAAATCTTGAATAACTAGGATATTAAAATAATGAAATGCTAAGAAAATCTTGAATATTTAGGATATTAAAGTAATGAAATGTCAAGAAAATCTTGAATTTGCAATATACAGAAAGAATACACATGCAGATAATCACATCAAAGCTGACAGTTTTAACCCCACAGTGGACAAACATGCAGTTATTAACAGTTTAACACACCGGCTAGTTAACCTACAAATTAGCAAAGAAGAATATTTTAATGAATACAAGCAAATAGAAGAAACAGCAGTTAAAAATGGTTTTAAAAAAGAACTAGTACACAAAAAGGTGCAGAAATTCAAGAGACAAAAACATATCAAAGAAACCACAACTCTTAGCAAGAAAAGATAAGTTAATTTTTAAAAAGTTCACATATCATCCACGGACCACAAAAAAATTTCAGAATATTCTTAAAGATTTTAATATCAGGTTGGTACCAATTAATAGATTTAATGTTAAAAAATTACTGATAGATAATGTCAATGACAATATTTCACAAGAGGAAAAAGCAGGTATTTACAAAATAAATTGTGCAGAAGTTAAAAAATCTACATTGGAAAATCAAAAGGAAACATAGGCACATGGTTAAAGGAACATTTCAGGAACATAAAAATATTTCACAAGAGGAAAAAGCAGGTATTTACAAAATAAATTGTGCAGAAGTTAAAAAATCTACATTGGAAAATCAAAAGGAAACATAGGCACATGGTTAAAGGAACATTTCAGGAACATAAAGTACAAACAAATAGAGAAATCAGCAGTAGCATATCATTTTTGGACACAAAATCACGACGTAATAAATAATGCAAAATTATTACAATCAGTACAAGGACCTACGGAACTAGCAACCTCAGAAAAAAATCTAATCTACAAATACGAAGACAGTCTAATGAACTTCGACAATGCCGGAGATGAAAACATAAACTACATGTTTATCCCACTGCCACCAGAGTATAATACACATTCCCACAGCTCAATGAATGATCCAAAAGTTGAACTTTAGCCTGGCTGAAGATGGGAACTAAATGTCCTGGAAACTGGTTCCATACATTTATGAAAAGTAAGTGAAGCTTTAAGAATGTGTAGTTGAACTGAATCATACAATGATATCAATTAATGTGATTAGCTTCACTGGGCAAGTTCCAATTTACATTGTAATTTTTAATGCAACATGATGTTGATTCATGAAATGCGTTGGTTAGAGGAAAAATGCCATTTTAAGAATTCAGGATAACCCTATGTTATACAATTTATTGCCTAGTCTATAGGGTTTCTTTGGGGTTCATCCTCTTTCTTTTCCAGTTTCTTAGTGACAGCAATGCATGTGGATGAACAGCATAAAAACAGTTTTTCTGGTGGCTTGAGCTGACTGACACATTCAAGATGGAATTGCTATTTTCCCCCAAAGAAACTATTTTAAAGATATATATATTTAAATAGCTGGGATTTTATATTATAACAACTTATTTATGAGGAATTCGCTCAATTTCATTAATTTTGTTCCACTTACTTGGGCATGTTCAAAAGGCTTTGCCTTCTTCATCAGTACAGTTCCACTGTCAGCTTCCCAACTTGGTATGAAGATGTCGTTCTGTGGATTTTATGAATTTTGTAATGAGGTTACTGTTGTTTAGAAGATCAAAATTAACTAAATTTTTATTTTCATTTATGAATATATTTTACCCACATAGATAATTCTATGGATTTTTGAAGAGTTTTAAGAGTTTAGGTTTATTTTGGAATTTGCAATTTTTTTTGCCAGAAATGGTATGTTACTGCTGATTTTTACATTTCTCATGTGTTCCTTAAACCGTAGTGATGTTCCTTTTTGTTTTACCTATATATTCTTATTGCAGTTTTTGCAATTTATTTCATAAATGCCCACAGAGAGAAGACATCTTCTACCAGGCTGAGAAGCTGACAATGAAATCGTGCTGATGATGAAGGCAACAGCCTTTGAAATATGCCCAAGTGGAACAAAACTAATGAAATTTGGATGAATTCCTCATAAATAAGTTATATTATTTTAGAGATATTACTCATTGGTTTGAGTTGTTTTTATTGGCACAAATACGACTATTCTTAATCAATACTTATTACAAATCTCAGCTTCTGAAACAACATACTGTGAAAAATAGTACTAAATTGATACAAATTTCCAAATCTGTGATATAACAGTAACGTTTAAGAACATCTTGGGATGCTATCAGAACCTTAGAACTTACATTGCATATATTGCTATTATAAAATAATATCTGACATTGTAGCAATAAATTGAAACTGCAAATCAAGTGTTATTTTCTATCAAGCAGAACAGTCACAAGGCAATAGTGCTCAATTTTGAAAAGTAGCAGAATTGACCTATGAATATAAATATTGTACTTATGAAGCTGACCTTTGAATGCTTATCACGATGTAGACTATAAGGTATATGTGCTTTAACCTTATTTAAAATTGAATTTAATATAATAGTAATACTCGTCTAAAATATATAATAGAAAGTATTCAATGACACCCATTATCAAATACGGATTTGTTGATTCCCCAGAAATTACTATTAGCTTATGAAAATTGCAGAAAAACTGTTATTTTAATTACATATATTATTAAACATAATAACAATACTATGAAATTATAACGCAAGAAAATGTCCCATTCCCTGCTTAAATCCTCAGTGGTCGTAATTTATTAGAAATGTGTTACTAAGTTACCACAAGTTCCAGCCTATCATAATGTGACACTACTCTACAGTAATCTCAATTCAGATGGTCAAATGAGAAACTATTTTATCCCTGGAATATTTTATAACAGCAAATGCTCCATTATATCACCATTTTTACACAGATACTGTTTTGTTACATTAATTCAGCTGCATCATCCATTTAAAACCTCAGTATGAAGAACTTCACTTTTTATTGATTAGCAGGACCACTGCGATATCCAGCATTCCTACAGTCCTCTTATAGGTTCCATATCCTTCATCCAGGGATATGCCTCTTTGATGTAGGGCAAGGGTAAAGGCAACATAATCATATTATGCGGGTCCATGCAAAAGTTACTGGTACCAGTTACTTACTGTGTCAACAGTTATGCATTTTGGCTATGAGTGCAAGTGAATGTCATGCTATGTCATTAAATAAAAAAAGCAAGGCCAACTAGCACTAAATGTTAATGTAGTGTAAAGTATCACACAAATTTTCTATATTTAACTTCTGCATACTCTACTTAATATGTTTACTAAATGTAAATGTAAACATCATTAAGGTCAAGCATAGTAAATTTAAATAAAATATAGTGAACTTATGTAACAGTGATATCAAATATTAACATTTAAAAAAGTTGAGTCGAAATTGTAACGTATACATCACTAAAATTTTAATAAAAAGGAAGACTAGTTTCTGGAGCCATCGCTCCCATCATCAGTTCCTGGTCGACTGTCGGCCTTGCTCCTCTTGGTGAATTGATTCGTCTCCAGTGGAGGTTCAATGAACCTCTGTATTAGTATATTACTTGGTAGTATTTCAAAATTAAAAACTTTCTGCTTGTTCTTCCAAATATACATGTTTTCCCAGACTGTAAGTTGAGTATTCCCTTTAATATTTTTAAGTAGTTTGGGGTTTTTATTAATGCTATGTCCTTCTTGTCGGTCCTGGTGGTGTAGTGGTTACCATACTGGCCTTCTAAACCCAAGATTGCGGGTTCGACCCGGCCAGGACCGATGGATTTTTTCGGGCGCAAAAATCCTTTGGAAGGGAAGTAAAGCAGTGGGTCCCGTGTCGTACATTTATGGCACGAAAAAGAACCTCAGGCCTGAAAGAGAGGCCTCTGAGCAAAATTTGTCGGCCGTTTCACGCCCTGATTCGAATGGGCCGCTGATGACCTGAGATGTTAAACAGCGTCCGTAAATAAGCCCAAAAAAGGTCCTTCTTTCCAAAAATGCCAGGCCACTGCCGATTTTTCTTCTTGTCCTTGGCTTATACTATACTACCAAAGACAAGAAGAAATATCGGCAGTAGCCTGGCATTTTTGGAAAGAACAACATAGCATTAATAAAAACCCCAAACTACTTAAAAATATTAAAGGGAAAACTGAACTTACAGTATGCGAAAACATTTATATTTGGAAGAACAACCAGAAAGTTTTTAATTTTGAAATCCTGCAAAGTGATATATTAATACAGAGGTTCATTAAACCTCCACCAGAGACAAATCAATCCACTGCGAGGAGTGAGGTTGACAGTTGACAGGAACTGACGATGGGAGCGATGGCTCCAGACACTAGTCTTCCTTTTTATTAAAATTTTAGTGATGTATATGTTACAATTTCAACTCAACTTTTTTAAATATTGATAGTAAATTTGTTATAATTTACTATACTATCAGGAAGGAAGGTAAATGCACCTGCTTTAGAAGATTTAGCCCATTTTTTTATGCATTTAAGATGAAGGACATGATAGCAGTTTGAACAATTCCATACTGGGTCATATTGCCGAACCCTCTCACAGCATACAAGACACTCCAGAATCCCACGACAAAGTTGTTCCAATAATCTCTCACGCTGACTTGCACCATCATCTGCAAAATTTATTGCATATATAATTTTATTACCCATAGTGTGCACACTCATAGTAAACAATACATCATATTAATAAATTACTAAAGAGCGAAAGAGAGAATAAAGAAAATAAATTCCTTAGTACTGGGTTTCATAGCCTTTATATAAGGCTTATCATTCCCAAATTTATATATTTTAATTCTATCTCTAAATAATTCAAACTTCTAAAAACTACACAGCAAAACTTCGGTCAACTATGTGAATTTTTTAGGCTCTGTTCCATTAATGAAAAAGATTTATCCTGCTCTATTTTCTTTTTAGTTTTAATGATATTATTTTTCATTAAAGTCTTATGTGTAAATATAATATTACCTGAAAACCATTCCTGTGTAAAAATTATAATAAAAAAAAATCTGTAGCCTTTGAACTAACTTACTATTCATAACAATCTAAACATTCCAGGTTAATTCTATTTTGGAAGGACCAAGTACATGAAATCTGGATATCGTTATCCAATTATCTCATTCATCTTATTTTGTGATTAATATAATAGTCTATAGCAAGACCGGCACTATGTTGATCACCAGGCCATTTTAGCTAGTTTGTGGAGAAATTTTAGTAACAACACTTTTGAGTATTCAAAATGATAACCAATTAAGTTATGATTATCACTGCAGGAAGTCAGTACATGATGAACAGATTAGTGCTCTCTGCTCTGTTAAGTGGCCGAGGGCATCCTTGTGCAAAGTGAGATGGGGGAAGTTTGAAGTGAACTAATATATGCAGATGTGTCATTCTCACTGTTATTTTGTTTTGTGGCTTTTTCTATGTGGCTTCATTAGTGTCAGCATTAGGACTGTGTTTGTGGTTTATTTTTAATAGCCTGCAAGAGGAAAAATGATTCCTGATAAAATGCAATAAATTTATTACAGTGCACTCTTTTTTTTTCTCCAGCATATGGATAATTTGATATATTGATTAATTTAAACAGAACCTTATTTCCCTTAAAATTCAACAATTCAACAATTTTAAAAATTCCAATTTCATTCAAAAGTTCAATCTTTTACTTCATAATTCATTTTGTTTATTCAAATATAATACTTATAAGTAAAGTCCAATTTATGTTGTGTTGGGAGCTGTTACCATTGGTCAGACAGCAAACAGAATAATGCATTTTCAACTGGTTACAGTTATCAAAGATAGTTGTGGGAAAGTGTAAGTCTGTAATTGTGAATGAAATGAAATAATAATGGCACAAATGAGCTCTGAGTTCTTGGCATTCAAATTCTCAGGATAAGGAAAACTCAAAAAAGAACCTTATCCAGACTGAGAATTGAAACCAGGTCCTTCATATTAGTAGTCTCAAATGCTATTACTAGACCACAAAGATGAATGTTCATAATATTAAAATTATAAAACTTCCAGGCTGTTGTGTAATCATTAATACTGGACGTACTGGACGATGATGCTGGACGTAGATAGCTGGTAAAAGCTGTTTTAGATTTTAAAAAGACCATGGCACAACATCCAAGAAGTTTTTAATTTTAACTTGCATTTAGTATTCCATTTGAAATTTAAAACCTCATGTATACATTTTGTATACTTTGTGCCACTAAAGCTCAACTGCCCTTTCATCTCCTTAAGCCTTAATATCTCTCATGTTTAAGTTTACTGCAACATACGGCCTCTTACATTCCTTTGTCACAAACTACATTCAACAATGCGCTAATATGTAAATTTCTACTTTTTAAACTAAATGATTTAGAGGTCTAAATTTGTTATCATTAAATAAAGTAAAATTCTACAAGCATATGATTAATTTAATTAAAAAACAAAACATTATAGTTATGTTTCTGTGTCCCTAAAGATAAGTTATGATGGATTTAAAAAAAAAAAAAAACATTAGCAAATAAAAATTGGGAAACCCCTTTTCTTAAGCTCACTAAATTTTTGACTTGAAAATTATAATGTGTTATTATTGTACATTTTTCTCTGTGAGGGAGAGACTATTTAGAAAACGGTCCATTAAATTTATTTGCTAATAAAACAGTACAATTGTTGCTTGAAGCAAGAATCTATTTGTGATTCCTTTAATATGAAAAAAAGCTACACACTCACCTACTTTGTGAGAACCATCATCAAACTTCTGAGGCTCCCTTCTTGGTGATGTTTGCAAAGATCCACTGTTTGATATATGGCGTAGTGCTGGAGGATGAAACTGTTTGCCATTACTATTTCTTGATGCATGATATTCTGATACACTGCCTCGCTGACTCTGATTTTTGTAACAATTATCAAAGTTCCACTTTTTTGAGTAATTTGCAAGTTCCAAGTCCTGTACTTCTGGGCCCTTGGAAGTAGCACTGGTATTGTTATATCTTCCAGAATTAGTAAACACTCTCTTGAATTCTACCCTGCTATCTTGAGGTTGGAGATGGTTCTGTTGGGCTTGACCTCTGAAACGTGTTGCACCGTTTCCTTTGATATTACTTCCTCTCGATTCCATATTCTCTGCAGCTTCATGACATGTATGAGATGAAACATTGTTGGCTGATGGAGACAAAAATGCTGCAGCCTCTGCAAGCAACCTCTGACGATCTTGACTTTTGGCATCCTCCATGGATAAATACTTGGAATTTAAATTGCCAGACCAACCACCACCCTTACGTCCATTATTACCATTGTCGCGACTGTATCCATATGAGTTTCGTGATGCATGATGTTTGGAATCACTATTTTGTCTTCTGTTTGCCTCATTATTCCACTCTCTACTCTGCCTTGAGATGGGAAACTTATGTTCTCCCGGAGAAAATTTATTGTCATAACTATGAGAATTTCGTTGAGATTGCGTTCCGATTTGTGCCGATATGTGCCTAGGAACGAATTCACCTGCTGTTGGAGTTAGAGAAGAGGCTGCAGCTATAGCCAAACTTGCCTCACTTGGGCCATATGCGGGTGCATATTCAGTACCACTCTCAAATCCCATAGACATACCCATATTCGGTCCTTGAAAAACAGCCATCGATGATGTATAGCACTCTTGTGCACCTGGACTAGAGAAAGCATGCTGATTCATGTGTTGCAATCCCGGGATGGGATGGTAACCCCAGTTTGATACGTCATCGGGCATATCATTATTTCCAATCACCGTTGAAGGTATATAACTATAATTCTGGTTGTCTTCATTACCAAAATATGTGTTATTCCAACTTGCCATTCTGTATCACATTTCTATATAAAATATTATGGAACTCTTTAATGTTCACCGAATAGCGAATGTGAAACATGAACTTGTTCTCATTATAATATACCTAATTTACCTTAGGATGGGGTTGTGGAGAAAGACTTCGACAAATAACACAAGAAAATGAAAATATTTATGAATTATTTTAGTACTAATTTGTAAATTTCATAAGGCACAGGCAATCTACTGCTTGATATAATGATTATAGTTAGGCACAAACAATTTTTTGGTGATCACTAGCCACCACTGGCACTCTCTGACCTCGATCCACAGATTACAGCAGATTAGAGTTCGAGTGCTTCATGATTCTCATTACATGCCTCTATATTGCCAACATAATTTAAAACCTGCCGTATGTTACCATTTAATATTCTTCTTAACTTTTTAAAGTAAAAAATAGAGTTATCGGAAAAAATCTTGTCATAGGCTTCTACTCCAACATCGAAACACGCTGAAATTTTTCGTTCCCTTGTTATTTATTTGGTGAATATTTGATAACTCCTAATCGGTGTTGTGTTCCACAGAGATATATGTCATTGGGTAATCTTACAGATTTTTTTTTGGTCCAAGGCTGCTATCTGTTGACAAAGTAGGCGTACTCTGTGACCAGCGTGCTATATCGGTTATTCCTAGCTTTCCTAGATGGCACGCTTTTATTGTGCGCGTGTTCTGCGCTCTTGCGTTTAGTAAGAAAACTAATCTATGTTGTGGTTCATGGTGTGCTTGTGTGAATCGATGAGTTTGTTAAAATTTCATGTTTACAAGCTACATTTCGTATACTGTTACTACGGAAAAGTACAGTTTAACGCAGAAACTTTCTAAATTCAAAGATGTCAAACGCCTCACCTGTATTAAATGGTGAAAACACAGGCGGTGTTGCGGAATTCTCGACAGAAGCGTCCGTCAACATGGTTGCAGCGATACACGATCACATTTCTTGTGCCAAACCAGTGCCAGTAGATCCATTCGATTCTCAAGATCCTAAAGCAGGAATTCTCACGTATCCTTGTGAATTTGACCACATGTATGCAAGTTTGTCAGAAGGTACGGTGCAAAAAGATGGTGCTGAGGTGAAACATTTGAAAGAGCTGTTGTTGCTTCATCTGGATCTAATACAGCAACAGTCCGAACTTATAGTGACAAAAGATAAACAGTTGGCCGCCTTACGACAAGAAAATGAAACAGTAAGCAAAAGTGTTAAATTTCGGAATTATACATTTATATATATATTTACTTTTTTTTCTCTCTCTAATTTCATTATGTACCATTGTATTAAATCCAGTTTGCTCTTAGTGCACAATTTGCCCACAACGTAGCGCAAGCATCGGTTTTTAACCCAGACATGTTTATTAAATAATTAAATGCACTTAAGCGAGCCATTCTAGCCAAAAGGACATAATAAATTAAGCAGAACACAGTAAACGATAAATATTGTAAATAACTTTTATATTTGTGGATTCACTTATTATTTTTCTGAAAGGCAGAGCCTTTGACTTTGACACTTTGTTTACATCATGGCTGCCTGAAAAGCAGCTGTAGCTATTAATGCAAATGCGGGAATTAAATCCGTAAAATACAATCTAATAAATTGTCATGCAACCAAGGAATTGTTAAGTTTTAGAAAACAATTTACACTTAACAAAAATATTGGAAAATATGAAATTGGTAAATAGTTAAAATGAATACCATGCATGTATTTATTGTTGGTCTTAGCAGAGAAAAACCAAATTGTCTTTAAGTAATTGTAGAGAATGACATATACATGGTTAAAACTGTTTGGTTGGATTATTAATATTAGTTTTTTATTCCAGATTTTTGTATGTATGTTTCAGCGATTGCTATTTAGAATGAAAAGATGAGTTTTTTAATCGTGATTTTTAACATGGTCATGTGTCAGTCATGGCTGTAGTGTTCAGGATTTTAGGATTAGTGCTGAGGTTTATGGTGGTTGTTTTTCTAAAATTTCCTTATATGAAACCCACTTTTGAACTTCCCTTTCATATATGTAAGCAATTTTAAAATTAAGATATAATGGGAGAGTAGGTGGAGACATTAATAGGATGTAATCAAAGGAGAGTATGATGTGGAGCCGTGGTGTCTTGCATCAGCCCTTAGACTTATAGGGTGCATTATTAATAAAGCAAAATTTCAAACTGGCAAGTTCACATTCATACCTTTTATTCTTCCCCACCAGAGTGGCTTTGTGCATCATTTTCATCAGTTATTTTTTTATGTTTCAGTGTTTTCAACTACTATATAATTTTATTATTATTACCAAATATGTGGACAGCAGAGGCAACTAACTGTTAAGTCCCCTAACACTACCAATTAACTTAAACCTATGGAATCACAATATTAAAATTGAACTTCTTGATTAGGTTTAAGTTATTTTAGGATCCTTGTAATGAAAAATATTTACTCAGGTTAAGTGTTCATTCTGTGCTGCTATCATATCAATGCCTATTGCATATGTTGATTGTTGCAATAACATATCATAGGGTGTGTCTACAGGCAACATTTGAATCTAAATGACTGTGACTAGTTTTGCTCATTTACAGTCTGGCCAAATAGTCTCCGGCCCTGAAAGTTTTGGAGAGTAAAGAAATAGATGGTAGATGTCAGTGCTGCCAATCTAAGGAATGAATAGCACATCTAAATTCTAGAGTAAATGAAACTAATTTGGTATGTTTTAACCGATAAATATTAAAACCGGCTCTCTAGCTGAATATCCTGTAATGATTTTAATAACGATAGTTTCTGCTGCAAGATTTGAGCTCAACTACACACTAATGAATTAATTCAGTATGCATTGCTGAGGATGGCCGGCACATTGTAGTCTGCTAGCACTGATTCTCCTCTCATGCTGCATTCTACATGTTGCTAATTTGGTTGTAATCGATCAGTCTCTTGCTGTGACATTTCATGAGGGTAAGTAAAGAGATGGTGGATATCAGCACTGCCAATCTAAGGTGTGAATAGCTCATCTATATTCTAGAGTAAATGAAGCTCTTCTAGTACATTTTAACTGATAAATACTAAAACCAGCTCTCTGATTGGATATCCTGTAATGATTTTAATAACGATAGTGTCTGCTGCAAGAATCCAAACTCTGCTACACACTAAAGAATTAATTCACATTTTGCATTGTTGGGTATTACTCATGCACTGTAGTCTGCTAATACTAACTCTCTTCCTTTCATGCTGCATTCTGCACATATAGCCAACTCTGTTGTAACTAAAGCACATGCACATGTTTGTTGTTTCAAGCAAAGTTGGTTTCTTTTGTGCATGAGCTGTTTACAGTGTAATTATTCGTGTTATAGTTTTTATATTTATTGTTATTGTAACATGGCTACAATAAGTGTTAATGCATAACATATGTGCTCACAGTACTGGTACAGAACTGGCAATACAGCTTATCTCGGTCACAGGAAACGTCGGGTTGGAGAGAGAATGGCTAGATTGTATTACATCTCTTGCTGTTGGTACAATCATTACATCAGCATACTACACCACCATTCTCTCCTTCATCCAATTTCAGTTATAAAAGTCTGCACATTTTAGGGCATATGGATGATTAGCTTTTAACATATTTACATTATCTCTTAATTAGGTATAGGATAGCTCTTATAAGTAGTGTTCTTTAAAAACATATGAATTTATTGGCTTTGTGATAACTTTTTGGCAAGTATCAGGTGAGTTAAGTTTAGGTTACCTTTATCTGTAGATAAATTGTTTTCTGGAAACTGTGATATAATTTCATCTCAAAAAGAAATTTGTTGATTTTGAAAATATTTTCCATGATTTCTGCAGATATGTCATTCTCTACAATTACCCCTATCACCAAATATGCTTTTAGTGCAAGTCTTAAGTAACCTGGATTTATTAGAGAACTTGAAGCAATAATAGTAAAGTTATAAACATACAAAAGTAAGCAGGCATGTTGCTTTCTGCTTATATATTCGAAACACATAATTATTATGTATATATATTTGGATTGCATGGATTATTAAGAAGGCATTATAATGCATGTATTACCTGAGTCCAGTGACTTTACATGATAACATTTGACATATTTTTTAAATATATTTCTAGAGAGAAAAATTTTCTGTTAAGATATTTAAGAAAAGGATTTTGAGAACCTTGTGTATGTATTATGCATCTTAATTAACAGTATGGCATTTAATTCATTATTCTATATTCTAATATGTTATATACCATTTCTCACAGCTCAGGCAAAGACTGGAACGGATGGACCGTAGAGTGACATTGCAGAAACACCGGGAAGTGTCAGAAGTGTTTGTGCCATCATCTCTGGAAAGTGTCAGTGCAGTGTCATTGTTACCAACTCTCACAACCACAAATTCTTCTCTCCTTCTCTCTTCACCTGCAGCATCCATTTTAGATGGTGAGGCAAGCAGTATTTCCATTCCCTTAGATGCTATAGAGAATAGCAACACTGCCCCAATTGAGTCTGTGGTGAACAATAGTGAATCCAGTACTGCATCACAGATTGAGCCACCTTCAAGGAGTACTTCTTGGGACATTACAAATAGGCGAAGAAGACTAGACTCTGAAACCACAAATACTCCTGCAGCTACTAGTGGGCGAAGGAAAAGACTGCAATCATGGACATCTTCTATTAACAGCGATATAGTGTCTCATGAAAGCCGAAACTCTGTAACCAAGGAACCAGTAACAGAACAAAAGCGAGTGCTGAAGAAACCAAGGACCAAAGGTTTATTTAAATATAGCCCTCCAGTGTCTTGCACTGGATTCTTGTTTAAGTTTTTAATATATCCACTTGGGTGAAGTTTAATGTAAAATATAAGAAGCACTTATTTTTTCTTAATGGAGACTAAATAGAATTTTACCAATGTTAGGTTTATAGGAATTTCTTCATCATATCATACAGATTTCTTTATTATAGAAATTTTAAGGTTGAGGTAAAACTTGAGTTTGAGGACGAAACACAAATAGGAGTTTTAAACTTACCTAGAATAAGAGAAAAGTGAATAAAAGCATTTTTAGGATATTTGACTCAATCAAAATCTTGCCCAAAAAATGCATTAACAAAATCAGACCAAAAAGGAGAAAATGTGAACATAGTGTGCGAACATCAGGCTATACCAACAGAAAAATAAACAAAACTAGTCATGGCCGTTGAGATTCAAAATTGGCCTTTAGTTACAGCACATAAGCATGGATAAGGTCAAAGGAAACTAAGCAGATTTCTTAAACCAAACTTAAGTGAACACCCAACTAACATAGGTAAATATATGATTTACAGGGATCGTCATGAAACTTAAATGTAACTTATGAGTAACATTTTAAGATTGCAACCTTTAAGTTAGGTTTGGGTTTACAAATGATATTAGTGAACATAATGGTACTTTTATATGTCTGTTTGTACAATTCCATCACCATAACACCACATGTGGTATATGGGAAAATTATGCCTTATTATTTGGAAACTCTGAAAAATAAATGACAAACTATTGAAGATGATGCACAGAACCATCCTAATGGGGAAAAAGGAAAACATGTGCAAATATGACTTAAGCTTACAATATGACCCTCTTCTCGTACTGATTTCTTCTGCCCCCTTCGGATCTTGTGAGGCACAGTGAGATTTCTTGGATAGCAGCAGAGAAAAACGAAGTTAATTGAAAGCCACCTTACTGTGTTTAGTCACCTGAACGTTAGTACCACATTGCTAAATGTGTTGTGAATAGAATGTGTACTTAAGTGAATGTGTTATTGCAGTGTGTTATGAATAGAAAGTGTTAGTTTGCACTGTGGTTCATTAGTTTTTCTTAATGAAGAGTAGATCGAAAGAGTTTGTATGCATGGAGTATGGGAAGGAGTATTACTGTAATAAAAGTTTATGAGAGCATGTTTCTATAATACATCCAGAAAAGTTGGATGTTATTGGCAAATCTCCCTTGACTCCAACAGAAAAAAAAATTGTAAATATAATAGTGGCCAGTAAATCATTGTAATGGTGGCAAACCTCCTTTAACTCCAGCAGAAGGAAAAAAAAAAAAAGCAATCATTCTTGAGCATATGAACCAACTACCTTTGTATTATAGAACGACACTCTAACCAGCTGAGCTAACATACCATTTTACAATAATGCCTAACTATATCTGCCAAAGTCACTGGCAGACGAGATTGGCACAATTTTCTCCATCTGGTTCAAGATGGGCAGGAGAAGACAGTCATATTGTAACCTTAAGTCTAATATATCTGTCATAAATAATGCACCATCTAATTTAAACTCTAAATTGTTCACATCTTGCTATAATAATATCTCTATTCACTCTCCTTTTTTTAAGTAAAACATGGGGTTGCAGTATATGCCTAAGATTTTTTTTAATAAGTTTTTCTGCAAATGCGAAACTAGTTTTGCACAATTCAACTGATAGTGGGGCATAAGAGTATCAAATCCGCTCACTAAATAAATAAGAAGTTTTTCTTGCATGAAAGTGTTCAGAAATTGGCAGAGGGCCAAATACAAATGGAGCATATCAATTAAATTTCTTGAAACCATTTTAGCAAGATGTTAACTCAGGCAACTCAATAGGCATCTTTGTCTGTTTTATGATTTGTAATATTTAATGAGCAGATTATCTTAAAAAGAACCATAATTATTAAATAAATAATGCAGTATTAAGGACAGTCTAAATATATATACATTGTCTTTCAAAAAATGTATTCACACTTTTTTCTTTTAGTATTGAGCTTAATTATATATCACAGGTTTAATACAAGCTTCCCGTAACTGTACAGTTACTTGCAGTTTTCAAAGTGGTTGCTCTTAGCAGCCAGACACATATCACAATGGCGAGCAGTTACTTGAGTAATGTTGGTCAATATATTCGCAGTATTTGCTGTACATGTCACTGTTATTTCTTGACAAATCTTGTGAATATGCTGGGAACTCAGGTCTACCTCTTCATCATATCCAGTGTGCAAATTCTCATCCAGGAAAGCCTGAATGCCTTAGTAGTATGGCGTGCCCCATTTTATTGGTAGAAAATGCACTGTTTACATAAAGTGCATGTATAGCTGGTAAAATTTATTTCCATAGTATTTGCAGATACCTTAAACCAGTAACTGTACCTTCAAAGAAGAAGAATCTTATAAAACCTCTAAATAACAGTCCACACCAGACATTCAACTCTGATAGATTGACTGCCTTGTCAACACAAATGTTTGAATTTACTGGTGCTCAGTAAACACAATTATGACAATTCACTGTTCCATTAAGTTTGAATTACGCCTCATCAGATCACACACATTAAACTTATCTAGTTTTGAATATGCTGAAACCATTTACAAAACTGCATTCAGCAATAGTCCTCATTTAATATGTTTAATAATCTTGAGATGCTTACTTTTCACTGTTTTCAGAATGCATTGTACACTTGCACTGCTTTCCCTGGTCTCATGTGTGGTGTAGCAGACTTGTGAGATGCCTTGCAAACTTTTCTAAAACCATAGCCAAAGAAGTAGGACTTGTAGCTGAACAAGTTTTTCGGATCTTCCTTGTGCACACCACAAATAGTTCGATGCATCTGAAACTTGTCCCAAATACATGTAATTGTCAAGCATATTGGAGGTTATGTTGCAAACTCGGTCCTCATTTAATATGTTTAATAATCTTGGGATGCTTACTTTTCACTGTTTTCAGAATGCATTGTACACTTGCATTGCTTTCCCTGGTCTCATGTTTGGTGTAACAGACTTGTGAAATGCCTTGCAAACTTTTCTAAAGCCATAGCCGAAGAAGTAGGACTTGTAGCTGAACAAGGTTTTTCGGATCTTCCTTGTGCACACAACAAATAGTTCCATGCATCTGAAACTTGTCACAAATACATGTAATTGTCAAGCATGTTGGAAGGTATGTTGGAAACTCAGGCCTCCATGCACATTGAACTTAAGCAACATTTTCAAACTTGAAATACTGCTTTAAAATGGATTTCTGTTCCTCAAACATCAAGCTTTTATGACCATTCTGATTCACTATATACATCACATATCACAATAATGAGAGTACCAATAATATCTTTTGAGTAAACATCATACTACATACTCCACAAATAATTAAATTAAACTCTGAAAACAATACACAGATACCATTATATTAAAGTGTGTAATTTTTTTGATGGACTCTGTACACACATACACATTTAATTCTTGCTATATCTAAATGTTTATCCTTTTTCTGCTTCTTTAGCTATTGTTATTTTAGTTATATTCTTCATAGTGTTATTTTATTTAAAGAGAGAGAGAGAATCAAAATTAATGGCGTAAAACTGAAACATTTGAAAGTATACGATAATAGATGCAAAAAATAGTCCCAGTAAACATGGGTCCACTATCGAGCAATGTGCAACTTAATTGCAAATGTGTGTTTAAAACCACCACCAACTTAATTAAGAAACATCATCCTATTTAGTACAAATGAATTTGAAAGATAAGCTTTTTGTTTAATTTCCATTCAAAGTTGGCTCAAAATTCACTCATAGCTTAACTTAACAAGGGATACAATTCTAAATATAACATTTAATTTCATGTCGGAACGATTACAGTGAAGCGACTATTATGTTCTTAATTATCTAGTGAGTCGATTTGATAATTAAGAACATAATACAATTCTATTTTAGTGCATTACATGTTATGTACTATACACTCGTATCTACTAAATTAGGTGTTCAAAGTGTCGTCCTTGCATCTGGATGCAATACTGCAGTTATCTCTGCAGTGCATTTTCAATTCTTTCAAACATCCCTAGATCCGAATTCATGACAAGCATGTAAAATTCTCTGCACCAGTGCTTCAACTGTATAACCGGGAATGCTGTATACTACATTTTTGAGGCGATCCCAGACAGAAAAATCCAAAGTATTGAGATTAGGTAATTGTGGGGGCCAACGTACATGCCTTCCTTGACCTATCCATCTTGGACCATAACTCTGCATTAGATGTCTTGTTACAGTAGCAGCAAAATGTGCTGGCACTCCATCACGCATGTATTACATATTCTGACATGGCTCTAGGGAAACATCCTCAGGCAATTCTGGAAGATTCCGCTGCAGAAACTAAAGGTACATGGAGTTTTTTGGAAGAATGTATGGCCCAATGAGATGATCACCTAGTACCCCTAAGTACTATTCTACGAGAATAGTTGCTGATGTGTGAGTGTGTGGTTTTTTTTTTTTTTTTTAATAGTAGTGCTTAACTCCCGTTTTTACTACTGAGGCACCACAGGCGATGGACACTGATGATATATCAGATGAAATGATATATTGGAAAGAAAAAGTTATATATTGATGTGGCTACTCACGAACAGCATGTGGGTTTACTTCGCACCAAAAATGTGCATTATGATACTTAAAATTAACATTTCATGTGAACCCCGCTTCATCAGTAAATAAAATTTTACCTGTAAAACAAAGATTGACTACAGCCTATCGTTGCATCCATTGATAAAAATTCATTCTAGAAACAAAGTCTGGATCACTGAGACATTGAACTCTTTGGAGGTGGTAAGGGTACAATAAATACAATGTAAAATTCTCCATACACTACTATGGCTTAATACAGGCACTTATTTGGCAATTCTTCTCATTGAAGTTCCTGAAGAGACTTGTATTGCTTCGAGCACCATATCCTCAACTTCAGGCTGAATGCTCCCCTGCCACGTATGAAACTATGCTGTTCTCTGAGGCACTGAATGATCCTTGTAAATGTGCGGCTTTCAGGGTGTCTTTGATCAGGGTATTCTTGACGGTACAAATGTGCAGCCTCCTGTGCATTGCCATTAGTCTACCATTTATGAAATACATGTTTGCATACCGTTGCTGTATGGTTCCATTTTTGACTATGTACAGTGCAGCACTGTTTAGACAAGGGCTCTGACTGTATACTGTACTCATCTGTTGTGTATTGTTTGATAATAACACCACCTGTCGATAATGTTCAGTTTTATAAACAATAAGCACATCACAGAATGCTTCTAAGTGTGCAACGAGTGACATATATGATGTGTACAACAAAATGGTGGTCATCACCACACATTTGCAATATTAAATTTCGCACACAGCTTGTCTGCGGACCCATGTTTAGTGGAATTTTTTTGCTCTATTATTGTATAGTTTCGACCATTTCAGTCTGCGCCATTAACATTGATACATCCTATGTGTATGTGTGTGAACTAGAGAAGGATAACTAAATCAAGTATGGAAACAACCACATTTGTCACCTATTGCACAAATAGGGTAACATTTAAAATAGCTTGTATTTTTCTTCAAAGAAAGTAGATAAGTGAAGGTTCAAAAGTAAATTCTCAAGAGTAAAGTTGCAACAGACAAAACAAATCACAATGAAAAGGGTGGAGGACAATTAGTAATGGGCACTATTTTAACACATGAAAAAAAATAATAACTGAGCAAAGGAATATCAGTCATTCCATGAAATACACCATACCCCATTAAATCCTTGCCTCAGATTTTTATAAATGCAATTGTTCATGAAGAGGTAAAACGTATTATTGCAAAATGTTATCAAATTTAAATAAGAGATAGCAAAATGCAGGGTGTGTCATATTTTGTTATTCCTCCAAAAATGCTACATGACCACTTCCATAGTCTAGTAATAGCCTATGCACTTCCCATGCAATGGGTCTGGGTTCAGTTGGGTTACGTTCCTAACAGGGTTTTTCAAGGTGTTTTTCTTAATTCTATAGATGCGTGCTTGGGAAACTTAAAAGTCACAAGTTTTCCTCCACTCATTCAGCCAAATTATCATCTATCATCTGGTATGTAAACCTAAAGCTGGTGTTGCCATGATTCATGAAAAAAATACTACATAGAGGAATGATATTTGTCTCATATTAAAGAGTATAAAAATGCCTTTCAAACTTATATAAAAGTTCCTTAACAATATGAACTATATCGCAATAAAAAGTCTGTCACACAGAAAGTGCATAAACTAAGCAAATTCCTCAACAAGTTGAATAACTTTAAAAATGAATATAAAATCCAAATTAGGCTTTATTAATTAATGAAATAACATAAATTATGGAATTACTGTATGGTATAAGAGAACAAAATTAGAAATCTTGCAATCTATAAGTATTACCAAAGAGAAACCACATTTTTAGAATCTTGATTATTATTGAGATTCACCCACAAAATTAATGGTATACTATTAATTATTTGAATGATTGAACTTTTTTCCACAACCAGCATTACAATTAAATTTACATAAACAAAATTTACAACATTAAGATCATTGTGTGATTCAGTTGAACTAACATTCTTTTGCTCCACTTTTTAATTATGAGGTGGTATCCAGAATATTTGGGACTGGTGCTGCCATGTGGCCAAAAACTTACTTTGAGACTAATGACCACTGTAACCCTCAAAGTAATTCCCTTCCACACGTATACACCAGTCCCAGTGATTCTGCAGTTTTCCAAGTGCATCTTGGAAGTCATGTTCTTTGGGGGTGTTTAGCACAGACAGCGTTTCTTCTTGAATCCTCTCAATTGTGTCGAACCGACATCCTTTCAACTAGACTTTCAGTTTGGGGAATAGAGCAAAGTTGCGGGGTACCAAATCAAGCGAGTACGGTGGGTGGGGGACAACCGTCATGTTGTTTTTCATCAAAAAGCTCCTGGTGAACAAGGAATTGTGACAGGGCGCATTATCATGATGCAAGAGCCAGTTCCCTTGTTGCCAAAGTTCGGGCCATTGCAAAATGTCACAGTAATACGTGGAATTCACTGTTTGATTTGGTGGGACGAATTCTTTGTGCACAATCCCCTTGGTAGTATCAAAGAAAATGAGGAGCATGCTCTTGACTTTGCTGTTCACTTGTCTCGCCTTTTTTGGTCGTGGTGAGTTCAGGCTCTTCCACTGGGAGAATTGTCGTTTTGTATCATTGTCATAAGCGTACATTCAGCTCTCGTCGCAGGTTATGACAATGGGCAAGAAGGTTGGGTCATCGCATACTGCCTGAGGAAGCTCCGTGCAATCTTCAATATGCTGCGCCTTCTGATTAGCAGTCAGGATCCTTGGCACAAATTTTGCAGCACACGATACATGCCCAATTCATCAGTTAAAATTCTTTGGCATGTCCCAAAACCAATTCCCACTTCATGAGCAAGGTCTTCAATGGTTCGACGTCGATCCTCATGAACGAGGTATTGAACTTTGGCAACAATGTCAGGCATTGTGCGGCTGACAGGCCTACCAGTATTATGAGCATTGTCTTCAATAGCTGTACGGCCGGCCCTGAACCCAGCATTCCACTCAAACACATGTGTACGACTCATGCTTTGTTCCCCAAATACTTGTTGAGTCATTGCGAGGGTCTCCGTAGATTTTTCCCGAGATTTGCACAGAATTTGATGCACACTCTCTGTTCTAATCTTGGATTCATCGTAAAATCGCCACACACTACACACACGCAGTATCATGAAAAGTATTATACAATCTCAACACATCTACCCAGCTGCATGAAACTTTAAATATTCACTCATCAGATGCACTAGTGTTGCCACCTAGCGGTACAAAACTCTACTGCAACTACTGTCGAGATGGCAACACCAGTCCAGAATATTGTGGATACCACCTTGAATGTGGGACTGGTTTCATGAATCCTTCGTTTCCATCGTCAGCCCCTAGTAAACTAAAGGATAAATCCTGCTGTGAGAATGTGTAATCTACTCTGGCAGAGGTGTGATGAACTTAAAGTTTGTTTTAATCATCAGATGTGTCGAAGTTCTTTAAACTACACTGATTTTAATAATTTTGTTTTATTCAATATGTTGTGGTTTTCTCTCCATAAATGATATGCCACTGATGATTTTTTCCAATTGTTTATATTTTATGTTTCTGAAATGTTCTTTTAACCGTATGCCTATGTTTCTCTCTCTCTCTCTCTTTTTTTTTTTTTTTACCAATGTAGATTTTTTTCACATTCTGCACAAATATTTTGTAAATACCTGCTTTTTTCTCTTGTGGAATACTATCATTAACATTACCAACCAGGAGATTTTTAACATTAAATCCTTTTACAGGTGCTAACCTGATATTAAAATCTTTAAGAACATTCTTAAATTTTTTTATAGCCCATGGGTGATATGTGAATTTTTCAAAAATTAGCTCATCTTTTTTTGCTGAAAGTGTTGTGGTTTCTTTAATATGTTTTTATCCATTGAATTTCTGTCCTTTTTTGTATACAAGTTCTTTGTTATAACCATTTTAACTGTTCTTTTATTTGTTTGTATTCTTTAAGGTATTCTTCTTCATTTTTAGGTTAACTAGCCCATGTATTAAGATGTTGATTACAGCATGTTTGTGCATTGTGGGGTTAAAACTGTCAGCTTTGATGTGATTATTTGCATGTGTATTCTCTCTATATATTCCAAATTGCAGGTTTTCTTCATGTTTCATTATTTTTATGCCCAAGAAAGGTAACATGCTACCTTTTTCAGTTTCCTATGTGAATGATATGATTTTATCTTCTAAATTCAGAAGTTTTGTATCATCATTAATGACTTGTTTATTAACTAGAGCATTAAAACACAAAAAGTACAGAAATTCAAGAGGCAAAACCTTATTAAAGAATCCACAACACTTTCAGCAAAAAAAGATAAAGCTTATTTTTAAACAATTCACTTATCCATGGGCTACAAAAAAATTTAAGAATATTCTTAAGGATTTTAATATCAGGTTAGCACCTATAAACAGATTTAATGTTAAAAATCTCCTGATTGATAATGTTAATGATAGTATTCCACAAGAGAAAAAAGCAGCTATTTACAAAATATTTGTGCAGAATGTGAAAAAATTTACATTGGTAAAAAAGAGAGAGAGAGAGAAACATAGGCACACGGTTAAAAGAACATTTCAGAAACATAAAATATAAACAATTAAAGAAATCAGCAGTGACATATCATTTCTTGACCGAAAACCACAACATATTGAATAAAACAAAATTATTAAAATCAGCGTAGTTTAATGAAACTTCTGGTGATGAAAACATAAACGTTAAGTTCATCACACTCCCACCAGAGCAAATTACACATTCCCACAGCATTTGTCCTCCAGTTGACTAGTTGGCTGAAGATGCAAACAAAGAGTTTCATGTTTACGGAATTTGGGAATCCACACAGTGAAACTTTTGTTAATCTTATTTTGATTTAAAGTAAAACACTAAAAATCATGTCGTCACATTAAAACTCTCTTTAAGTTTCACAAACACACTTATAAAAGTAATTTTGGTACATGTTTCGTGAGGTACATTCCTCACATTGTCAACCAAAACGACGACTGAGGAGCCAATTTCAGCAAAGTATGTATGTTACTCTGCTTGCTCTGGTGGTCTGTTAATGAACTTAAACAATATGTTGTCTGCTTCCGGTATATCAAAATTCATAAGTTTGTATTCATATTTTTTTTATGTAAATTTTTTCCCATATATTAAGTTCTTTCGGATGTTGAATTGTTTTTAGTAATGTTATGTCCTTCTCTATTTCATGATTCTCATGAAGCAAAGAGTTTCATGAAACCGGTCCTACATATTTAAACAAGTAATTGGAGCAAAAGAGCAATAGTTTTACTCAATCACATAATGATCTTACTTAGGTTCACTGTGCAATGTTCCAATTAACAATTTTAGTTAAAATTTACAATACCAAAACTAAGGTTCTCATACCTTAACCACCTGGTTCTATATATGATAAATGAACTCCTACAATAAATCACCATTTCCACAACATGTGTGTCACAAGCTCCTTCCTCCACTTATTCCTTATCTTTCCTAAGAATTCCCTAATCATGTTTATTTTCTCTGCTCTAATATCTTAGTTGCTACTATATCAAGAATATCATGCATTTTCTGCCATTTTTCATCCCAGATACTATCTTTTACCATTTCACATTCTATTAGACAATGGAACAAATTATCCACTTTTCCACACATAATACATCCTTCTTTAAAATTTTTTTCTTAATCCTTTTAGAATGTAAAGAACATTTATCCTGTAAGCAAGCCCACATCTCTTGCTTCTCTATATCATCTACCCTCTGTCTCACTTCTTTCCAAAATATACTGATGTTACTTTCACCTGTCGCCACACATCCCCCATTCCAGTTTCTTCTAATAGTTTCCCCACCTCCCCAAACCAACTCTCATTTCCCAGTATATCTCATTGGTACACAAGGCATTCTTTTAGTACATTGTTATTATCTAATTTTACCATCCTTGGCAAACCTTTTGATAACCCCAAAACTTCTCACAAAACATTCTATGTAGACATCAACCTTTGTCCACCCCTTTGACACTCCCCCAATTTCTACTGCATATAATATCTTTAACTCAACCACAGCCCCATATAATCTTTCTATCCATTTCATTGGCAATGTAGGAATTTTATGTAAACTTATTCTGAAAGCTTTCATAGCTATCGAGTATTTAGATTTTGTCTCCAATCTTCCATTAATTTCAAATCTCATTGCCAAATAGTCAAATTCTTTCACTGGCATATTGTGTCTGTGTTTATAAACCACCCTTAATTTTGATCCTTTTAATAAATACTATTATCTTTATTTTTTATTACTTATCCTTAAGACTCCATTTGTACAAAATCTAGTAATTTCATCAATGACATCTGTAATCCTATCACAGTTGCCGCTTCTGTTATTAAAACTTCAGCGAAGAGAAATTCTGATATTTCCTTTATTCCAATAATTGGGCAGTGCTATTATTTTTCACTATCCTATCTAGAATGTCATCTATAAACAAATTAATCTTGTGTTCAGTTTACGTCCTTGTCTGAAAACCCAAATTTTGGCTCATATGATCTGTGGTACTATTAATTAAATGAAATATATGACCACTGTTAGACAAAGCAATACCGTGTATATTTTTAAACATTTTAAAATGTAACCATGTTTATGAAGCCCTTGATATCATCTTTACATTCACTAAAATGGAGAGAAATAATGGAACATTTCAACTTACATTGTGTATTTAAAAAGATATTCATGTGTTCAATAAAATAAAATAAACATAATGTACTAAGTAAATATACATGATCAACAATATAAAATCGAAAGTTCCATCTATTTTCATTGGCTTTGAAATTTAATTTAAATTTTATAGTAATAAAGCATGTAATGCTAACATTTTCTGAATGTCATTACAGAGCACTGTTACATACAATTATAATTTTCACACACATTATTAGATTAATGTTCCACAGTTGCTATCCTCACAACAATGCTTTTGTTAAATATAAAACATATGTATTGTTATAAATACATTTTATATGCCGAGTTGATTTGTCCTTTTATTTTGAAACAACAGAGAAAAAATTACACACTTGGGCTATTTTTAAATTTTGATTATCAGGTATACCACTTCTCCTTATGGTCTGATTTCACTGATTTTTGGAAACTATTTTTCTTATTTTATTTCAATGGTATATACCGAATTTCCTTTAAAAAATTAAAATTACAGTCACTGGAGAGATTTTTAAATTTTAGTTTTCGGGTATACCCCCACTTCTAATGGCCCTATTTCCCTGATATTCAGAAACTATTTTTATTTTATTTAAATGCTATATACCGAGTTTCATCACAATAAATATTAGTGCCGTTATGGTGATTGTTAAATTTTGGGTTTCAAGTAAATCCCCCATTAGTCTCATTTTGCCGAGTTTCGGAAACTATTTTTATTGATTTATTTTAATGGCATATATTGACTTTGTTGAGAAAAAGCAAAACCTGTGGCTGCTAGAGTGATTTTTAAATTTTTGTGTAATCCACATCCCCAATGGTCCAATTTTGCTGGTTAATGAATTCATTGAACTGTTTGTTAATTAATGGTTATATGCCAAGTTTCATTGAGAAAAAACAAAAATTGGAACTGGTGGAGAATTAACAGATGCATTCCTCTAAAATAGCCCCTTTGATTTATCTGAATTTGGTGGAATTATTATATTCCTCTCCTGACAAGACAGTAACAATTGGAGAAGTAGTAGTTTATGATTATGCCAAAACTTCAGTTTTGGACACTGTGTGTTTTAAAAAAATATACACGTTAGACTAGAGCAAGTGTAAATTCTGTATTAAATCTTATTTTACATTTACTGTTTAACAATTTTTAATCCTTTAATGATATGCATGCTCTTATTATCATAGGTGACCACTTTCCATACAGCTCGTTTCTAGTGCTTTGTAATATTCTGGAAATCAGTCAGTTTTTTAGATCAATTAAAGAATGTTGTGATAACCCTGTACATTCTATTATAATTCTTTTGCTCTTGATCAATTGTGACGGAGCTTTATTTCTGGCTAGGTGAAAAATATCCAAGCGCTCCAAGTGAGTTTCCCATTTAATTTATGTTTGTGTTTTAATTTTGTAGTACATTAGTTTAGCAATTTCTAAAATTAGTAATTTTCATTGTAATATGCAATTAAACTATAGATTTACTTAAAATGTAAATTGGAACTTGCACAGTGAAGCTAATCATATTAATTAATATCATTATATGATTCAGTTAAACTATACACTCTTAACGCTTCATTTAGTTTTCATAAATGTATGGAACCGGTTTCGAGAACATTTATGAAAAGTAAATGAAACTTTAAGAGTTTGTAGTTCAACTGAATCATACAATGATATCAATTAAAACTATAGATTGCTGTAATTATATTGCACCTATACTCATCTGAAACATAATGTGATCATTGTGAACATGCTAGACCGAAGTACAAGCAGTATATGTTCGTGCTTATGTTATCTTAGATGTTGTTCTACTAGTATGACTATTGTCAAACTATAATTTATGATTATTTAGGCTTTCAAGGCCGGCGTTATTTTATTTGATATAATTTATGAATTATTTAAAAGATTATGGCATAATTATATGGAGTATGATACTAATTTCTACTGTTTCTAAAAAAGGACTCAACCCTCCAAGAAAACATCTAGAATCTGATGAATCCTAAGGAGATATTGACAGTATTTTTATGGCAGGGCTATTCACTTTGGCTATAAAGGCTCATACCTGAACACTCACTCAAGCCTATCTGAAAAACTTTTACTTTTATCAAGCAAAACACTCATAATTAGCAATGCTAATAAGGAATACTTCATTAAGTCTGCTGCTCCAGTTGCAGATGATCATGATCTTGATTCTATGGTTTTCTTGCCTTTCCAATTATACTTTGATATATTCTTAATGGGATGAAGTTGTTGGCTCATCTGAAAGCTTGTGCATGTGATACTATAGGGATAATTAGAAACAGTAGAATTACTGTAGTTATACATTGAGCAAGAGTTATAACTACTTGCCATAATAATATTAGCATTTCAAATTCAGTCAGCTTTATCACTAGAATATTCACAAGAGAAAAAACTAAAAAAAATTTTAAATAGTGTTTAACGCCCGTTTTTACTACTTAGGCACCACAGACGGTGAACACTGATGATACATGAGATGAAATGATATATTGGGAAAGGATTATTTATGGAAGGAAATGATTCAGGCCTAAGTTTAGGGCACCTCCCCGGCATTTGTCATTAATGAGAACTGAGGAAAACCTGGAAAATACCCCAGTTAGGAAGGACGGTCCTGGCGGGATTCAAACCCCAGACCTCCCACTCACAAGTCTGTGCTTTAACGACCTCGGCCAGCCATGGAGGTGTGAGCATCAATCAATTGGCTTAGAACGTAGAACGTATGGACCAAAATGTGTCATACTACAAAATTGTAATTTGTAAAAAGAAAAGGTGGTGGTCTCTGTTCTCCAGTTGCAGGATGTATCAGCTCACAATTTTTGTTTACATCTAAACTTCATATTTAGTGAGAGTTGATGAACATGAAATTTCTATGAATTTCCAAAGTGGGAACTTAGAAATTTTATCCAGTAAGCTCATATTTTCTGTACAAGTCATAACCTTACTCTTTACTGACTGTAATACTGTACCCCATTTTTTTAAAAATCTGAGATGATGGCCAGTTTTATGTCTTGGGTATGTTAGTTTTTCATAAAATGGCTAATATTAATGCATAAGATATAAACCTGTTAGTGTATGCACTATACAGAAAAACATTACATCCATCTCAAAGACCACTTTCTGGGGTAGTTATCAGTATTGCATAAATAAGTGTTGAATTATGATCATCAAAATCCTTATAGTGCTTATTCGGTAATTTTTTTTGTTAAAATCAGTCTTGCTTTCCAGTTGCCCAACATTTCCTGTCATACCCTAAGGACGTTGATGATATGTTTAATTAATACTAATTGATGCATTACTGACTCATATCCCTGAAAATTGCCGTAGAAACAGGGAAATAGCAGTAATGATTTTGCATAAAAATTCACACAACCACATTTAAATTCTTTATATTATTATCTCTTTTTTCTTAGTTATTGTTATTGTTGTATGTGTGCATGAGTATGTTTTATTTTATAGTACTCTTCCTTTTTATGCTCCCTGCCCTTGTTTCCTGGTGGCTTATTTCTGCTGTTTCCAGCATAACATTATCTTTGAGATTCAATATTTAATTTTTCCACTTTTACTTTCTATTGCCTTTGAAGAGGAACACAAGCTTGCACTGTTTCTGTGTTTTATTTATTTCTGCTTCTCTAATTCTATATGATATAAGATAGAAAACAGAGAAATGCTTAGTCTTGTGATAAATACTATTACAAGGTTTCAGTATCTGCTTTTGACATGTTCTCTCATGAATTCCAAACATTTAGCTCCTTCATTTCTTAAAATTATCCCCTTTTTCCCATAAATATATGACTAAATTCTCTCTAACATTCATCAGTAGTGACATGCACCACCTCCATTGAGAAAGCTGCCACTTCAGACTCATAGGACCGCTTAAGACTCAATATTAGGTGCCTTTTCTTGCAAATCATCTCAAGCACAGATCATTTGTGGTTCAGGTCTGGACTGCTTGAAGGCCAATCTTAAGCACTAAATAAATTGCTAACATTTTTATTATAGAACATGCCTTGTGTGCTAATGCTGAACGTTGCTAGAAGCTCCAATGCCTGTTTTGAATAATTGTGTTTCAGTTCTGTATCTGAGGTTCCATCTTAGTTGTTTTGTTTTGTGCACTTTAGTACTTGTTCTCAAACTATTTTGACAGAAGTATAGCATGAGACATAGTCATAACTCAGTCCTCAATAAACCATTACTGAGTCAGAATGATGCCTTTTCTGAACCTTTGGAACCTTCTCACAAGTTTTTTTGTAAATTTGATATATACACTCTATAATTTTCATAGTTGAAGTAGTAGACTTTGCATCTCAACATCAGTACAGCCTTTTAAAAGGTCCTCATTCCAAGGACCTGTCTAAGTTTTATGGACATGTATCTCCTGGATATATCTCACTGTATGCTTCCAAACTGGATTCTGCAGAATATGGGACACCATTGCTTTGGCAATAGCTACAGTCCTCACAATCTAGAACAGTCATAAAAGTGTTATAAAGAAGTGGGTGTGTGGGACGCACAATTGCTACTGATTTCTAGCACTTAAAAATTGGAAAAATCTTGCCTGGTGTTTTTATACCCAATAAAGAACTATTGCAGCATCACGGTTTTCAAATCTTTCCATTCCATGGCTAAACCTCTGGTAATGTATTCCCTTTGCAGCACCTGAATTCAGTAATGCTAGTGACAGTGTCTGGCAGTAAAACTTTTTCTGATCACCAAAACACCTTTTACAATTCCCTTCTAAAGTTTGTAACAGCATTTATATTAAGACTAGATATATTACTAACTGAATTTACAAATATTCAACAGGTATACGTCCAGCTTAACATCCACAAATGTGAATTATGGTTCCATCATCTTTGATATTTCATGTAACAGATTAGATCAAATGTGGTCATGTTATGTGTGTGTTCCAGGTGGTACAGCAAAAAAGGATGCATTACTGCTAACAGATGTGCTGTACTACACCACTGTTGGAGAAAATGATGTTGCATGGGGAACCACAGCAGAAGAGAAACTGTCTGGTCATGTTGAGGTTAGAATTATGCTTATATGCAGTTCAAACACATTCAAAAGTTTCCATTCACTTTAAGCCCCCACTATCTGGCATCTGACACTACAAATTTACAATGCCACAATACATTTCTTTTTGAAAAACTTGGGTACTACTTTAATTTTGTACCCACAATACTTAGAGAAGATGCTGAAAATGTTGCCCAGAAATTAGATTTATTATTGCAGAAGAACTGACAAGTGCAAATGGTGATTTCTTAAGATGTAGATTGTTTATCATACAAAAAGCTAAACTTTTCCAGCATCTCTCTTCCCCCCCCCCCCCCCCAATTTTTATGCTTTTTCAATGTTAACACAAACTTCACTGTAAATGGTTTTTAAATAAGGACATGTTTCAGCAACCTCCATTCCCCTCCTCAACTGTTGATTGACTGCTTGGTAAGTTTTGGGCTGCTCGGTGTGGTTATGGTTGGATCTGATCACTTCTCTATTGGCTGTAATAGGAATTTACTGAATTCACCCCAAGATGTAATATTAACTTATTGCAATTTTTAAAAATTAAAACTTTTTCCCATGTGGATAGTTCTATTTCTGTAACAACTTCTTACTTACTTTCATGGTTATGTTCCCAAAAATGAGTTGCTATTGCCAATTTTTCCAATTGTTTTAGCCTGATATTTTTTAAATATTATTTCTTTTTGATTTCTTAATTTCTCATAATTTTTCCTAAGTATTTTAAATTACACTATCAGCGTTCTGTTACATATATGCCTGGTTTCTTTCTCTGGTGTTATGCTGTCCTGTAGTGATGAACCTAATATGTTTTTATATTGTATTTATTTCGTGGTGCTAATTTTATGCCATATTCTTTGAAGATCTTCCCATCATTGCTAGTTTCAGTTTTTTTTAACAAATTTGCACTAGTTTGTCCAAATATAAAAACCTTGTAAGTGAAGTTTGTGTCAACATTTGAAAACATTCAGTTTTGAAGATTTCATTGCTTTATTATCAATAGTTTTAAAACATACATAAATATTTAATTTCTTTTGTTTCTAGTACCCAAATTTGTTGTGTGCCAGGAGTTTATGACATCAGATGCTAGCAAGGGTTCACGCAAGCTGCAAGTTTGTTGTGAATGGAAGGTTTTAATGTTCCTCATGATATTGTCATGATGCTGGCTCCTTTGTCAACAAATACTATGTTCTATGATGTCTTAATAAATAAAGATGTTTCACCTAGCTGGAAAATAATTACATTACCATTGCCTATGCTTCTAAGAGAAATTTTGTTAAAACAAAACACTTCATATGCACTGAGCTACAAGCTACATCATACAATTTATTTCAACTTTTAACAAATGCTATTATTTTTCAAAGTTTCTCCCCCCCCCAGGTGAAACAACCTAAGGCTATGTCCTCAAATTAAGATACCATAGAACATAATATTTGTGGGCAATGGAGCCAGGATCATGTCATCTAATGCAAAACATTCAATGTTTCTTTGTTTTTCTTTGTTTTTTTGTTTTTTTTTATGCTAGGCAATTTCTCTCACATCTGAAACATTTTTGTTAGCCAAATTAAATCATGAATTGTAGTTTTGATGGGTTATCTTAACATAATATCTGCATATTATTTACATGCATGTGCAGAATTTGTGAAATAAAAAGCACTTGAGAGGAAAGCCTCATTTGGCTTTAAAGGAGAAATATTGGAAACTAAGGAATATCACAATTAAGTGTACTTACGAAACTCTGACAATGGAGTGGTATATATATAAACAATGTAATAGTTTTTTTCACACTAACTCCATTCACTTACATAAAATTTGGAACATATGTTTCGGGAGCGATCCCTCCCATCTTCAGCCTGTTGACAAACTGTTGTTATACGTGGCGATTGGGTCTCTTGATGTTCTTGTGGCGGCATCTGTTGGTTCTATTAACTCAGCAAATTCCTAATAGAACCAACAGATGCCGCCACAAGAACACCAAGAGACCCAATCGCCACGTATAACAACAGTTTGTCAACAGGCTGAAGATGGGAGGGATCGCTCCCGAAACATATGTTCCAAATTTTATGTAAGTGAATGGAGTTAGTGTGAAAAAAACTGTATTACATTGTTTATAAGGAATATCTTTTCATATGTATAGCTTTTTTAAACCCAGTATATATCTTCAAGGCAGTTAATAGCACAATATCTACTTTGTGCTCTTTCTTTTGCTCATTCTCTCTGTTTCATTCCCTCCTTTCCTCCAATTCTTTCTTTTCTTTGTTCCATCTTTCTCCCTTTTCTTGTATTATGTGATTGGTGTAATATTATTTAATTTTCACATTAAAGTTATAAGAGAGTTTGTTCTTTCTGTGTATCTATTTAAAATGGGTTGATCTTATTATTAATGCTGTTATTTATTTTTTGTTTATTTATTTGCCCATGATCTATTTATATATTTGTTTATATATTTTTCATGATGCATACTAATTTCTGAAGCAAAATGTCTCTATTTACAGGTACCTAGTTGGAGAAGTAGAGCATATACCAGCTGCTACACTATGGAAGGCACTGAGAACTTGGATGATGAGGTGTTCCACAAAAGACATCAGAGGCAGGAAATTGATGAACGGCGAAGGAAGAGGTGGGATGTACAGCGAATCAGAGAGCAGCGCCAGGTAGAAAGGTTAAAACAGCGACAGATAGCCTCGGCACAGAGAAGCCGGCATAGTGATACAGAGGAACCTCTCAGTTCACTGTGGCCCCAGCCAGATGAAATTGAATATCTGGAGGTGGCTGAACAGGTTCCTGTAGCGGCATTTGGGCAACCAATAGCAAAATTTGCTCCAAGGTACTTTCTTTTCATATTTGTAATTTCTTTGTTCATATCTTATATGCTAATAAGGTTGGCAGGATAAATTATATGATATATATTTTATGTAAATTATGAGTAATTTATATGTATTTTATATTGTGCACAAAAATAATTACATAAATTTTACATGCTGTGTAAAAGTTTATAAACTCAATTTATAGCCATGATGATTATTATTGAAGTAATGGATAACCAAAAGCATACATTTTAATTTACAGTAGAACCGCATTTTTATGTTACCGTGTTTTACATTTTCCTGCCATTTATGTCATTTACTGTTGGTCCCATCCTAAGGCATATTTTTACAATATATAATGTATCTGCAACTTAACATGGTCTTGTTTCCAACATTTTGTGTTTTTATTTATTTTTTTATGATCACACTGTTTTTCAAATCAATTTCCTTGCATTTTCAGTTATCAACAATTTTAGCTAAATTTTGTTTGAAATTTTCAACTAGAAACATTTATTTTCCAAATCAGTTTCTGCAGACGATATTTCTATATTCATATATTTCTGTACCCAGCAGACTTAGCTTTTATCTAACCATGCCAGTCCTAACTAATTCTGATCAGATTGGCAAAATGTGGATTACTGGGGCTAATTTATAATCAATGTAATTATGCCTATACAGTATGTATATGAAATCTACAAGTTAATTGTACTCGGTTGTTGTAATGTGCTGTGTTATTTTTGTGGTGCAAACATAATTGTTGAAATTGAGCTTGTAAAGATAATTTGCTGGCCGCATGACTCATGCTAATTTTATTCATTTACCTGGAACTAGGATTTGAATACTAGATCCATTGTGTGTTCTGAGTTCATTTGACTTGCAGATACAGTATCAATTGCAAAACATCGAGAATACTTTTAGTGGATTTACTGTATTGTATAGTTGTGTTTTTAATCCAATGAAGTGGTTTTGATTTTTGCAGTTTGAATAATAATTATATATAAGCAAAAATATGGTTCTTGTTCATTAAGAGATAAAATGCTTAAATAAAGGCAAAAGTGAAACAAAATTAGTAGCTGAATTCGGTGTCTGAAAAGCAACAATAAATGATTGGAAGAATAATAGAGTCCAGAAACTGTGGCCGACAAGATAATCAAGGGGAGCCATACATAAAAAAATCTTAAGAGTTTGCCATAACTTTTTCCATGACTACCACTATAACCAAGCAGAGAAGACCAGAACTGAAGTTTTACATCTTATGGAGAAAATCCTAGACTGTGAAGAAGCAAAGGAAACATGTAAAGGAGTGGTTATCATCAACTGACACAGAAGATCAAGTTAAAACTGATCAAGAAACAGTTTCCCTAGTAAGTCAGTCAGATGAAGATGAAGTAGATGCAGCCCCACTACCTGCAATTATTCATTTGGATGCAGCAAAAGCATTGGAGACATCCCTCCTGTAAATAGAGCAATGCTACATGGTAGATAATGTTTATGAAGTGATGGTGCATCAGCAGAAAGTGACTGAATGAGTGATGTAAATTACAGTAAATTTTATGTTCTAATGTGTCATACAAGACCATTTTATTCTGAAATTTCTTTGATAATTTTCCTTTCACAAATTTTGGGTTCAGATTATCCAGGTTAGTGCATAAAGTTCAACTGGCAAAAGATCTTGGGTTGTCTGTCTTCAATGTTGAAACACCATCATTAAAATTGGGTTAAGAATTGAAATGAATGCAAATCAACTAAGTGCTATAGCCAAGAAGCAGAATTGTACATATGGACATTGAATTATTGCATAATCCTGCAACAGAGTGGTTTGTTTCAACAGGGGTTTTGAACATGAATTATGATGAGTTGGATAAACTTGCGACAGAGTGGTTTGTTTTGACAAGAGCTTTGAGTATTCCTCAGTGGCATCATGCTCCAAGCAAAAGCCCTTAAGTTTGCTGATAGTTTGGAGATTTTTTGTTTTACAGCATTAAATGATTGGATTGACCACTTCAAGACTCATCACAATAGTGTGTACAATTGATTGTTTGGGGAAAGCAATAGTGTTGAGGGAGAGACTATTATCAGTGGTAAAATGAACTAAAAGCTATTATTCAGGCTATGAACTGAAGACCATTTTCAATCTTGATAAAACTGAACCCTCTACTGCTGTATAAAATAATGTGCTTTAAAGGAGAAAAGTACCATAGTGCAAAATTCAGCATGCAGAAGGTGACTCAAATTAATGGTGAATGCTGATTAATCAGAAAAAAATACCTTCACTGGTAATTGGTAAATTCTGGAGGCAAAACAATGTGAAAAATTGGTCTAAAAAGTACAATGCCAACAACACATTGGATGTACAGTAGTATTTTCATATCCTCTTAATGGGGCTAAATCAGCAGAAAGTATTGCTTTTGCTAGGCAAATGTTCTGCACACCCTCAAGATCTGAAACTCTGGAACATTAAATTGATGTTCTTGCCCTCTAACTGTAGAAGTAAGTTTCAGCCAAGAATCTGGATATCATCGATGTATTAAAATGGAGGTACAGAAAAATTATTGGTGAAAAAGCTGTATTTATGCACAATAATGGTGTAAATTGAAAATAAATGGCCATATCCATCTGGCATTATGTGGCCAGAGTATGGTTGGATGTTACTCTAGCAACCATATCGAACTGTTTACTGAAGCAGAATTTAGCTTTGTGGATGAAAATGGACCTATACAGAAGGAAGAAACTGCCAGAGCCTGACAATTGGGATGTGATGGGTGATCTATTTCAAGAGTATGTTGGTGTGATCACATCAGTTGTGTCTATTGCAGAACACATTCTTTCCAACCAGTTTCAAAAGGAGAAAAAAGGAATTAGTTGATGATTGTGGACAAGAATTTAATATCCAAACCAGTATAGAGGCAATAGAGGCTATCAATGTTCTGGGTCCATATATTCCAATTGTATCTGGAGAAGATGGGGTGTTAAATGTGGGGAGACTGGAGGAATTCATACAAATATAAAAGCAACAAAAAGAATCAACAATTGTGGTATTTCTTATAGATTAAATGTAATTATAAGTTCAATTAAAGGTGCACTATCATTTAACTCTAGAAACACTAAATACTATAACAAAAACATTATTTTATTATAAGAAAAAAAAATCTACATATGTACAAAAATCACACTTTTATGTTTAAAGTTCATCTGCGATTTGTCTAAGCCACTAGTACTATAGATATGGACTCAATGTTATTTGGTAACGACATTGAGCTCCAATTTTTGTATGTAACTATTGGATTTTCACATACACTATTGCAAGCTCTATATACGACACTTCTGCCTCTGGAAGTAGTATGCCACTTGTTCTTTAACATAGCATTCATCTTCTCTCCATTGGCAGCAACAGCTTCTTCTGGGCTGGAAAATCATTATCTAGGTAGGAGATTCTTCACATTTTATTACTGGAAGAAAGTGCATGATACCAAGTTGAGATTGCAGGTATGAAATTATGAACTTACTAAAAAAAGGAGCAGCATATAATCTTGAGGTTGTCCTGTTCTCTGTCATCTCTCCTCGATTTTTGAGAACACCATAGATACGTGTAATTGTTATCTCATTTGCTTTGTGCTTTAGTACCCTAGAAAGAAAAATAAGTATCGTATAAATAAACAATGTAATACAGTTTTTTTCACACTAACTCCATTCACTTACATAAAATTTGGACATATGTTTCGGGAGCGATCCCTCCCATCTTCAGCCTGTTGACAAACTGTTGTTAAACGTGGTGGTTGGGTCTCTTGATGTTCTTGTGGCAGCATCTGTTGGTTCTATTAGGAATTTGCTGAGTTCATCCAATGGAGGGAAATCGAAATTCATCAAATTATCCTTATTTTTTTAATGAAAATGTTTTCCCAAGTGGAAAGTTCTATTGCATCATGAAGTTGCTTAAGTAGTTTTATCTCTGGTTTAATTTCATGATTTTTATTCCAAAAGTGCGCTGCTATTGCTGATCTATCAATTTGTTTCAAGCGAATATTTCTGAAGTGTGCCACAAGAACATCAAGAGACCCAACCGCCACGTTTAACAACAGTTTGTCAACAGGCTGAAGATGGGAGGGATCGCTCCCGAAACATATGTCCAAATTTTATGTAAGTGAATGGAGGTAGTGTGAAAAAACTGTATTACATTGTTTATATATATATACCACTCCATTGTCAACAGCTTCGTAAGTACATTTAATTGAAGTATCGTATAAGTTATGCTTTGTATGTTCATTAAATTCATAATGTTCATTTACAATGTTTTTACTTTATTAAAGCAAGATTTGTTTTTAAAATATTTGTCATTGTGTAAAATGATATGGACAGATTGCATTTTTCATTTCTAGATTTATCACATGTGCTACACATTCAGTAATTTTTTTATTTTTTCCCTCCCCCAGAATTTTAAATTATCAAGATCATTTCAAACCTCAAAATGCACTGAAAAATTAATGTAAGGTTCGTGCTTTTCTGCATGATTATAGAATTCTACTTTGTATCTGATCTAAATACATTAACCAAGACTTAATTAAATTTTAAAGCCAACATAATATCAGAACCACTAAAATGGAGCTATTATATATTCCAGATTAGGTTAGTAAGTCGATTTTTGTACTCTCATATTCAGAATGTGTTACACGAGCTACTGCAGCTGATGAGCCCTCAGCATATATAACTAACCTAAATCTTCTTGGGATACATGATATCAGATTTCTATAGTAGTGTGAATGAGAGGCTATAACATCCCAGTTAATTAGAGATACAATGATAAATGTTATCCAGTATATTTAGAAACTATGTGTATGAACTTCTGTAAAGGATATAGGATGTACAGAATTTGTGATACAGATAGCACATAGATAATAGTGGAGTGATGATGGAGTGGCCAGTTGCGGTGAGCCAAGTTCCATCATCTCTTATGGTACAGAAACAGTTCATTTTCACTACTTGCAAGAATTCAAGCAATTTTGAATTGGGTAAGAATTTTCACCATTCTGCAATAAATTAATTGCTCTATAGTGACATCACACATTACAGCACATTAATTTAATATAAATAAAGCGTGGTTACAAATAAAAACCACTAAAATAACTAAATCCTACATTTTATTTATCAAATTGATCGAGTTAGTTAAGTCAAACCCTCTGCACCAAATGCAGTAGTTTTGCAGATTCTGAATGTTGTCAATGTTATTGTTTTATTTTAGCTGAAGCAGAATGTTTCAAATACTACCATTCATTTATCTGCTAGAACAGCAATGGTTCCAAATAAGAATATGATAAATTACTTGCAAAATATATAATTTAACACTATACCATAATATAAAGGGCTACAGAAATGTTTCACAAAGGCATTAAAGAGAAGTAATTAACTGCAATTTTGCCTCATTAGTTAATTGCTTATTTACATTCATTTCAATTTTGCAATGAATATGAAATTGTAAATTAAGCATGCTGACCTACCATTTGCGAATAGGATATGATTGTACTATTTATTTATCTGTTGTCCCTAAACTGTTGTTTGTCAAAATGGCGAAGACACATGTAGGCAATTTTTCTTCCCTACACTTGTGTGTTTCCCAAAAAATCGGCTCAAAGCTTATATCTGAAATTAAGTATTAGTTATTCGATGCTTGTAGCACTTATATCACAACAGTAAAATACATCCTTGTTTTTTTAAATCCCCTAACATGTAAAATGTAGACATTTTAATAAAAAGGTTTTGAAGTATTTAATCTAAATTCTACTGTAAATAGTGCTCATCGGTAATTAAGCTGTTGTAACTTTTGATAATACTCAAAATTTTAAATAAAGTCACTGTAATGATAATTCTGTATAATTTTTACTTTACACCACATTGTGTTCACTGTTATTATTACCATATTTTTTGGGGAGGAAGGGGAATTAGAAGAAAAATGCTATCTAGTTACAAACTTATGAATTTAGGATATATTTTGTTGAAATACTGTGAAAAAAATCAATTATTCAGTTAACGTTTTGAACAAGACACATAAGCACTTGGCATTTAAACATATCATTTTAAATATGCCTTACTTGGGTCGGTAGTTTTTTCAATGCAATGTGCAGTTGTGTCTTCAAGAATCAAGTACAAATAGCCATAAACATTGAATCTGTCGTTTTAACACTCTTCATGCTTCACTAACCTTAAAAATATACAAAACCGGTTTCAAAGATATGTTATCTCCATCTTCGACCATGGAAGACTGGTGTGAAAGGTTGTTGTTGCATAGTATCAGAAGCCATAAGCCATAAACATGCTTAAATTTTACTTACCGCTCAGCATTTTTCAGGAAACGAAGCAGTTTCAATTCCTTATCATCTTTTCGTTGGTGTTGCACCCCACCACAGAGCACTTATGTTTTAATAAAAGTACGTTTAAACATGCATTGTGATTTCTCAACCACCACCCCAATATCAAAACATGACATAGCTATGCACACTTCTTCATTTCAGAACTGCAAATAACCACTTTCAAAGAGATTCTGCATAAAATTATGATGTTTCCTTCTATTTGCCAACTCTAAAGCACATATTAATGGAAAGAATGTTTCTGTTAGGAGAAATAGGTTTAAATATAGTTTAATTTTGGACCTTTAGCACCCTTGATATTGAGAGACATCTGTTGGAGTTGTCAAACAACTGAGCTATGATTGTAGCACCAATTTTGCAGGATCCCCAATGGATTTCTGACTTCACATAAGGTTCTAAGGTCATTAATCCAGTTGCAATAGCATGGTCTAAGCACTTTTGTAATATCCCCATTATTTTCTAATGTGAATTATTTGCAGCATTTATGCCTGATTGTTCTAATTTAATGTTGCATTAATAAATCTATTATAAGTAATTCAGATGAATTAACTTTTGCATCACCTTAACATTTTCTGTACTTGATTTATGTAAGATTTTATAGAATTCATTTAGCACTTTAATAAACCTCACACTTCGATCTTTCATCTTTAAAGTGTAGTAGAAAATTTATTGTTAATCAAACGATAGATACAAAGTTGGTATACATAAGAGGCAAACAGATTATAAAACTGCATTTCTTCCATTCCCCATCACAGTTAACACCATGGTTGTATATGTGATAGATATGAGGATAGGTCCATAAGTTTTTGACCAAACCATTTTCTAGGTATGATAAAGACAAAAACTATATTTCACTTTTCAATATAGTTACCCTTTATTGCAATACACTTCTCACATCTTTGAATTAACATTTCAATTCCCTCTCCCCCCTCAAAAAGTCAGAAGTCTTGTTTGCAAAATGAGCATAAACAGCATTCATCACTTCTTCATCATACATTCCTTCCTCGAATGCCATCCTTGAGTTTTGAGAAGAGGAAATGGTTACTGTGAGCAAGATCTGGGCTGTAGGATGGATGGTTGATCTCCTTGAAGCCTCATTTCTTCACAGCTTCCTTTGCAACAAGAGCTGTGTGCACAGGCACAGGCACATTGTCTTGAAGAAGTGGCATCCCACCACTCAGCTTTCCTTGCATTTTCTCTTTGATGGGAGCATGTAGACTGTGCAGTAGGCCAGCATAATACTCCCAATTTATTGTGGTGTTCCTTTCCTTGAAGTCAATGCAGAGTATTCCTTCACAGTGCCAAAAAATTATGGCCATGATGTTCTTGGTTTGACTGAGTGACCTTGGCCTTTAGAGGCTGTGCTTCACCAGTTTTATACCACTCCTTTAATTCTCTTTTGGACAAAGGCTCATAGTAGGGGATCATAGTTTCATCTCCTGTAACAATGGTTTGCAGAACTTCTCTTTCATTGCCGTGGCAGAAGTCCAAAAATGCCTAACAACAGATGACTCGCTGCTTTTGGACTGAGGAAATAAGTCTAAGCACCCATCTTGCACTAACCTTATTCATGTTTAAATGTTCATGATAATTCGAAGCACTGTTGTTTTAGAAAGGCCCAACCTTTCTGCTATTTCTGTAACTTTGGGCCACCAGGCTTCTATAATTTCTCCTTCCACAAGAGTGATGTTTTTGGAAGTGAGCACCTTGAAGAGCCAACCTGCATGCTCTTTGTCTTCAATGCTTTCCCGACCCATTCGAAAAAGTTTGGCCTATTCTTTTGCAGTAGAATATGTGGGGGATGCTTCCTCATATACATCGTCCAATGGCTGTTTAATTTCACTTGGACTAAGTCCTTCTTTTGCAAAGAACTTAATAACAGCTTGATACTCCATTTTGAACATGTCATATTCTTCTACATATAGCCTTCTTTATGCAACTATATCTCAACAACTGAACACAGCAGAGCAGAAGTTACAGCTGCAATTGTTTACTTAACATATAAGGTATGATACCAGATAAGAAGGTGATAATCCTTATTGCCAAGGCCAGAAACTTATGAACCTACCCTTGTATATTTAAATAAGCACTTAGCAATTACTCATTAGTAATGTAATTCTAATGTTGTATAATTTTAAGTTTCATTATCACTCTCATGAAGCCTAGCCACATTTCTTATTCATTTTGGTCTCACTTTTCCTAAATAGCTCCCTAACTTTCTTACATTTGTATCTGGTCATAAATTTTAATTTCTCCCATCTCATATCTATGTAAATTGGCAACTTATCTCAATTTGGTAAAATTGTGTATATGTGGACTAGCTTGTTAGATTTTTCAAAACGAATCAATTTTTGGATATGTTGTAGCATAAGACAATTTGGAGAATAACCTTTCCACCTGTGCTGATAATGCTTGTATGCTAAGTATTCTTATGCCTAAAATGCAGAAATGTTGCTAGTGGTGGGATTTCCTTTTGAAATAGTTCATAAAATTTTCTTACAAGGTTTCTGTACTCTTCATAACATGTGATTCCCAATTGATCCAAATTATGCTATATAAAATCTTCTAAAATATCATGATGTGTAAATTTCTTTTCTTAATATTTAAGGTGCAAGACATTGGCAGCAAGGTAATATTTATTTAGGGAATGGTCTCATCTTTAATGTAGGTAGGGTAACATATAACCTGTTCTTCAGAAAGCTTCATACCTAACTACAATTTTGCAGCATTAGCAATGTCATAGTCTTCTTTCTGACAATTTATTAATTTGCTTACAGAAATTGTCATACGGCAGAAACTTTACAGTCGATATCTTCTCTCTTTTTCATCATTTGCTGAGACCTTTCTCATTGTAGTGACTTTTTTTAAAGACAAATATGTGTCTCTTTTGGGAGCACTAAGTGTATCTTTGGCTGAGCTGTACAACTATCATATTCCAATTGATCATGTTAGTGGGCAGGATGCTTGAACACTTTAACGCATTTAAATAGATGAAATGCCTTTGGATACATTTGCAAGAAGATTGCCTGATGGTGAATTGCATGCAGAATGTGAAGAGGATTCATATTGACCATATTATCTGATATTGCAATATACGTAAATTATATCATATTTCATTGTGTAATCATTGCCATTGTATAATGGTTGCATCCTTATTTATAGACAAACTTGTAAGGGCTTTAAAACTGCACTGCATAATCAGCAAATAGATAATTATTTCTCTATATCATGATCAAGAATTTAAAAATTGTGTGCATGCTGCCACCGCTATATAGTACCATTACTTTCAGGTCATATATGCAAGAAACATTATGGGATGCTGATGAAAGGAATGGGGTGAGGATGCGAGATGTTATCACCAAATCGATTACCACAACTGCCTTCTGTTCAGGACAGTTGTTGGTTGACATAGCAGATATTAAACTACGATAATTACATTTGAAGAACAGAATCATAATCGAGCAGCAAAAAGAGAGGTTTTAGTAAGTGAAAAACTCTAAAGAGTTTGGAACAAAATGAAAGTGAAAGTGCAGTCTTCAAGCTGCTCAAGATGCTCATTTTGTACTGTAAGACCAGAAAGTTTCCAGAAATTGATAACACTGTGCAGATTTATGTTGGAGAGTAGCATAATAATAGATGCTGTGTTTCATATGAAATACTGCAGATGAAAACACTAGAGGTGGCAAAAAACTTTTAACATTTCAAGAGATCAGTTTAGAACTAGTTGCTGCTGGGTCATGAGATTCATGTGTCAACATAATCTTTCTGGGCGACGAAGAACTACGATCTGCCAAAAATTATCGGTTGATCGTACAGAAAAGTTTGTGAACTTTCATTGGTACATCATACATAAGCATCAAGAAACTGATTATTTGCTTTCTCAGATCAGTAACTGCCATTAGACACCATTATTTTTTAACATGTATGGCAACATCACAACTACAAAGAAAGGATCATATACTGTTAGTTTAAGAACAGCTGGTAGCATATAAGCTGCGCTGAACTGTAATGCTTGCAGATACCATCATTGGGCAAAAGTTGCCTCCTCACAAAATTTTTAAAAGAAAAGTAATGCCCAAGGGAGAAAATTTTTCTGAAATGATACATGTAAGAGTGCATCAGAAAAGTTGGGTGAACTTAGAATTAATGTTGCTGGGTTGCTAGTGGCCATTGGGGATTCCTGATATTTATAATTTTTTCCCTAGCTACCCAATAAAGAGCTTCCAAATTATTTTCCATTTTTTTGTTGCTATCTAGTTGGCTGCCTTTCAGTAGATGTTCTTTAAGATAGTATTTATGTCCTTACATAGTAAGCAGTGGCTGTCCTTGATTAATTTCATCCTGAAGAGATGTTCTAACAGGCAATCATGTACAACAGTTAAGCAGAATTGGGCAAATGTAATTTTTCTTGGTTTCAATAAAGGATGTTTGAAAGCATTTAGATTTTCACATGGTTTGCCTTTAAGTTTTTGTTGCATATTTTGTTGTTCTTGTTCAGATATTAATCTTTTTATGATTTCAATTTAGAGGGAAGTTCTAGTTCAAAAGGTGGTTTTAATTTTATGGTGGCTCCTTTTTTTTTTTTTTTTTTGCTTAAGTATCAGCAATCTCATTCCCCTTCAAACCCACATGGCTCCGAATCACTGTAAAACTATTCCTGTCTTTCTGATATGGATTGTATAATATAGTTTTCTTAACCTAAACTTAGATATTCATTTTTTACACTAAACTCCACTTACAACAGCTTCGTATTTATAGTTTTCTTTTATTTCATTTATAGTATATGTTGGTGGGTTAACTGTAATTCATTATACTTTGTAGTGCTACTTTAGAGTCATTTAAGATAACAATTCTTTTATTTATGTTAGATCTATACAGTAGATTTTCTAAAGCTGCTCTACACCATCAAAATTTTTAGCATATTGTCCCAAAGGTGTATATTGAGAGAATTCTTCACAGTACATTCCAAAGCCTGCTTCTCCAATTTTAAGAGATTCATCTATATGCAATCTACGCCATGTAGAGTGTATACCATGTTGGATAATAGTTGTGTAGTGTACTAAATGCTGTTAATCTCAATACCTCAGGAAGTTCTTTTTGGAAACCATTCTATCCAGAAAGTTTGTTGTGTTTTTAATTGTTGTGTGCTGTCAAGAATATGAAACCATTTATTCCTGTGTGAGTTACTTTTTGGTTTCTGTCCCAGTACAGCTGTTTTAATATCTAGCTCCATTTTAATTGACAGGTTGTTCTGCATTGTGGTAATTAGTGTTGTTTTAACTGCTTCCTTTATAAATCTTAAGGACCTAGATGGTATTATATCCAATTTACTTTTAAATTGGTTGTTTATTGTGGTCATTATCTAATTTCCAAAGAGCAGATTGGGCTTTATGTATCTTTTGTACATATCATTTAGGAACCTATGAATTCTCCCCATTTGACTCCTGCTAGTCTTGTTAATATGTTTTCTTCTTATTCACATTCTTGTTATATTGTCAATCTGCTCAGAGAAGGTAAGTTTTTTTTTACAAGTGTTATACCAAGATATTTAGTATCTTCCTTCTCTTGCATTTGTTCATTATTGATTTTAAGCTCTAAATCAAGGCTGAAAAGCTGGAAAACTGCCTTTTTAGTTTCAAAAAGGTTTTTATATCGCATTTAGTGTAACTAAAGTTTAAATTGTATGTGTTGAGTTTGTTTGTGTATCCGCCATTTTCTGTTAACCATGTGGTTGAATTGCTTCTAAAGACTTGTATGTCTAGTATGTACAAGTGTTATACCAAGATATTTAGTATCTTCCTTCTCTTGCATTTGTTCATTATTGATTTTAAGCTCTAAATCAAGGCTGAAAAGCTGGAAAACTGCCTTTTTAATTTCAAAAAGGTTTTTATATCGCATTTAGTGTAACTAAAGTTTAAATTGTATGTGTTGAGTTTGTTTGTGTATCCGCCATTTTCTGTTAACCACGTGGTTGAATTGCTTCTAAAGACTTGTATGTCTATGTAAACTCAATTAAATGTACTTACAAAGCTGTTGACAATGGAGTGGTATATATATATATACCACTGTCTTTTTAGTATTTATTTCCATATTGTTGAAGGATACTTGTTTCCATGCTATGGACAGTTTTCTGCATTTCATTTTCTAGTTATTTGTAGTGCTGTTTAGAATTAATGTTGAACTGGATACAATCAGTTTGGAATAGGAGACCAGGGGCATGCTGAAGAAACCATCAATGCTGGTTATGGACAGTTTCCGAGGTCATGTTGTAAACAAAGTTAAAAAACTCATGCAGCAATGTATTACCCAGGAAGCTATCATTCCTGGGGCCTAACTTCAATTTTTCAACCTCCAGATATTCCATTAATAAGCCTTTTAAAAGAAATTTATGCCATTTTTATTAGTGGATGATGAAGGATGACCACAAACTGATTCCGAGTGGGAAAGTTAAGCATCCTTCATTGGTTCAGATTTTTTCATGGGTGTTTCAAAGTTGGAATCTCATATCTCATGAGAATATTGTTAGAATTTTCAAGAAGATTGGGATTTCCAATGCTCTAGACAATCCAAGTTCAGGAACCGTGGAATGGCAGGGATACTAATGCATGTGATGCAAGTGGAGGGAAGGGCGGCATATCAGGCCTAGGTAGCAGTGCAGAATCATTTGACACAGATGAATTTGTTCTGTATTATTATTTCACAATATGCACTAAATTTTCACAGGCTTATATTTAAATATAAGGGCTTGGAGGCAATTTTCAACCTGGCCCCTTTTAATTTCCATGAAATTTGGTGAGTGTATAAACTTTATAAAGATATGCAATTGTAAAAGTAGTAGCCTTTTAAAACACCTACTTTATAAGATACATTGGTTCAAACTTTGATACAAGTTTATGTTTACGGAATTTCGGAATCCACACAGTGAAACTTTTGTTAATCTTATTTTGATTTAAAGTAAAACACTAAAAAATCATGTCGTCACATTAAAACTCTCTTTAAGTTTCACAAACACACTTATAAAAGTAATTTTGGTACATGTTTCGTGAGGTACATTCCTCACATTGTCAACCAAAACGACGACTGAGGAGCCAATTTCAGCAAAGTATGTATGTTACTATGCTTGCTCTGGTGGTCTGTTAATGAACTTAAACAATATGTTGTCTGCTTCCGATATATCAAAATTCATAAGTTTGTATTCATATTTTTTTATGTAAATTTTTTCCCATATACTAAGTTCTTTCGGATGTTGAATTGTTTTTAATAATGTTATGTCCTTCTCTATTTCATGATTCTCATTCCAAAAATGTGCAGCCACTGCTGATTTTTCTACTTGCCTGTGTCTAATATTTCTCCAGTGTTCCTTTAATATTATCCCCAGATTTCTCTTTGTTTTTCCTATGTATATTTTGTCACAATCCTTGCAATTAATTCTATATATACCTGAATTTTCTTCTTTCTTCTTTTTTTGTTTAATTTTATTTAGATTTAATAGTTTACCAACACTATATCTGTTTATTGGTGCTAGAGTAATGTTGTACTTTTTGAAAATTTTTTGGAATTTATGGTTAACATAAGGGTGATATGTGAATTTTTGAATAATAGTGAAAATCTTTTCAAATTCTGATGAAGTGAAAATGGAATCTCCAACAACAGGCAAAATGAACTAGAGCTCGCTAATATAACAGGGTTTGTCACGGATGGGTAGGTTGCATTCTAAATGTTGATGAAGGGACAGATAGAATTAAAATAAGCTTTTTAAATTCTTGTGGACTTTCACCTTCATTTCTGTATCCTGAAATTCTTGATATGTTGTGCGTAGAAAAGACAGCCATCCTAAAAAAGTTGATATGAGAACACCAATAGGATGAACTGCTTATGTCACCTCAAGTTACAGAGAAAGAAGTAAATCTTGCAAGCAGAAAATGAAGAGCTCTGACTATTTCTTAAATTGTTTGTACCAAATCAATAACAAAGCTGTTTATGTGAATAATTTGTGAAATTTTGTGTACTGTATACTGTTATTTAATGTGTCTTCTGTTATGTATAAATTATTTCACTAAGTTATATTTCCTGTCCCAGCTTAATATTCTGGGTAATGATGTAATAAGGTATGAGTAATATACAATTGTTTTAAATTTTTTTTAAATACGTATTTTGTGTAATTCAAGGTCAAAGATTTTATCAATGACCTCAAAAGCTGAAAATTTGCCAATATAACTGTATTACCAGTCAATTAAAAGCAATTTGGCCACTTTTTGATTGATACCACTCTGAACTCAGCAAGTTAGTAATTAACTTAGTTACAGCAATAAGTAGGACACTATTTGTGTAAACTGTTATTTTTTTCAATTCTTTAAATTTTTATATTTATTAAAATATTATACTTAGGTATCTATAATTTGGTGTGAATGCTATTTTTCCAAATAACCCTCTATGTCTACCAAATTTCATTGAAATCAGAGTATGTAGGCTTGTAGACTGAGTGATTTGGCATGGAATAAATTAACTGTTACTTCACATCTTGGTAAAAGGGAGCTGTTAGTCTCAAAAAACAGCAAAACATACTCATGCACATTAGCAGGGAGATTTTAATCAAATGAGTATGGAGAGGATGAACAGAAAAGGAGGAAATATATTATCATTAATAAAAAACTTCAAAATTAAAATTGGATTAAACATTTAAATAGTGCCTAATCACAGATTTATGGCACATTAAGGAACTCCAGACCTGAAAAAAGAGGTTACTGGACAAAATTCTGGCCATTTCACATCCAAGTAATACATTAGTGCTGCATAGACAGCACTTAAGACAATGAGCTGCCATCTGATCCTCTCACTTCTGTAGGTGCTAAGTGTAACTAAAGAAGGTTTCCATTGTATGTTAGGACCCATAAAGGCCTGAAGCCTTTGAATTTATGAGGTGATGATTATGGACTATTTATATACTATTTGGGTATAAAAATAATAATGTGAATTTGAAAAGCATTTTTATCTGCTTCCCCTAATTTGGGGGGGGGGGAATCAATCTTGCTGCTTTCCCTGATTGTAGCTACAGGTTATTGCAGAACATGTTTCTCTTGAGTAATTATTTATGTAAGCAGTTCAAATAAGTAACTTAAACTGTTACACTTACTCTCTTTGGTTGGATTTTAGATACTAGAACTTTGCTTAACTTTTTAAATTCTGGGTATGTTTCAAATGCACTTGCACTCATACCCAGCTACTTTAGTTTCCTTGTCTCTATCTCTCTCTCCCAATAGCCTGATGAAATTTCTGATGAGGTCATCCTCTAATGGGGTTTCAAAATTCACCTCACATTGTTTTTATGTATAAAATTTAAGAATGGTTTCTTGTTGCTTTTTATAATTTAGTTTCTATATCTACCTCAAGTATTTTGAACAAAAGTGTGTGGCTATTGCACATTTTTCTGTTTCTTTGTATCTGCTGTTTCTGAAATGCTCTTTTGTCCTTATGGCTCAATTTCATTTTGTTTAGCCAGTGTATATTTGGCTACATTCTTTGCATTTTATTTTATTATGTCTAATCTTTAATTTTTGTATTTATATATTTTATATATACCGAGGGTGCCAAAATGTACACACACTTTCACAGTAGAAATCTATTTGATATATTTCAAAGTTGGACCAAAAAACAACAGTAATGTGTAGGATGATGTTCTGTAAACAGATGTGACTCACATACATTATGATAGCATTGCTATGTGACAGGTAAATCAACAATGAACAAATGAAGCCAAGATTATCGTATGATGTTCTGTAAAAGATGACTCACATTACATTATGCTAGCATTGCTACAACAAAATGGAGCCAAGATTATTGTTTGAACATTGGAAAGCAATTTTGAAGTGGTATTGAAAAACCGAGAATGTTGTTAAAGTTCAAAGGCAATGGAGACCTGTGTACAGAACAGAACCACAAACGCGAGTAGCAATTGCATCCATTCGAGACAAATTTAAGACTCATAGCACCATATGCATGCTCACAAGTACAGATCTGGCAGATCACCACATTACCACCAAGATATATGTGTGTACCTTGATGACAATCTTTCAAGGCACTGGATAGGACAAAGAAGTTCGATTGAGTTTCCACCACATTCACCAGATCTAACTCCATTGGACTTCTACTTTTGCGGAACTCTTAAGGATATTGTATACCATATAAAACCAGCTACACTGGCAGACTTGGGAAAGAAATTGAAATAGCGTGTGCTGCAATCGCAGAGGATACTTTCACAAATGTTGCTGTAGTTTAACATACTCAGAAGCATATCAATGCCAGTTTGTGTGAATTTAGTTTTCTTACATTAACATAGTTATGTCTTTGCTTGAAGTGTGTATACTTTTTTGGCACCCTCTATGTATATATATATATATGTATATATTTCCCCAATTTTATCTTTTTGTGATGTTTATAATTCACTTCGATTAAATTTGTTCTGAGAAGCTAGGATAGTATTCTATGAATATTTTTCTGAATTTTTTGTCTGGCTAAGGATGGTATGTGAATTTTTTTATTTTCTCATCTTTTTTCTTTTTCCAAAGTGCTTATGTCTTTCATGTCTTTCTGTTTGGTATTTTTTCATTAGATTTTTTATTAGTTGAAACTATTATGATAATCTTGTTGATGTGTTGTCCTTTTTGGTTCTCCTCTTTGTTGTGTGTGAGGCTGTGAAAAATTCCATGTTCGAGTGGTCTACAATTGAAGCTCTCCTTTTTTATATAATTTTCTGTGTATGTTGGTTTTCTGTAAATTATAAACTACAGCCTGTCGCCTTTTTTAATTTAGAAATGGTAAGTAATATGATGTTTGTACCTCTACAGTAAAATCGACTGATTTTTCCTGTAAAATTCACTGCATGTTCTATACGCTTTTTATATATTATACAGAAAACGCCAACCACATATTGATTCCATAATTTAAACACCCGTGAAAAAAATGTTGTCAATGTGTGTTTCAATATAACTCATAAACAAATCTTTCATTAAAGGGGGAGAGTGGATTACTCATAGTTATACCTAAAGTAATCCACTTTTCCATTGATTGATGGACTTGATCATGAGTTAGTTATATTGGGACAAAATGACATCTTTCCTGTAGAGATTTAAATTTCGGTCAGTCAAACATATGGATGAAACCACTCTCTTGTAGGTTTTTTTTATTGTGTGCACAGTTGTATTTTCTATCACATGTTTATAGTTGAGTTATTTTAATTCAGAAGATGATTACTTTCTAATACTTAAAATAACCTGGCTTAACTCAAGCACAGCATACCTGCACAATTTACATATATCTCTGCTTTCTAACAGGCTACAGTACATCATCGTTTAAAAATAGATCATGCTTTGATGCCTTATGAAATTCTGAACATTCACAATTAACATTGCTTCTTTTAATCTGCATTTTATGGGAAAATATACTATTTTTCTAATGCCTAGCAAAATGGCATCCCTTCTTCATGCATTGCACGAACAAACTTCTGCCATTATATGACACGTTGGTACTTTAACAATTTACCACTATTATAACTTAAATTAAACTGGTTTACTTGCCAAAATGGCTGATAAAATACCATGAAGTAAGATAATGCAACTTAATCCTAATCTAGAGTTACATTTTTAGATTATTGTGGATTGAACATATAAGAAACCAATACTGTTAAAATATAAATTGCAAACTCCACATTATCAATTGTTAAGCAATGTCATAACTGTAGCATAACCAACATTACATGGATTGACATGAACTGTCAAGTGCATTGTTTCGGTACAGTGAAGTGAGGCAGCATGGAATGAGATAGCATCTGGCTACTTCTCAAATTATGTAAAACTCATCCCATTACTTTTCTGAAATTATGGACATCCTGGAATGTCCCATGATGTATGAAATATATTGCATATTTTATTTTATTTTTAAGTTATATCCAAAAAAATCCTTTAATAGTTGTGTTTCTCCATTTCTTTTTGTCTTTACAATTAAACTTCATTCACACTTGAAGGAATTATGTCTTTTGTCACATATGCTTACAATGGAGTTTAAAATAACACAGAAGATGCGACAATCACTTTTTGTATCCTCAGCAGGCTAATGTTTGCCATGTCTGCAAGAATATTCAGTTCAAGTTACTCTAGATATAATGTGATAAGTGGTAGGTGGAGCATAAAAGTATTAAATCTACTCAAATGCTAATAAAGAGTAATTAATTGCTTCACTAAATTAGTTCCAACAAGAAATTAAAAATATTTTTGTGTAATTTTTTTATTAGTATTAACAAAAATTATAAAAATTGCTAATAACTGCATATGTTTATATGAGCATCCATGTGTGGATGCTTGTGATGATAGAGAGAGACACTATTCCACCTGAACACTGGTAAATAATGTGCAATTAACTCAAATAGCTCTATAAAGTTTTGAAGCCAAGAGTTTAAAGAATATACCAATATAATGTAAAAAAAATTGCCTAAGGATATTCTGCAGAGAAGATGGATTAAACTGTAGGAAGTTTTATAATATACACTGTGTCTGTAAAGTCATTATGCAGGTTTGAGCATTTATAATAGCTAAACAAAACAAAACCAAAGGATGAAATCTACGATGCATGAAGAGTGTCTAAAGCATAAATTTCAATTTTGTGTGTGCACATGTAATGACACAACACAACACTGAAGCGAATCATGCCATTTAGTCAAAATGTGGATAATGCAAAGGAAAGTTTGATTCATCCTGTGGCTTGAAAATTTAAATCTGTATTGTGTTCATCATGAATATTGCCACGTGTCACATAGTAATACATTCATTAATAGAATAAGCAGCTGAAGGAAACTAGCAGCTTGTTGGACCAAAAACATTCAGATAAGCTTTCAGCTAGTGACGAGTCTGTTGAAGCTGTACGGGATAGCTACCTAAGGAGCCCCAAAAGTCAGTGCATACTTGTACGCAAAATATACACCTGAACAGGACTACAGTTCATAAAGCTGTAAAGAATCATCTCCAAAATGGGTTTGCAAACTACAGCTGTTACATGCTATCTGCCCAACTGATAAACCCGAACAAAAACTGTGAAGTTAAACAACTACCTTGACATGTTGCAATTTATGTAGTGTCACAAATTCAAGATGAAGGCAAAGGTGTCATCTTTCAACAACATGATGTTCCTCCACACATGGCGAATATTGTTTGCAGGACAATATTTCTCCAGAGGATAGGAAGGGGTGGATGGAAAGCATGGTCACTATGATCACTGATCCTAATTACTTTAGACTTAACTTGCTATGTCAAGCTATATGTATACATTGTTCATATCCATGACATTGACCATTTAAAAGAGAATATCAGAGATGCTGTTTACTCTGTTACATCTGATGTCCTTAATTGTGTGTGTGGAATGAATTTGAATATTGGTAGCTGTGTGTAGGGTAAAAAAGAAGCCACGTTAAACTGTACTGAACAGGAATGCATGCTTGGAGAGATTTTCTTTCGTTTTGTGAAGGTTTCACATATCTATCTTGTTTCATTGCTTTTGTGTGATTGTTCAAAACTGCATCATGAATTTACGGACACAGTGTATTTGTTGCTATGCAGCTTATTGTTGTTATGTAGGTTGGCAATATTATCTTACAGAAACCCCAAGCATGATAATAAAATGCTATTAGGTTTTGTGTCTCAGTCAAATTTGCAAACTGTGGTTATCTTTATTGACATTTAAGTTGGAATGAATCAGCCCATCAGTTTCCTCAGATTTTCTAAGGTAAACCAATATCTGTTCTGAAAAGTACATCTTTGTGCTCTCTAATTATATCCAATTTGGCAAAAATGTTTTCCTCTGTTGCCTTATTTTATGCATCAAGTCAGATCATAATTCATAGTTATCCCTTTTGTAAAGTTTGCCCACATTTGATCAATCCTACTGAATGAGACTAACTTTAAAGTGGTCTATGACATTTAGTACTTGAACTGTTGCACTTTTACTTTATGCATACAAAAAACATTAATCTGTTGTTAATGCATATGAAGTGGCTAGTTCATTTTAGGAATGTCTAAGAGTACAGCCCTATGTAGATAATCTTAATTCTGTAATGCACCAATATCTTTATATGTGTGTTCATGCAAATGGAAATGGCAAAAAAGTATTTGAGTTGCTATAAAATATGCATATTTGATATCAACCAAGTCAATGCCATTCATTTTATTAACTTGATCATTATCATTATCTTAAAGTTATCCTTTAGAAGCTTCATGAAAATGAAAAACCAGTTTTATAGAAGCATTTTATGGCTGATGTGTTACTCTTTGGTAATATGATTTCATTATTGCTGTCTATGACATAACAGTTCTTGTGTGGAGTGGGCAAAGCAGAATTATAGTATTATTGTTTCTTAAGCTTAAAAAATTTAAACAGCTATTGGAGTTTGGAGAAGTTTATTCCAGCTATCACAGGAAAATTAGTAAACTTTCTTGTGCAGTTAGCATTTTTCAGAGTAAAGTGCACTTCATTTTGTATAAATAATCATTAATTTCTTTGTGTTGCAGTGAATTTTCCCTGCCTTGGATGTCATCACTACGACCAAAGATAAGCAGTAGTCATTTAGGGCGAAGAAGAGGGGAAAGCAAGAGATAGGTCAGGCTTACTGGTATCTTTTTTCAATGTTCACCACATCCCTCAGAAGAATGTTAAAACATGACTGTGGTCAGCAAATGATATTAAAAGGAACTAACCATTGCTCATTCATTTATCAGAAGCCAGTCATGTTACATTTTTAGAAAGAAGCTGGAAACAGTACATAGTAGTACTGTAGATACATGCTCCTGATTCTGATAAGTGCTTGCACAGTATTTTATTTCTAGTGTGATTTCTGAGTTGCTGTTTGCATATTTTAGACTTCCACAATTTTTGTTTCCTAGGAACCTTAAAAATTTGTACATTTTCTGTGAATAGGCATATAAACAAAGAACCAGGGTGCTGCTGTTGTGATAATGTGAGCAGCACCGAAGAAACTGTGATGTCATCAGTGTTATCGTTATATTCATTGTTCGTCACACAGCCATCATCACCTTCACTGTAATCAAAAGTTCTGGTCCTTCTTGTACATTTTTTGTATCTTCCATGACTGAAGATCAGAAATAGACAGATAGATGCAATATGGAGCGCAACAAAAAGATTTCTAAACAATAAACATATGTAGCCCAAAGATAAGAAACCTGAATAATAGAATGTTTATTGTATTAGTCCTCACAAAACAAATAAAAATATCTATACTGTATATATGTCAATCTAATACCTTTTTATTTATTTATTCATTCATTTACTTTAGTCCTCTCCCATATAGCTGTGAACCAAAAGATTTGCTTTCATGAACACATAGAAATCCTTCAGAATTCCTTGTATGTGGCAATTAATGCTCAAAGAGTATCTAGTGAAGGTAAATTTATGTCTTTATTTATTTACTATACCAATCTCTTTCTCTTTTTTATTTTTAAGGTATTAAAAGACTATGCAAATAAAAAAACCTGCTAGATGCCTCTGTAAGCAATTTCCATCTGAAGGGTTGTTTGTTCTTTCTGTTTGTATATTATTTGGTGATGCAGAATTGTCTAGATATTGTTAAATATGTAGTAAATAAAATGTTATTAAAACATATTTTCATGTATTTTTAACAAAATATTTTATGACAAGGTAGTATAAAGATATATATTACAAGAACTGCTGACTTCTATCACCTTGTCTCTTCAATTCCGCAGGTTTTTTTTATCAACCCAACAATTCAGTTCATACAGTAAAACCTCCATTTAACCTTTTTCTGGAGATTGAGAAATATTTGCTTTAAATGGGAATTTACGTAAATGGGGTTTACATTTTTTCTTGAAGGAAACGATGCTACATTATGTACAACCTAATCTTTATTTTATCACAATCTATATTACATTAAACATTGCATTATTTTTACATAAATTGTATTTTTTACAGTGTTTTATGTCCAAATGAGGTGTGCATGTTATATCCTCTTGGTAAAGTCACCTAAAAGAAAAAGTTATAATTTATATCAATTTTAAATACACATAATTAAAGATGGTATATTAAGTTTATACATCTACCATTAATGAGCATGCCTATTTTTTGAAGAAATCTGTAATAGTGGTCTGTTTCTTGGTACACTGCCTTTGAAGATGTAGTAGATCTTTCTGGTTACTGCTGCTGTATCCATCTCAAAGGACATCATGTCATTTCTGATAACTTCAAAGCTTACCACAGCTTCAGACTTCACATGGAGCGTCTTCATCTTTCTCCTGTTTATGTATCTCGGTGGAATAAAACTCTTTCACTTCCAGGATATTTTAAGAGAGCACATTATCAATATATGGTGTATAATGCTCAAAAGTAATTAAAGAATCTTCAGAAAACTAAATCCCAATCTTCATCAGAATCTTCACAAATTAAATTCCAATCTTCAACATCAATTGAGTTTTTTCTTAGCAAATTAAATGTTAGATTTCATGAATACACCCTTGGAGAAACCATTGACAATAGTTCCTGCAGACACTGTAGCGGAATTTTGGTGTTTGGTGAGAGTGAATTAAACATATGCTGCTTCTGGATTAATTAAATTAGCACCACGTTATGCAGCAGAATTTTGGTGAGTGGATGAAGAGGATTAATTAATTTAATTATGGTATGGAAGGAAAGGAGATTTTAGTTTTAATTATTTGATGAAGGGCCCCAATTTGGTTCTTATGGCGGATGTGAAGTTCTTTAGTGAAAATTCTGCTCTTCTTCTCCCATCTGCTTCCTGAATGATGGATGATTACTGACCTTGCAACCTCGGCCTTTGATACTCGGCTAATATTTTGGAGACAATTTGTTGTCTCGAGGGGAAGCAGCTGGAGAGTTTATAGCTAACTGAGCAAACCTTTAAAATTATCTCACCATATGGCTTTATTCAATGTCTGTTTCCACATCAGGGTTCAGAAATTGTCTATGAAAAGTAGAAAAAGCCGTAATGACGTTTACAAATCTGCTCCACCAGGTTTTAAGAAAACTTGGCCTTTTAGCACTCCCGACAACAGTTGCATGATTGTCTCTGTTGGATGCGAACTACAAGCACCCTTGTTCATTCGTATTCTATTTATTCATTTACAAAGCTTTATGCTAATTTCTACACTAAAAACAATGGAAATGGCATGCTTTTCCTGCGCAATCTGGAAAGAACCTTGAAATGTTTATGCCTGGGTTGTTGTAAATGTTTCAGACATATTCATAAATAAAACCCTCACATCTCTACTGAAGCCTTCTGCAGTATGTGTAACTAAACAATAAATTTAATATGAATATGTGCCCTTGATTTGCACATTAATATCTACATATTTAAATTTAATCATATATAAAATGTATAATATACTTTGGCAATGAAGTATATACTGGGGGTTTGAAGCCAGGATAAAGCCTGCCACAACACTGAATTCCAGGCTGCAATCAACATAGGCATTGTTTTCAGGATGTTAATTTTCAGTTTTTTCTTTTATTCATGATACTATTGCTTTGTGCATCAATGCCTTTCTATATTTTGTTTTAAAGCTATGAATGATGCCCAAGTCTAGTGACTAGCTTGCTGGTGCAGTTGGGAGGAAAGAAATTAATTTTAACATTCTGCAAAAAGAAAAGCTCCATTGGGTTTGCAACGCATATATCTATGAACAGAAGTTCTATTTGCAGTGCCCATTTTGCAATCAAATGAGTGCAAGAATGTTTTTAAAATTTCTTTAGTCATCCAAGAATCAACCATGTTGAAGTACTTACATGGGAGTGTTGCACAGTTTTTTAAACATCTTGATTTCACAAATTTTCCAATTACGAGTGACTACAATTTGTCATTAGCATTTGCACAAAAGAGAAATGTCAGCCTTTCCTTACTTTGTTTCCCTGACATGACTTAAGCTTTAAGCTAAATAAAAGCCTTAGTAGTGTTTCATTCTCCCTGCTGCACTGTTTATTCACTTACTATGTCTTTACTTTCACTGCACACTAATCTGCTGCAGACTCCATGTTGCATCTTAAACCAATCAAGCCATTGATTTGATGCTTTGAAGTTTGCTATTCTTAGCTTTAAAGCAATTTTTATGCTTTTTCCTTTATATACAGTTGTAATCTACAGCATATAGCTCTAAACCATTCCATTAATATTTCTTCATATAGCAGGCGTTTCATGTGCTGCTGTTTTTTTCTCATTGGAACCACATTTTGCTTCCTCAGCCAATCCTGTATTTAAAAATCCCACTCAAGATGAAGTTGTCATTCCAAGTCTTCCAGCCATTTCAGAAATGATTGCACTCAGATTTTTTTCTACTTCCTGAGTAATGTCCGCTATTTCAGAAAGAAAAATATTTTCCTCTTTGCCATTCTGTTTTAAACAATGGTTTAAAGCCTTCTCACATGTAGTAAAACACACAGAATCATGTTGGTTAGGATTTACAAACAATGGTTAGGATTTACAAACAATGCCCAGTGATACATCATGCATGGAGCAACGAAATATTACCAGCAAAATAAAATGCCAACATGTGGTCCAACCATGCAACTATGAACTTTTGCAACACTAATTTGAATCAGCAGCCAAGAGGAAACAGTCAATCAGAATTCAAGAAGCAGAAACATGCATATGCTCATTCTACTCAGAATAGCACACTACTTAGGCAAACTGGAGGCAGCATTGCCAGATCAGCATAGTTTCAAAGAATCGTGCAAGTGAAATAGATTGTTTAATTTCAATTTCCAAGACTGCACATTCTTTATGACAAAATTACTTATACTCCATTTTCATGCCAGATCAGAATGGTTTCAATGAATCGTGTGAGTGAAATAGATTGTTTATAATTTCAATTTCCAAGAGTGCACAATCTTTATGACAAAATTACTTAAAACCCATTTTCATATTTTGTATGTTAAATGCATGTTTTACAAAGTAAAGTATTACATTAAATTGAACAATAACATATTGATTAATTATTAAAATTCAAGTCTCCAGAAATATGACGCTAAATGGGGATTTGTAAAATTGGGATTTTACCTATAGATAAATCAATCTGTTAAGTTTTCACACATTGAAACTAATCATAATTTGTACCATTGGGTTGACCTGTCGTGTATGCTTTTTTTTTTGTCTTTGTTACTACTAGCATTTATTAGAATTCTACATACAAATAAATCTTAAGAAATTTAGTTAATTCTTTTCATATTTATACTTCAGAATAGCCATTGCTATTATTGAATGCTTTCAAATCCAGTAAGCTATGTAAGAAATTGCTGAAATAATTTTTTTTTCCTGCATAGTTTTCTTTGTCCTTAAAAAAAATAAAATTATATGTGAGTGAATGCCAAGCTTTTTGCACAAAAAGCACTGCAGTTGTTAGAGATAAGATGTAAAACTCATGTTTTAAAAAAAATAATATTTTTTGTCTCCCTTTTTCAATGTTCCGTTAAACAAGTTATGTAATGACTTATTTTATGTTAATAAAAACACTTATCAGTCTCTTTATTTAAAATAAAATTCAGAGTCCTTTAAGAAAAAAGTTGTTCTTGAATGTTGTTTTCACGTTCTTACCTTCTATACACTCTATGAAGCCGTATGTTCATCATTATTATCACTCTCATCCTCACCATTTTCTTCTTCATTGGCATCATGTTTTTAGTGCTATTTCTTGGATGACATTAAGAGAGTCTGAGCTTCAGTATAAAGATAGTCATTTTCTTTTTGGGAGCATGTCTTTATATGTAAGGATCAGATGACACAAAGATTTTGTTTGTTGCAAGTCTTGAACATTTTTTTTAATGTAATTTCCTGTATTCCATATAGTCCTTGTTAGACTCTTGTGCTTCTTTGAAATTTTCTCTGCTGATATAAGGACCAATTTTAGCACATTAGCATCATGAATTAGTAGTTGTATACACTTCCTGACATGTAGTACCAACCATACAAGTCAACATCCATTCTAGCCATCTCATGTGCATATTTCTGAAGCACTAGTCAATGTACGAAGGATAATAGCAAAATGAGGAATAAGACATTCCTGCATATCTATAATAGATAATTGCAAGTTTTTAAAGAATCTCCATGTTAGTATTGCCCAGACAAGTGATGGGGTTTGATCTCTCACGCAACTGCCTGTGGTGCCTCAGTAGTAAAAATGGGCATTAAACACAAATCAAAAAAAAAATCTTCTCACGAGTAATTCTAACTTGTTCATTTCTGTGGACCTAGAACTGCAAGGTAATATGAATTGAAGATGTAATGGCAGACTTTTCCATTTACAATAGTTAACTAAAATTGCACAGTCACTTCTGCTTCTTCAATAGGTGTATATAGCTGAAGAAGGGCTTTAATCTGATTTTCAATTCCCATTATAAACTTTTTTGTAAATTCAGTGGTTTCTTTCCTTAGGTGAATACTGATTGGATGGTGGTAGTTTAATGAAGTATAATAATAGTAATAATAATAATAATAACAATAATATTTATTTACTTCAATAAACTTGATGCAAGTTTCTGACATTGTCATTTTATATTTAAAGTAAAGATAAAATTCATTCATCTTTTAAATACATTTATTTATCAATTATATAGTTCTTCAGATTTAGCTTAAAACTAGTACACTTACAATTTTTAAAGGGAATTTGTTATTCAGTATTAATCCTTTAATTTTAGGATCTTTGTTGATTTCAAATTTAGCATTATTCTATGGTAATTCCTTTCCTCTTGTATTACAGTATAATCTCGATTCATCGCTTTTGGAGGGTCCAGGTTTAACAAACGATGGATATAGAAAGTGCATAAATCATGTTCAAAAATAAACAAAGCCAGTATATAAGCAAAAACTTTATTTTGCGTCAATTTTACAAATTACCGTGTACATATTTTACACTTTGTTGTCAATCTAGGGATAACCGTACTTGCTGCGTAGACCCAAGATCGCAGGTTCAATTTCAGTGTTGGTAGATTTTTTTCGGGCGTAAAAAGCTTAAGTATGGTTCTTTCAAGCTGAGGATCCCGTGTCGTAGGTTTACGGTACGTAAAAAAAAACCCCAAACCTGAAAGCAAAGGTCTGTAAGCAAAATTTATCTTTCGTTTTTATCCCTCAACTGAATATGACGCTGATGAACTTAGAAGTTAATGATCGTTTGTAAATAAAACAAATGAACAAAAATCAAAACTTTGTCACTTTCTTTGAAAAAGGTCGTTAACTGACATTTGCTTCTTTTATCTTAATGCGATACGAATTTTCCACGTTCAATGCATTCTGTTGCTCACTCCGTCCATGTCGTAATTGTCATGTGCATAGAATATGCTCATACAGTTTCACATGCTCAGAGCTTCGGCAAACATCGGCATGGCTTCGGCTGCTGTATCATCTTCCTCCTCTTCCTAGCTACACCCCCCCCCCCTTCGTCGCACACTTCAACACTTTGAACGCCACATGTGACAAAGTCCTCGTCACTGCTTCGTAGGTGTCAAAACTGACTGCAATGGCAACTCTGGCCCATTCTCCGCATTATGAACCGACTCTCAAGGCGGCTTATACTCCACCTTACAAAATTTTTCAATTCATGCATTAATTTTCCACAAAAGTGGCAAAAAGCTGAAATGATTTGCATTTTGAAAAAAAGGAAGGGCTCAGTTCACCTATTGGCCGCTCATGTGCTCCCCACAGTGTCCAAAGTGTTCGAACAAACACGATTGGCCCGTTCTGGAGCCTCTGTTAACTCGGTTGTTTCCAGAGCACCAGTATGGCTTTAAACCGAAACATTCGACCACCCAGCAATTACTGAGAGTAGTGGAGAAGGCCGCATTGGGATTCAGGCAGCGCATGTTCTCCGCAGCGGTGCTGCTTGACATGGACAAAGCATTCCATAGCACCTGGCACACGGGGCTTATTTGTAAGCTCATGAGAGCTGGGCTGCCGCGTGCGGTTATAGAGTTAATTGGTAGTTTTCTCTCAAATCTCGCATTCTGTGTCAAAGTTGAAGGTCGAAGATCGGACATACGAATAACACAATGAATTACCCGGATGGGCGTATTGTCACCAAACTCTTCTCTATTTGCATGTTAGATGTTCTTACAACACATAGTGCATCTACTTATCAATATGCTGATGACGTTCTTATTTTGGCTCAAAGCAGAAACTTACATTTCGCACTAACTCAACTTCACCGACACCTTGCCCAGGCGGAGGAATGGAGTGAGAACTGGCGTATGCACGTCAGTGGTAAGAATAGCGAGGCAATTCTCGTCATCAAGCGCCGCAGACCTGCCAATCCGCCGGCTCTGTGCCTACAGGGCCAGGCAATTCCTGGAGAAACCGGGTCAAGTACCTCGAAGTTACCCTGGGCCAGAGACTGACCTTCCAGCCCCATGTGGGAGCACAAGGTGCAAAGGCCCTAGCGGCCACTTTAAAATTCACTCCATTTTTTAAATAATTTGCATCGAATTGCGAATTTATTCCGGCAATAATGTTGTGTGCTAGCGAGGTTTAGGGCTACACTGCTCCATTCTACGTTGCTTATTTGCAAAAGGCGCAAAAAAATCGCCCAAAGGAGATTTTTGGTACTGATTTGTTCTCCATGAAACTTCTGGCCTCGAGCACATTAACGACACCTTAAGGAGACTAGCGCAGAAAACATATGCACTCTGCGTTAGATATCCAAACCAGTTAGTATGCGGTCCCATCCCCGATCCCATCACCCATCCGATTCATAATGTTACTTAACATGTGTCAGCAGATAACAGCTGTACAGAAAGATATAGCCACCTAGTAATCAGGCGCTCTCAAAACCCGGCTCCACAACACCAGGGAGTCGGCCGGCAAAAGGTGCAAGGTACATTAGCTATCACCACCCTGCGGCTCTAAAAGTATCGGCAACTACGGGGAGTTCGATCATTGATTAAGCTAATTTCTTGTGAAATTGTGATTAATACAACTAAAATTTCTGCTTTTCTAGTCGTTGTTATTGTACTTACATTGTTAATATTGTTACATTATATATAAACGGATAAAACACTCAGAAAAAGTCACAGATTAGTAATCACTATATTTCAAACTGCTTGGGTTTTCCTCGGCTTGAAGACAAGTGAAGGTGATAAAAATAAATATTGAATATCGAAGGTGTAACGTTATGCATGGGAAAAGATGAAACAAGCAATACGAGTAAGTGAGGGGGAGGTAGGTAGAAAAAAAATTAGTATGTAAGATTTAAACCCGGTGGTATACGCGCTTTATATAATAATATAACTGCCATTTCTCTATCTCTGAATAAACTTTCAGAGCTATGAGTAGGTTACGCATCAATAAGCCTCAAATTAAAAGCATCATAAAAATCCTACAGTGAGATAAGGCATGTTAGGCAACCGGCAAGGGAGACTTGGTTTTAACAGAACGTCCATGATTGTTCATGCGTAGCGAAACAACAGTAGAAGTTAAACCAATATAAAATGCTTACAAAGCTTACAAGATAACATATATGTGACGTTCTTAGAAGAACAGGTAGCAAATGAAGAAATGTTCAATTCTCTGCATAAATTAGGGCTGCGGAATGAATGGATCGGCATAATTAGCGCACAGGTTTTACATTTAGGTTGTTGGCAAGGATACGAGCCTGCAACGGGACAAGGTAGATTCGAAGGAGATAAGTTTCGGCGAAATATACTTTTAAGGTTCTAAAAGCAAGGCGGGATACAAATCACTTAAAAGATGGATGTATTTTTAAAATATCGTGACATTCTGTCAAAATAGGTCTGATGCTTTCAATTCCAGGCACGTAAGTAGTAACAAGGTTAATAAAGTTTTTATTAGAGGTTTTAGGTTTGCATTGGAAAAGTTTTGTGCACTGGAATTAAACGTGATTTTAAAAGAGAGGAAGGATAATTTTGGTCTTAGAACTTTTGAGCTAGGTGTTTAACATACTTATCAAGAGATGAAAAGTTGTTGCAAAGACGGCCATGAATTGAAAGAGAAAAAGGAATAGATCTTTTGGTATACAAGGAATGACAGCTATTAAAAAGGTGTAAATTGGTAGACTTGATGCGCACAGAGGTAAGAAAAAAGCCATTGCATAAAGAAATAGCAATGTCTAGGAACGTAGCAGCATTGGGAGAGACAAAATAAGTGAACTTAACTGAAACTTTGGAATTAAGATTAGAACTGATCGAGAGACTCTGAGCCACGAGTCCAAAGCACGAACATATTAATATATCTCAGCAATAATAATGGTGCCAAAGGTTCGACTTAAGAAATTCCTCCTCTAAGCTAGCCATAAAAAGATTGGTATTCTGGTGCCCATCGCATTGCCTTTAATTTATGGATAATGTTTGTTTCAAAACTAAACTCATTGCGAGTGAGAACCTGATAAACAAGATGAGAAATTAAATCTGTGGATGGGGTATGAGGAGGTGCTCGAGAGTCCAAGAAATGCCTAAGGCTGTTAATCCATCCATGATGGGAAATGCTAGTATAAAGTGACGTCATATCGATATTGGCCAGAAGTATATTAGAATGTGCCAAACGGTCAACTTTGTGACGGTTGGGTTTGGTTGACTTTGGGCAACAGCAATCTCCTCCGACGATCTACCAGCATCCACCAGACTCCAGGGTACCAGCGGCCGGCACCAGGGCAGCGCCTGAGAAGAGCCGGCCCGGCTGGGCTCCCGCCCCACCTAACTTATCCGCAGCAGGAGAGTGCCTGCGGCAGTAGCCGTAAGTTTTTTTTTCTTTAGGAGGGTCCCCGCCTCCCCTTGGTGGCAATCATCTACATTTGCCTCCCCTACCATGCACTAAGACTACGCTACAGGATGGGTGGGAAGCAAGGTGAGGTTAGTCAGGTACCGCCGAAGCAACCTGAGGTTAGTGGGTAATCACTATAAAGACGCCCAATATATAAGGGAGTATATCAGACTAGAGTAGGGCTAGGTTGCTGGCCTTGACACAGAGTGCCCAGGTCAGGACCTATAGGTGTTAGTGGGATCTAAGGTGAAGGTATCGTGCTTATAAATGATTTGGTGTACTTGACGTTTACGACGTGGTGATCTGTTGGCCACCCCGTTGTGTAGAGGCGAGTCGAGGTCTTGGTCCTTGAGGCTTACTGTCACTGGAACATGTAGAATAATTCGTGGGTGTGGTGAAGCAGGGAATATATGTTCGAGTATTATGAGTTAAGTTTTGTGATGTTAGGATCAGTGTTCTGGGTGTCATTCGTGTCCGCCATTGGCGTTAGTCAATATTGGTCGTTTAGTTTAATGATTAAGAACTATGCATCTGAGAAGAGAGTCCGCCGTGGGCGTTTGTCCTTATGAATATATAGCATATATAGTATACAATTTTTTTGTTAAATATATGTATATACAAATTACTAACTCCTATTTACTACTTTGCGCTACCGATCGTCATCTGATGAGGGAGGCCCAGTTTCCCTCGAACCGCCCCGGGTGGTATGTTCGCGGGGACTTGTTGGACCAATGGCTGGTCTTTGGTTGTTGATGGGCATAGGACACTGAGATATTTTTGTATGTTTAGTTGTTTGGAGTTTTTGGTTAAGGGAATCGTGCGATCGAATATAGCAAGTTGTTGAGGTGGTATTGTCAAGTTTGATGCTGAAGGTCCGACCCGTCAGATAATGTGCAATAAGTTTTATCATTGTGACGCTAATTTTTTGTGATTTAAGTTTGTACAGGAGGCCCAGGTGATATACCGTGTCAAAAGCTCTTTGGATGTCTAGAAAAACTATTCCTGTTGACCTCTTATTATTGAAACCTTGAGTTACATGTTCGACACATCTTGTGAGCTGCTGTGTTGTCGAATGTTTGACTCGGAAACCGAATTGTTCGTTGATAAGTATTTGGTGCTTAATTACATGCGCATTAAGGCGTTTAGCTATAATTTTTTTTGCTACTTTATTTATTCCAATTAGAAGGCTGATGGGCCTATAGTTGCTTGTATCTGTGGCATCTTTCCCTGGCTTGGGGAACATGAGAACTGTGGCTAGTTTCCACTGGTTGGGATAGTAGCCGTTCTGTATGCAGTAGTTAATGATTTCGGTTAACCTGTGCAGCGCTTTATCTGTAAGGCGTTTTAGTACCAAATTTGGTATTTCGTCTGGGCCTGGAGCCTTCCGTTCGTTGAGGTGTGATATTATCCATTTGATTTCGCAGATGTGTGTTTTACGTATTCTGTTGTGTGTGGGGGCTGTTAATAGGTTGGAAGTGGTTTCTTCTACGTGGGTGGTAAAGGTGTGGTCCTGCGGTGTGTCGTTAGGCTGACATGCGGTTTCCAGGTCGTCCGCCAAGGCCTCTGCTGTGTCTTTGTTTGTTTCAGCGCGGTCGCTGGGATTTCCGGGTCTGCGGAGGGGCGGTATGGTGACTGGTTCCTTAATTAATCGTTTTGTTAATTGCCATATTTGTCCGTTGCCTGGCTGCATACTTGCAAGTGTTTTGTTCCATTGTTCTTGCATTCATTGTTTGACACGCGTTTTAATTTCACTATTAAGAGTGGTTATGTTGATTTTATGCATAAGTAGGCGTGTTCGTTGCCACTTGCGTCTTTCATAATCCCTCTCGTGAATGAGGTTTAGTACGTCTGGGGGTATGTAAACTCCTTTTTTTGAAGGTTATTTAAGCGGAACTGCTGCAACTACTGCCGCTTGTATGGCTGTTTCGAGGTTTACTGTGGTTAGTTCTGTGTCTTCGGGAGTTTGGGGGGTGTGACGGCTGGAAGTGCTTAATCTAGAACTGCTGCAAATAGTGGCCAGTTGGCTAGGTTATAGTTTCTCCTGAGTGGTAGTGGGTTGTGTGTGGGTGGTTTGTGTATATCCAGCTGTATCGCATAATGATCGGATGCTAATGTGTCTATGACCCTAAGGCTGCATCTGTGTGTGATATTGTTGAGTAGCGCCAAGTCTAGTGTATGTGGCTGGTGCTTTCTGTTGTACGGGATTATGTACTGGTTGTCTTGTGCGTGTCAGTGAAGCGTGTTTCCCGCTGTATTGTTATTTGTGCATCCCCATGACTCGTGTATTGCATTGAAGTCTCCCATTGCTATTAATCGTTCATTCAGTTGGGTAATGGTATCGAGATCCGCGGTAGTTAGTTGCCCCGGGGAGTTGTATATGCTGGCTATCGTTATGTGTTGGTTTTGTATGTAAACTGTTACTGCCGTGGCCTCAGTGTGCTGGAGTTGTATGTGTTTAAGGTTGTGTGGGATTGTATTGCTCGCCAGTATGGCTGTTCCACCAGAGGCCTTGCTGTTAGGTTTGTCTGATTTGTAAATCTTATAGCCCGGAACTGTAAATCTTGTCTTGCTGTTTAGGAATGTCTCTCCTAGGAGAGCTACTGGGATGGAGTTGGTGGTGAGATAATGTGTTATATCATTTAGTTTGGACCTGGCTCCCCTACAGTTCCAATATGGCACCCTAAAGATAGCCTCGTAAGCCATTAGGTGGCTTGTGTAAGGGGTGTGCGTAAATGCGAACTCTTCTACTTTACTTTCAGTAGCATGAGAGCTAGTTGAGCTACATAGTCCACAAATACAGCAGGTACCTTATCTGGATCTCCCTTGGCGACAATTTTTTAATATAGGTCGTCACACCTACTTACTGCTCTTTGGTAACCTAGATCGAGCTTCCCTTCGCCTAGGCATTTGATGGTCTCGTTGAGGTGAAAGTGTGACTCCTCGTTTGGGCGTGTAATAAGTTTGGTGGGTTTTTGATGGGGGTTGGAGGGAGGGGGAGTGTGTCTGGGTTTGGTGGTCCAGTTTGAATGCTAGTTGGGGTGGGGGTATGGGTATTTCCCTCCCGGTTATGACATTGGTTGCGGGCGTCCACAGTTCCGTCATTTACTACATTCGGCAATTGTTGCCTCGGTCTCGGGTCCTTTTGTCGCGCCTCTCCTGTGGCTCCAGATCTCAATTCAACTTAGTTGGCAGGAGGGGGCGGAGGGTTAGTGAGCCCGGCATATGTTCCGCGGTTACTAGACACAAGGTCCCACATATATGGTGGCCTAGGTTTAGTTGGGTTAGCATGAGGACTAATTAATGCGAGGTATGCTGGGCATCCACCCACCAGGCACCATGGCTGGTTTGGCCGCATAGGGTGCATTTTCTTGCCGGGGATTGGCATTGGCTTATATGGTGGTTACCCGCGCATCTGCTGCGCACCTGGGAGGCGTGGCAGTTCTTCGCTATGTGTCTAAATCTCATGCATTTGCTGCATTGAGTGGGTGAAGGAGGAGGCACATAGTCTTCAACACATACCCTACAATGCAGCAGGTCTGTTACGGACTTGATTGCATTTGAGTCCAGTTGATTGGGCATTTCAACTAAGAAAATCGGGACATGTGTCCGCAGTTTTCTAGAAAATAATTTGGAAGTCTTATTTACTGGTAGTGCTAAGTGTGTCAGCTCATCATGGAGCTCTTCTTCGCGTGTATTTCAGTAGAGGCCTTTGATTACCACTTTGTAGGTGTGTTCCTCAGGCCGTTGGGTTACATGGAAGGGGACTTTTTCAGTTTTGCAGTAGTGGATAAAGTTTTTATAGTCCTGAAGGGTGGTGAATTTGAAACCGCGATAGCCGTTTCTGAATTGCGACACGTAAAATTTGGGTTTGTACAGTGTGTCAAACCGTTTTGTCAGGGCTACTAGGCTTACTCTGCAGTAGTCTGCCACGTAGATCTTTGAGAGGTCTTGCCTGTCTTTGGTCATTTAGTTTACCTGTGCAGTTTGTGAAGTGGTTGCTGATGCTGCTTGCTACTCCTCTTCTCTGTTGGCGTCGGGCTGCAGTTCCATCTCTGCAGATTCGTCTATCACGAGGCGGTCCATACTATCATCGCTGGTGTCTGCTTCTGTCGGGGTCGAGTTCTCTATCTCCGGCGGCTCGCTCCGTCTTTCTGTCTCCGTCTCCAGGTGGCGTCCTTTGGTCCTAGTCGGGTATCGTCCTGTCTTTGTCATGTTGGTCAGAAAAACTTGTAAGTAAATCTAAGCTAGAAGGATTGTGAAGAAACGAAGTAAATAGAGAGCCTACTAAGTCTACTGCACCTTGGCGTGTATGGAACCCTTAAGATAGTAGCCTTCTGTTGCAGTAGAGTCCTAACTTAAAAATAACCTTTAAGGGGGAACTTATATACTAGATAGTGAAAGAGGAAAAAAGTGTCAGTTAAAAAAATAGAGCAAATAGAGGGCGCTAAAAATCTCGAACTGCAGAGGGCCTGTACCGCCTAGTGAGCCAGTCGGGAGACTGTTGACTGCGGCCTTGCTGTTCTACCCTTCGAACGCGAACAAATCTGGCAGGCTGAGGTGAGTGCTCAGCCTGTGTATGAATGCTGCGTTCCTACCCTGTGTTGGGCTTAACCGCAGAGACGGGATGGGGGTTGTAGGGTGATAATGCTGATTTGGTTTAGGGGTGGATGGATTGTGCAGAAAAAGCTAATCCTTGTTGAAACGGGCGGATATGTCATCCTTGGAGTTTGCATGATATGCGCATGTTGTTCACTGCGTTGTGGACAACATGATTATATCGTCAACTAATTTTGCTGTTGTTAATTTTCTGTTTGTTACTGATGGGGAGTTTGGAATGTTTTTTCTATCGCTAGGTTATGCCTCTTGGTTATCCGAGGTGGCCACACGCTAGGCGTGGCACCTTGAATTTGGGCTTATTCCTATTGCGACAGGGGTAGCTGCCATGTGATCGAACGAGAGCGCTCTCATGAAATGGTAATTTGGCGTAAAATTTTGTGGCCCGGCGTCTGATTTCCTCCTCGATATATGGGAGGGAAGAACTCTCATGTAGTAGCCTAGATGGAAAGCAGCGATATACAGAATAAATGGTCCTAAGTCCTTTATTCTGTGCCCTTTGCAGAAGTGCGAGCCAACTGACAGCTGCCATACCCCAGATTTCATAGGCATATAGCATGACAGGGATGACCAGGGCTTTGAAGAGGTGAACTTCAGGTAAACTGGCATCGCCTTGGAACTGAATACAGGGTACAGTTGAGCGATTGCTCCCTGCTCCCTGTGAGCAGTCCCGGTTATGTGTTCCCGGAAGGTTAGACCTTTATCTAGATGCACCCCCAAGTAGGTTGTGGAATTGTTCCATCTTATCATTTGCCGTCGTATGTTAGTGTGGGGGTGTTTGCGGGTACGCTGCGTTTTGTGAAGATTATGGCGTTGCTCTTTGCCGGGTTGGTTGACATTCACCAACGCCCACACCCCCTTTCGATTAGGTGTAGTAGTCTTTGTATGGGAATGAAAGCTATGTTAGAGTTTCTATTTGTTTTGAATAGTAGGGCGTCATCTGCGTATTGATCAGTGGTGACGTCTGCTGCTTGAGGGAAGTCATGTATATGATAAACAGAATTGGGGAAAGAACAGAGCCTTCGGGGAATCCGCCGCTTATCGGCCTTAGTATCGAGTTGTTTCCCGCCACCGCTACTTTGAAAGTGCGATGCTTGAGATATGAGTGTATAAGATGAATGTAGTTTTAGGGAAGCTCCAGCTGAATGAGTTTGCACAGGAGCCCGGCGTGCCAGGTCGTCGAGAAGGCCTTTTCTACATCCAAAGACACCGCTGGGGTGAAGGACCCCTCCTGAAAACCCAGGGCTGAGGCCTTCACAACTCTCAGTAGCTGTTGGATAGTAGAGTGCCCAGGTCGCAAACCGAATTGGTGAGGGGGTATGGCTTGAATGTTTCCCAACAAGGGAAGCATACGGGAAAGAAGTAGTCTCTCAAACACTTTTGAGAGAGTAGAAAGGAGACTGATTGATCGGTAACTGGAGGGGTGAGTTGCGTCTTTGCCTGGCTTCAATATGCATATCACCCGCGCCTCCCTCCACTCTCGTGGAAAGTGGCTCAGGCTGATGCATATATTGAACACTTTTGTGACAAAGAGCACAGCCTTGAAAGGAAAGTTTCGGAGCATGAGGGGCGTTACCCCATCAGGTCCGGCAGCCTTTTTCAGATTCAGACGCTGAATTGCGTCCTGGACTTCGTGGGGGTGAAAGATGGGAATCCTCAAGTCATCTTCATCCCGCAGCCGTCGAAAGTATCGACGGACGTCGTGACGAACCCGACTTGAGAAGGTGTCGTCCTGGGGGTCGTCTCTGGGCCTGAATAGGCGTTCCAGATAGTCAGTCAGCGAAAGCATTGGCTTTGGCTTCTGGGTCGTATACGAGGCCTCGGTTGCCATGGATTGGTCGGGAGGCTTTGTCTTTTTGTTCACGGAGGTTCTTTGCAATCCTCCACACGTCGCCATCAATCTAGTTCTGTCTTGCCATAGTGTCCTCCCACGCGAGCTTTTTGTGCTGGCGGAGGCAGGCGCTAATTTGGCGGCGCAGGGTCCTTAACAGAGCTCGATGATGCGGCGTGCGGTGACTCTGGTACAGTCTGCGGGCGGCCCAGGAGTGACGGATGAGGAGGTCCAGGTTGAGAGGAATGACTTCTGGATGTAGAGGAGGGGAGGTGTGGATGGTGAGACTATGAATGACTTTGGTGACTGCCAGGGAGAAGAATGAGATTGCATTTTCTAGGGAAGGGATGTCTGTGATTTTGGGGTTGGGAGGGATAATAGTGCCGAGGCAAACCTTTACGCTTTTCCAGTCAATCTCGCGGTTTGTACCTGCAACATCTTGGCTGGCAATCCTAGTGTTGATTTCGGCTAACACGGGGTTATGATCGGAATGAAGTGCGTTGATTGATGTGAGGGTGAGATGATGTGGAAAGTGTTTGAGTATCGTAAAGTCGATGACAGAAAACTGCCCTGTCTAACGGATGATGGGTGGGTTGCCAGGGGCCCTGTACTCTAAGCTGAGGGTCCTGATCGATTAAGCGAACGATTGCTTTGCCTCTGCTATCCTCGCGGTAACTGCAATGCCAACGAGGATGTTTGGCATTGAAGTCACCCGTGAGGATCATACTGGGATGTAGGGCGAGGAGGGACTAGTAGTCAGCCACCACAAAGGCTCTGGATGGGGAGTGGTATGCAGATACTATTAATACCTCAGTGCCACCAAGTTCCACAAAGACGGCTGCGGCCTCTAGGGTTTGTAGTTGCGGGATCTGGATTGAGTGGTGGACTACGTTCCTCTGGATGTAGATCGCTGTGCCGCCGCCGGAAGACGGGAGGTGGAGTGTTAATGGAAGTGCGTCTCGCTGACTAATATGGCGTCTAGGGCAAACCGGGCTGAAAAATGATGAAGCTCGTACCTCTTGTCGGCAAGGCCATTGGCGTTCCAAAATGCGAACCTGAAAGAGATACGAGACCTAGTTCTACCCGCCATCCTGGGTCGCCTGGTTGCTGTCGACAAGAAGGGCGATAGCCTCAAAAACTATCATCATCTTCCTGGAGGAGTCTGGAGCTTGACGGAATCGGGTGAAGAGCTCCTGCAACTTCCTGCCACATGTCTGCCACAATTGTGACAGCTTTTGGAGCAAGTCCAAGGTGCTTTCGCCTTGTTGAGTGCGGGAAGAGTTGGGGGTGGATCTTGGAGGCGTTTGCGTCTCCTGGGTTCCCCCCTGCTGGGGAGTGCTCGGCCCCTCAGCAGCTGGAGTTCCTGGGAGGGCGCGGATGCCTCTGAGGCTTGGGAATTGGTTGGGGTGGAGCTTTTGAAGTCGTGTGTTTTGGTTGTTGTGTAGCCTGTTTTTTAGCTTGCAAAATGCGCCGAGCATCAGAGGGCTGTTCTTGTGCTGCTGCTGCTGCTTAGGTGTTAGCAGTGCCTGGTGTCGTGGCCTTGATGGATGTGGAGGTGGCTGCACTGCCTGGTGTCACTGTTACAGGCGGTGCCGTGGTTGAGTTGGGTGCTGAGTTGTCCGGCTGGACCCTGCGGTTGTTGGTGTTGCTGATAATCCTCAGCCTTGTAGGGCACCTTCCATAGCACGCCATGTGGTCCCCCTTGCAGTTAGCACAAGCTGGAATCTCCGTGGGAGCGCGCTGACAGGCCTCACGGGGGTGGGGGCCACCGCATCGGAGGCATCTAGGGTTCCGGGAACAGAACTCACTAGAATGGTTAAAACCCAAGCAGCGGTGGCATTGTGCGGGGCCGCCAGGGCGTCGGGGTGTTTCAATCTTTATGCTGAGGTAGCATAAAGACGAAAATTTGTCTATCGCCACCTCAGGGTCGTCAGCCTGCTCTACTATCACCAGGAATAGGGGGATGGGCACACTTTCTGGTGGGTTTTCGCCTTGAGCGGGCTTTGTAAGTGGTTTGATTTATTTGGGTTGTATACCCCGGCGTTTGAGGTCGCCAGCGATATCCCTCACCGGAGTATCCGCTGGCAGCCCTCGGATAATTCGTCGAATATCTCGAGATTTGTCGACGGCAAAGGAAAAGTGTGAAATTCCTCGCCGTTTCAGGTTAGTAAACAGGCGCTGGCGGTCTTCTGCACACCTAGCCTGAAATCTGTAAGCATTTCCCTTCCTAATAATCTTGCACTCGGCAATCAGGGATGGCATTACTTCCTTTAGGAAGGCCGTAACCCCCTGAAAGGAGTCCACGATTATTGGTGGGATGTGGCGTCTAGGAATATTAGAAGTAAGATAACTACTACTATCTGCTAAAGTTGTTGGTTTTTCAGCTGTTCTGGAGCCTTCTGCCTCAAAATGAGGTCGGGTTCGCCGCTTTCGTTTACCGGCTACCACTTGAAACTCAGCATCATCCGCTTCTAAAGCTAGAGCGGATGAGCTGTCGTCCTCCATATATGAGGAGTGTACTGAGAAGATGGAAGTCCTCTCACAATCGGATGAGAAATCAGTGAGCGAATCGGCACTGCTGTTGCCGGACTTATTTTCCGGCTTTTGTCCTGTTCGCAAGGAGAACGTTCTCGCGAGGGGCTGTCATCCTTGCACTTGGCAACATTGTGGGTTATCTCACCACTTGCTTTACGCACTCAGCGAGGTTTACGTTTTTTTTTTCTTTAGGTCAGACTGGTGATTTATCACCTTCTTTGTAAAAGTTGAGGCCTTCGCGGAGCTCTGACTGTCAGAAACTCCCGCAACAATTGTGCTTTCTGCAGCACTTGGGTTCATAGTAAAGTTAGCAGTAATTATAAAGCACTATAAAACACAGGATAGACACTGTGCATTGCACAACTAATGTGCAGTGCACTACTTTCTTCACACGATTGAGCACTAACCTTATTTTATATTATTGTGGTGTCCAGAAAAACAAAAATGTAGAAAATACAATGGTGAAGAAACACAAAGTTTAATTCTTTGTTGGCTGCTGCATGGCGGACGCGAACGAGCGCGCCCACCTGTTGTTGTAGAGAAGGAAATTACACAGTGTTAATTTCAATGTCAACCAATAACACACTTAAAAATCAGACACACCCTCCAGGGTGAGATGGATGGTGGAGTAGTAAAGTAACTGTACCCCAACCTCAGAAATGGCATAAAAACCGATCCACTCCTCTCCTCCTTCCTCGAAGAAAAGAACAGATAGTGGGTGCTAAAAAGCCCGAAAGTCAGCGGACCAACCCCAAAAAGAGGCGCCTAGAGACCAGTCAGAGACTCTCTGCCCAGCAAAAATGCGGGTGCGCCTGTAAGAAGCTGCAGGTAACGGGCGCTGCGGCCGCGGTTACCGACACGGCGACTCTCACTCGCTGCTACCTGGCCGTCGGACAAGTTCCCCGGCGAACAGTCTCTGTAGCTCCGGTGCACTGCGAGAGTCGCTTCTCCCTGGTGTGGCTCTTAGAAGAGTCGGAGCGACTGTGTGCCCGCCTGATTGATTTGATTTTTTATTGAACTATAATTCCCTGGGCTGGTACATGGGGCAGCCTTACAGGTACATAATATACATAAGTTCAGCATTTACATAGACAGTTTTTGAGTGAAAAGTTTTTGTTGGAAGCCCATGCGGGGGCAATGAGCTTGCCAAGGGGAACAGCTTCCTGTGATGGTGCGAAGACTGAGACTTGTTTAATGGCACATACATATAAGGTGAAATTAATACATAGTTAACTTAACAGACTTATAATTAAAAATCCTATCCTATACTTAATAGTTAATATTTACAAGTATATATACAGTTCACGGTGATGCCAGAAAAGTGGTTTCAGTTTGCACGGAGATGTTTATAGAAAATGCGTATGCGTTTATGCTTGCGGTGGAAAGGCTCCGCCTGGCCTATTTTTTGTACTTCTGGGTTGGAGTGCGTTCATATGGAGGCCCATGCGTTTGTGCAGCGGTTGTGCAGTGTCTGTAGGAAGGTGGGATATAGTAGTTCTTTGTGAATAATTTTGTTAGGTGTTAGGATCGGCACACTTAGTATTTTCCTGAGGCAGATTTTTGACGGGATTGGAGGGAGAGTAGGTTGGTTTTGCTGGTGTTTGACGAAACTAGGCAGGCGTACAGGAGAAATTGTTGGATAAAGGATTGGAAGAGGATCAGGTTTGTCTTAATGCGGATGTGCTTGCTGTGCAGTAGTGCGGTGCTGACATATGTGCGTTGTTTGGCCTTTTGGATCGTTTGCTGAATGTTCGCGTTCCAATTGAGTTTTTTTATCAAAGGTTACGCCCAGATATTTAACAGTAGGTTGGCACTGCAGTCTACGTCCTTGTAGAGTGATGTCTATGTTGTTTTTCCTGGTTTTGGTGAAGTGTATTAGTTGTTTTTTGTCGGAATTTATCGCTAATTTCCAGAGGGCAACCCAGGTCAGGAATTTGCCCAGGTAACGTTGGAGCTCCCTCTGGTTGTATTTTGGGTGTGTATGGTGGATGTATATGGCAGTGTCGTCGGCGTAGAGTATCGTCTTACATCTGCGGTCGGAGGGAATGTCTCGAGTGTACAAGGTGTACAGATAAGGAGCTAAAAGTGCCCCCTGTTGCACACCAGCTGGCATGGGTAGGATTTGGGAGTTTTCTTTCGGGTACTTGGACGTAAAAGCGGCGTTCTTGAAGGTAGCTGGCCAGCATCGGGATGTATAGCTTGAGTGGTGATAGCTGGTGATACAGCTCTTAGAGGAGGCCATTGTGCCAGCACCTGTCGAAGGCCGCTTCTACGTCCAAAAAGAGGGGCAGTGTGCTGCTGCCATTGTTGAACTGTGTTGTGATGTCATCAGTTAATTTTAATATCTGTACTTCCGTTGAGTGCAGTGGACGACACCCGAACTGTTGTTTGGGTAAGGCTGTGGATTCTGTAAGTGAGTTCTTTATTAACTGGCTAAGGATTTTTTCCAATACTTTTCCCATGACTGGAAGGAGGCTGATCGGCCTGAAGTTTTAGGGATTTTTCCGATCTTTGCCGGTTTTTGGGATCATGATAATTTTGCCTCCTTCCAGGCTTGGAGAAGGTAATGAAGGTGGAGGCAGGAGTTGAGGAATTGAGTTAGTTGGACTAGGGTTTTCAGGGGAAGGTGTTTCAGGTCCTCGTTTCGAACACCGTCCAGTCCGGAGGCCTTGTTGTTAGGGAGGGACTGGAGTGGTTGTAGAGTTGGAGGGGGGTGATTTTTGGAAGCGGAGGAGGGGGAGGTTGGTTCGTCCACTGCTGAAACCAGTTGTTTACCGTTTGTTCGTGTACCGCGTCTTGTGCCGGGTTTTCAGTGAAGCGTCGAGTGAGCATCTCGGCGAAAACCTGTGTTTTTTCTTTAGGTAGAAGGATTGTCCCTTGAGTGGTGACCAGTGGCTCTGATCGTGGGCCTGTTTCAGCGGAGGTTTTAAAGGCTCGCAGGGGTGCCCATATGGAGGCATCTTTGTTGGTGACTTTGAATAATTTTGTTTCAAAGAGCTCTTGTCGTTCTAAGTAGACTTGATCCCTGATAACATGTCGAAGCCATTGAGCCAAAGTTCGGTAAACTGCGAGCCTTGTGTATCTCCACTGTCGCAGGTATTTCCTCCTGATGGCAAGCAGCCTCTCAATGTGGGGATAGGTGGTGTAGGAGGTAGGAGCAGGAGCGTTTGTGGTGGATTTTCTTTTTGCCGTCCTTATAGAGGCTGTAAGGGCTGCTAACCCTATTTCTAGGTCATGGGTTGTTGCGTACCTACGTCTGGGCTCGGCCATTTGGTGCATGAAAACTTTGTAATGAGACCAGTGTGTGGCTGGTATCTGCGTTTTATTTGTGCGCATGTAGGTGGCACGGCCACCTATGTGGAATTTTATGGGAAATTGGTCCGAGCCCAGACTGTAGTACACTTGTAGCGTGGGGGGATATGGATTCCTTTGTATATGACAAGGTCTAGAGTGTCTGGAGAATGGAGGGGTTTTGGTGCCAGTAGGAATGATCAGGGGCAGTTCTAATTTGTAGGTTGTGTTTTAACAGGACAAAGTCAAGCAGGACTTGACCAGCTCTGTTGCAAGCTCTGGAATTCCAGAGAGTGTGCCTTGCGTTAAGGTCTCCTGCATTAATGATTTTAGCATGTATGTTGACTAATTTCTCCAGATTTCGGATCATTCCTTCCGGGCTTGTGGTGGGGGGGGGGGCGGTAGGTTGCTAGGATGGTGATCAGCTGGAAGTTTATGAGGACCTGCACACCTGCACAATCCAGAAATTCCAGTTGAGGCAGAGTCAGTGCTGTGTTTACTAGTAAATTGTTACGGACGATGACTGTAGTGCCAACCCCCGGCCGTTGCCCAGGCCTGTAGGTCATAACCTTTTAGATGGAGTTTCATGTGAAGTTTTAACTGCGTTTCGCTGACACAAGCAACATCTATTTTTTGTTGGTGCAGGAAGGATTCTAATTCGTAGGTGTGTCCAAGTGCGCCGTTCGCATTCCATAGGAGTGCGTTTATTGTGGTGGAGTTAGGGTGTTGTCGTGCAGCCATTATACGACATTTTCAAGGAAGTTGAAAATTGCCTTCAGTTTTTCAGCAAGGCCATTCGCTGACTTGAATTTAGCTATTGTCGTTTTTAGGTAGCTGAGTAGCTTGCTGAAGTTAATTTCCTTAAAGAGAGACAGAAACTCTTTAATGGTTGATGTCTCTGGTGATGTTGTAGTTGATGGTAATGGTGTTGCGTTGTTGTGTTGGCAACACCACTCGTGGTGGCTGCGAACGACACACCTGGGCGTACCGGGGCATTGTGGGTAAAAGGAGTGGGGGGTGGGGAGGCTTTGCTTAGCTGAGGATATCTACCTAGACAAGGTGAGTAATTCTCGGCGGTCTCTCTCATTCTAAAAAGTAATACATCCCCTATAGTTTGAAGGATGTTCGCTCTGGCAGTTGGTACATGTCGGAATAAAGTTAGGAGTGGCTTTGTTCGGGCAGTCTTTGACAATGTGGAGACCGCGGCACAGGACGCGGCGGGGCGTAAGTGAGAACATTTGATGAGAATGTCCTAACTGCTGGCAATTGTAACATTGCGCTAAGTGATACTGCGATCTCTGGTGCTCTACTTTGATTAAGACGTTCATAATTGATCGTTCTTGTATAAAGTGTTTGGATTTTTCATTCTTTTCCAATGTGACAAGATATAGAGGAATGGGCCTGCCTCGGGCCTCCAGCTGTTTGCATTGTTGGAGAGGATAGCCTTTGGCCTTGACGGCTTCAGAAATATCCTCTGGTTCCATGCCGGAGGCAGACCCCGGATGACATAGCGATAAGGTTGTTCAGTCTTAGGTATGAAAGAGTAGTATTTTATGACTGCCTTTTTAACTCTACTAGTGTGTCTTTAAAGCACTGTAGGTCCTTCAAGAGGACCTTCAGGCCGTGTGTTGTGTTCTGAATCGTGTAGTCCTTGTTGGGACATGTTTTGTGTAAGATCTGTGTGAGGCCCTTGAGGAGTGAGTTATCGGGTATGATGATTCTAGGAGGCCTCTGCGGGAGATGTCCCGCTGTGGATTGTACTGGTGTGTTGCTTGGTGTCTTCGGTTGCGTTTTGGCAGCCAGGGAGGGGCCTGGATGTTGCCGGGCAATTGTGGGGGAGGTATGTGGGTGTGGAGTTGGTTTGGTGACGATGCTTGCCGTGGGGGTAGGAGCGGTTAATGGCTTGGGAGGAGTTGGTTGTGGATGGAACAGCTGTCGTTTTGTGTGAGATTTTATGCATGCTGTGCGTGTTTTTGGCTTGTGGTCCTCCGTGTCGTCATCACTTGACGATAGGGAGTCGTACTTGTTTTTTTTTTTTTGTAGTGATCTGGAAAACTTCTGAGTATCTTTTGGGGGTAGGTGTGGTTTGTTTCCTGCCATCGTCGCTGCCAGTGGAGCGGTTTCGTTTTTGAAGGGGGTGGTCCAACCTTGATTGATTTGGTGCAGTTCCTTTCTTTTTGAGGATATTTCCCTGATGCAGCCTTCCAAACTTTGAGCCACAGCAATCCAGCGAGAATCAGTCGGCTGCAAAGCTTGCAAGGTTGTTCTGTAGCCTAGTTGTTACCTCTGCAATTTAATAAGTTTTTTCTCTAGAGCAAGATGTTGAGAGGATACATATAGATGGTTTTGATTTGTTGACTTAAAACTAGATTCACTTGTTCCACTATGGGAGCCTATGGCTCTTTTGTCACTTGTTTGTTCACCGTTTTGCATATTAGCACTGTTGTTTGAGGAGATGTTCACGTTCAGCGTGACGATGTCAGAGCACTTTGGTTTTTGGGTTGTTGCACTGCACAAGGGGGGAACCATTTTCCACCGCTTGCACTGGTGGCCATGGTTGCACTTTTCACTGCTCTATTTACACTGTGGATGTTGACCAGTTTGGGGCAGGCTGCGTGGGTAGCACCCTGCGTTGGCTGTGGAGGGTCGTTTTATGCCAGGTCCGCGCCCTCACCCCACCTCCCAGCACACCTTGGACCCCACATTTCTGCAGGTGATAGCGAAGATACCCCTCCATCTCCAGATCAGCTTCGCCGCATTTCTATCCGAAGTACTCCTCCACCGTCCCCGCAGAAACCATCCTCTGCCACTCTGTTTTCTCCTTCCTCCTCCAACATGGCTGCTAGACCAAATCAAGTTGCTGATATAGCCAATCTGAAGGCTTGCTCCTGGAATGCCCATGGCATACGGGACAAGCTCCTAGAGTTAGCCCACTTCGTAGCTGTTCACCAAATCCAGGTGCTAATGGTTCAAGAGACCTGGCTAACTACTGCGTCCAGAGCCAACATACTGTCTGCTACAGATCCGTCAGAGCGGATGGTTACGGTGGTACAGCCATCTATGTCAACGCCTCCTTGCAGCATCACCAGTTACATCTACCTCAGCTAAGCAATATGGAGGTGACCGGAATTCAGCTTCAGACTAGATCCGGCCCAAATCAACTTCTATTCAGTTTATATCCCGCCTGGAAAATCCATATTGCCAGGGGAACTCCGCCATCTATTTAGCTCCCCCACAGCAACTATTGCTATGGGGGATTATAATGCTAAACACACAAACTGGAATTATGCGGTCATCTGCCATCGGGGAACAGTGTTACACAAGTTCATTACCGACCGCGGCCTAGCAGTGCTGTATCCTATCTCTCCCACCATAACCTATGGCGACAGACGCCCACCAGATTGGCTGGACATTGCAGTCGTGTCCAACATTAGCCGACATTCAAACCTATTCACCCTACCAGAGCTCACATCGGACCACTATCCAATTCTCCTCCTATTCTGTTCCCGACCATAACTCAAACCTCTCCGCTCAACACCAAACCCCAGAAAAACCAACTGGAGCACTTACACAGCACTGCTAGCCGGGAACACTCCACTACTAACACCATGTTCCGCAGCATCTGAGGATGATGCTTTAATTGAAACTATAACATGTGCACTACAACAGGCGATTAAATTCTCCACACCAGCGCCCAGAAGGCGGTCTAGACAGACTACCCTCCCCCACCACTTGCGACAGCTGATTGCGGAGAAGAATCATGCCAGACGTCGTTACCAAAACTCACGCAGTACGCAGGACAAGCGTGAGACAAACCGTCTCCAATCATTGCTGAGACTTGAGCCCAGGGAGTACGCAAATGAAGAATGGGAACGTCGATTGTGCGAGCTTAACATCAATGACGCTTCCTTATGGCGCATATCGAAAGCTCTTTTACGACTCCCTGAATCCAAGAGACCACTAGTATCGGGACGGAGAATTGCCGAATCTTAAAGGGAAAAAGTGGAGATGATGGCTGACCACTTAAGGCCACATTTACACCATCGGACACACCAAACTGGGATCATATTCACACGATTGAAAACACTGTAGAGCGGTTTCTGCATAACTCCTTCGATCAACAAGAGGTGGAGTTAACAAACCGGATCGAGTTATCCAACCTATTAAACAGTACCAGACCATACAAGGCCCCAGAGCACGATGGGATCACATACTCTGCCCTCAGCGCCCTGCCCGTTGCATGGATTGAGCTCATTGCGAACCTCTACAACTGCCTACTGAGAATAGACCACTTTCCCAAGAGCTGGAAACACGCGAAAATTATCACAATCAAAAAGCCAGGTAAGGGTCCACAAGATCCCCAAAACCACCGCCCGATTAGCCTGCTGCCTGTTCTCAGTAAGCTGTTCGAGAAGGTGCTACAATCTCGACTACAGAAGCCGCTCGACCTCCACCAAGTGCTGCGACCTGAACAGTTTGGGTTCAGGCGCCAGCACTCCACAACCCACCAACTGCTCTGCATGGTGGATGAGATAATCAAAGGTTTCAATAATCAATACTTTGTACCGGCGTTATTTTTAGACATCACGCGGGCCTTTGACACTGTCTGGCACCAAGGTCTCCTACACCGCCTCATACAATACAACATACTTTCTTACCTTATACATCAAATCGCATCCTACCTCAAATCCCGAACCTTCGCCGTCTCAGCCACAGAAGTGCTATCCTCTCTCCGACCTATAAGTGCAGGAGTTCCGCAAGGCAGTGTCCTCGACCCGATTCTATTTTTGACCTATATTAATACCTTGCCATCCTACCCAGGCTACTCGCTGTATCTCTTCGCAGACGACACCGCAATCACAACCACCTCTACACGTCATCACGTTGCCGTTAGAAGGCTGCAACTTTGTGCAGACCAGCTAACCACGTGGCTCAACACCTGGAGATTGGCTGTCAACCCTATCAAATCCCAGGCAGTCACTTTTACCAGACGTAGCATTGCGGATGTACCCAACATCACAATTGCGGGAGGCTGCGTTCCATGGAGCACAGAGGCAACATACCTAGGTGTTCGCCTAGATATGACACTTACATGGAAAGCCCACATCAGTGAGCTAGCCAACAAAGTTAATCGTAGGATGGCCATGCTTTACCCCCTTATTGCAAAATTCTCTCAGATGCCCGTCGGCAACAAAGTGTTGATATATAAACAGGTACTCAGATCAGCACTCACATATGCCTGCCAAGTCTGGGGCATAGCCTGCAAGTCCTTCAAAACCGCTTCCTGCGTACTGCCACTGGCGCAGGGTGGTACATCCCAAATGTCAATATCCATAACGAACTAAATTTCCCAACCATAACTGACTACATCCTACACCTTTCAAAACAATTTTATTCCCGACTCCCGAACAATTTCAACTCCCTCATCCGCGGCCTAGGGGAATACGACATCGATCCCGGAGCCCCCTACAAACGCCCCAGACTAATGATCGTAGACTAAGATTATCAAACACTCCATCACCATTCACACTAGCGCACATCCTCAAACACCCACATCCCATCAGTACTATCAATGCCACCATTCACCCACAATCACCTCCTCATTAACCATACCTCAGCCAGAAAAAGAACTTTGTCCTGGCATGGCAAAAGCTTGGAGATCCCCTCCCCTCCGGGGAGAGGTTCTCCCTCCGCTCATTTGCTGTGCGTATTTTTAATTATAAGTCTGTTAGGTTAACTATGTATTAATTTCATCTTATATGTATGTGCCACTAAACAAGTCTCAGTCTTCGCACCATCACAGGAAGCTGTTCCCCTGGGCAAGCTCATTGCCCCCGCATGGGCTTCCAAACAAAAACTTTTTACTCAAAAACTGTCTATGTAAATGCTTAACTTATGTATATTATGTACCTGTAAGGCTGCCCCATGTACCAGCCCAGGGAATTATAGTTCAATAAAAATCAATCAATCAATCAATCAATCAATGCGTCGACCCAGTCGAGTGAGGAATTCAAGGCGGTGCAGACGCGTTTTTTGTGCTCCTGCGTACTATAATACTCTAGCACCGTTTTACGCAAAAGTTTTGCGGAAAATGTAAGAAGCTAGTAGCTTCTACATTTTAAAGTTCATTTATTTCAAGTGTTATATACATAAATGTTACAATGTGATTTTCATTCCGTAGCGCGGAGATAAAAAATAGTGCCCGCTATTGTGAGAATTCCCAGCAAGCTGCGCCCAGTAGCGTGTATTAGTGTAATTTAATGTGTTCTGTGTATTGTGTTTTGTGTCTGAGCTTTAAGTGGTGAAAAACCCCACGAAAACACGAAAACTGCGAAACAAGGGCTCCCTTGTGCCCCTGTTGCACAAAGGGCGTCCTCTCTCCACTGGTTGTGAAGAGCTGCCTCCGGCATCAACCGGCGTGAGTAATACCCACCGCTTTTTGGATCGTGAGTAGCATAGACCCCTTGGCGGGCCAAACAATTTTCAATTGATGATGAGCAGTTTTAGAATCGCAAAATCGCAATGGCGCAAGCAGCGGACCCAACTCTGTATTACCTCGAAGGCGGAGACATCGCCACCTTCAATAACCAGCCACTTGTGACCAACCCTGCAATGCCCCTGGTAGTAGAATTACAGTCACTGTTGAACCACGAGAGTAAGGCTAGGTTCAACGTTATTGAAGCCACAGAAGCTGAGCTCCACAATCTTCTCGCTCAGCCCGGGAAAACAACTCCGGAAGCTACTAGCTTAGCTATCAAGAAAATGTCTGCGTACAGGAACAGACTTCTGGCCATCGATAAATACCTAATTCAACACCATCAGTCAACTGCCCGATCTTCCTGGCACATAGTCCCCCCGAGGTACACCGCCAGACAGAAGCCCGTAGAACAACCACAACCAGCAAGCACTTCAAACTAATTCCAGCAACTGGACACCGCAGTGAACACTCCCAGCATCTCACCAACCGCTGAAATTCCCTCAACCTCAGGCGCCATCAAGAGACGCCGTGATTCTACCACTGCTACTACCGACATGGAGGTCACCGAACAGGCGGCACCTCCACTCCCAACCCCACTCATAGTCCCCAGACAACCCAAACCTAACCCTAAATTCCTGCGTGATCTTCAGGTAGCCCGATACCTCCTACCCAAGTTAAACTCCCTCCCAGAACTTAAATATGCCATAAAAAATCTGCGAGGCACAATTGCCATCCTGCCGGAGGCCCCAGCCGACCACTGGCTAATCCGTAAACTCATTGAGGAGCAAACAACCCAATACATTACCACCCTCCCGCCAGAGGAACGACATGCATGTCACCATTAAGGACGTGCCTATGTATGTCACAGCGGATGAACTTCAGCAACTCCTGGTAGAAAAGAGCTATGTAATAGAGCGACTGGCGCAACTGCGATCCGATCGGTCGGCAGTTAAACACCTTTTGTCACACTTCCGTGTGGCCCTACAAAAGACCCCCAACTGCGAGAATATTTACCATGAAACACACATGTTCTCTGCGGTGGTGCGAGTAGCGCCATACCGCCCTCCCGCACGACCACAATAGTGTACGAATTGCCAGCAGTTCGCTCACAGTGCTGCTGGCTGCAAACTACAGCCCATTTGCTCCCACTGCGGAGATTCAGGTCATCACAGGAGGGACTGCCTACGAGTAGGCTCAACTCCATCGCGCTGCTATAATTGCGGAGACCAGCACTCTTGTCGGTAGGCCAAATGCCCTGTGTGGCAGGAGGCAAGATTGGAACTTCGAGCAACACGAAACTGGCGCATGTTCAGATTTTATGAAGCCCCGCTTTTGCGGGATACACGAGGCCTGCCTAGAGAGGCATTTGCAACAGCTCGCCATCCCGGTCTACCACCCCGGGTACCCATCCAGTACCCCTCATATGCAGCAGCATCCACTACCCAGTCAGTTCCATCGGAAACATCTCCTCAGCCAGAACAGCCAGGACCACAAAGCGCGACCGGTCAACCACCCCCTGCGGCAGTCAGTACCTGCCCACCATTACCTGAAAAACCTCCACCAGCAGTATACAACTGCGGCCAAAGCCTCCCAAGCAGCAATCGCGCCAACAGCAGCCTCCTCTCTCTCTCTCCAACCCACCTCCTAGCACACCTTGGACCCCACTTTTCTGCAGGTGATAGCAAAGATACCCCTCCATCAACAGACCAGCTCCGCCGCATTCCTAGCCGAAGCACTCCTTCACCGCCCATCAAACGTCCCCGCTCAAATCATCCTCTGTAACTCTGTTTTCTCCTTCCTCCTCCAAAATGGCTGCTAGATCAAACAGAGTTGCGGAAATAGCCAATCTCAAGGCCTGCTCCTGGAATGCCCATGGCATCCGGGACAAGCTCCGAGAGCTGGTTGCTGTCAACCAGATCCAGGTGCTACTAGTTCTCGGGCGCTGCCCTGGTGCCGCCCGGTGAGCTTCTGCTTACCTTTACTTGCTTCCATAAATCGTCTCCAATAAGTCAAGTCTCCAAAACGGTGCTAATAACCTCAGTCAGAAACGACTCTCCCCAAAGTCTGCCCGCCTGAAAACATTCATCTCTTATACATAAGCTGTTATATCGGACCTCCGAGAAAACAGCTGCCGTGCGGGTTTCCGTCCCTCCAGGGGCGCAAGCCAGCGCGAACCAATCACAGGACAGCGGCAGCCCGGCTGCATCCCAGTCCATCCAGCACACACAGGACAACATCTCTGTCATCGAGCACGAGCTGCCTCTTTGGCCAACAGGGTCGGACATACCCGTCAGGGTAAGTCTGGCCCCAGAGAGGTGTAAAACTCATCCACTGATAGAGTTAGCCCACTGGCGGATGTCCAGCCAAACAGGGTAGACGCACACCACCAGCTACCAGATCACCTCTGCGGGCGCGGACCTGGCAGAAAAGAACCCTCCACAGCCCACGCAGGCTACCACCCACGCAGCCTGCAGCAATCAGGTCAACATCCACAGTGTAAAAAGTTCAGGGAAAAGTGCAACCATGGCCACCGGTGCCAGCGGTGGAAAATGGTTTCCCCCCTAGTGCAGTGCAACAACTCAAAATCAAAGTGCTCTGCCAGCGTCACGCTGAACGTGAACATCTCCTCAAACAACAGTGCTAATATGCAAAACGGTGAACAAACAAGTGACAAAAGAGCCATAGGCTCCCATAGTGGAACAAGTGAATCTAGTTTTAAGTCAACCAATCAAAACCATCTATTTGTGTCCTCTCACCATCTTGCTCTAGAGAAACAACTTATTGAACTGCAGAGGGAACAAATAGGCTATAGACCAACCTTGCAAGCTTTGTAGCCGACTGATTCTCGCTGGATTGCTGTGGCACAAAGCTTGGAAGGCTGCATCAGGGAAATATCCTCAAAAAGAAAGGAACTGCACTAAATCAATCAAGGTTGGACCAACCCCTCTCAAAACGAAACCGCTCCAGTGGCAGCGACGATGACAGGAAACAAACCACACCTACCACCAAAAGATACTCAGAAGTTTTCCACTTCACCACAAAAAACAAGTACGACTCCCTATCGTCAAGTGATGACGGCGCGGAGGACCACAAGCCAAAAACACGCACAGCATGCCTAAAATCTCACACAAAACGACAGCTGTTCTATCCACAACCAACTCCTCCCAAGCCATCAACCACTCCCTCCCCCACGGCAAACATCGTCACCAAACTAACTCCACACTCACAACTGCCCGGCAAAATCCAGCCCCCTCCCAGGCTGCCAAAACGCATCTGAAGACACCAAGCAACACACCAGTACAATCCATAGCGGGCCCTTACCCGGAGAGGCCCCCTAGGATTATCATACCCGATAACTCACTCCTCAAGGGCCTCACACAGATGATACAAAAAACATGTCCCACCAAGGATTATAGGATACAGAACACAACACACGGCCAAAAGGTCCTCTTGAAGGACCTTCGGTCCTTTAAAGACACACTAGTAGAGCTAAAACGAAGGCAACCATACAATACTATTCTTTCATACCAAAGACAGAACAACCTTATCGCTATGTCATCCGGGGTCTGCCTCTCGGCATGGAACCAGAGGATATTTCTGAAGCCGTCAAGGCCAAAGGCTATCCTCTCCAACACTGCAAACAGCTGGAGGCCCGAGGCAGACCCATTCCTCTATATCTTGTCACATTGGAAAAGAATAAAAAATCCAAACACTTCATACAAGAACGATCATTTATGAACGTCTAATTAAAGTAGAGCACCAGAGAACGCAGTATCACATAGCGCAATGTTACAATTGCCAGCAGTTAGGACATTCTCATCAAATGTGCACACTTACGCCCGGCTGCGTCCTGCTGTGCCGCGGTCTCCACATTGTCAAAGACTGCCCGAACAAAGCCACTCCTAACTTTATTCCCACATGTACCAACTGCCAGAGCGAACATCCTTCAAACTATAGGGGATGCATTACTTTTCAAAATGAGAGAGACCGCCGAGGATTACTCACCCTGTCTGGGCAGATATCCTCAGCTAAGCAAGGCCTCCCCACCCCCCACTCCTTTTAACCACAATGCCCCGGTACGCCCAGGTGTGTCGTTCGCAGCCACCACGAGTGGTGTTGCCAACACAACAACGCAACACCATTACCATCAACTACAACATCACCAGAGACATCAACCATTAAAGAGTTTCTGTCTCTCTTTAAGGAAATTAACTTCAGCAAGCTACTCAGCTACCTAAAAACGGCAATAGCTAAATTCAAGTCAGCGAATGGCCTTGCTGAAAAACTGGAGGCAATTTACAACTTCCTTAAAAATGTCGTATAAAAGCTGCACGACACAACCCTAACTCCAATACAATAAACGCACTCCTATGGAATGCGAACGGCGCACTTGGACACACCTACGAAATAGAATCCTTCCTGCCCCAACAAAAAATAGATGTTCTTTGTGTCAGCGAAATGAAGATAAAACCTCATATGAAACTCCGTCTAAAAGTTTATGACCTACATAGAGCTGACAGGCCTGGGCAACGGCCGGGGGGTGGCACTGCACTCATCGTCCGTAACAATTTACTAGTAAACACAGCACTGACTCTGCCTCAACTGGAATTTCTGGATTGTGCAGGTGTGCTGGTCCTCATAAACTCCCAACTGATCACCATCCCTAGCAACCTACCGCCCCCCACCTCAAGCCCTGATGGAATGATCCGAAATCTGGAGAAATTAGTCAACATACATGCTAAAATCATTATTGCAGGAGAGTTTTTTTTGAGTAGTGTTTAACGCCCGTTTTTACTACTGAGGCACCACTATTGCAGGAGACCTTAACGCAAGGCACACTCTCTGGAATTCCAGAGCTTGCAACAGAGCTGGTCAAGTCCTGCTTGACTTTGTCCTGTTAAAACACAACCTACAAATTAGAACTGCCCCGGATCATTCCTTCTGGCACCACAACCCCTCCATTCCTCCAGACACTCTAGACCTTGTCATATACAAAGGAATCCATATCCCCCCACGCTACAAGTGTACTACATTCTGTGCTCGGACCATTTTCCCAAAAATTCCACATAGGTGGGCGTGCCACCTAATCGCGCACAACTAAGACACAGATACCAGGCACAAACTGGTCACATTACAAAGTTCTCATGCACCAAATGGCCGAGCCCAGACGTAGGTACGCTACAGCCTATGACCTAGAGATGTGGGTGACAGCCCTTACAGCCTCCATAAGGACGGCAAAAAGAAAATCCACCACATACTCTCCTGCTCCTACCCCCTATACCACCTTTTCCAACAATGAGAGGCTGCTTGCCATCAGGAGGAAATACCTGCGACAGTGGAGATACACAAGGCTCGCAGTTTACAGAACTTTGGCTCAATGCCTTCGACCTGTTATCAGGCATCAAGTCTACTTAGAACGACAAGAGCTCTTTGAAACAAAACTATTAAAAGTCACCCACAAAATGCCTCCATATGGGCACTCCATCGAGCCTTCAAGACCTCCGCAGAAACAGGCCCACGATCAGAGCCACTGGTCACCACTCAAAGGACAATCCTTCTACCTAAAGAAAAAGCACAGGTTTTTTTCGCCGAGATGCTCACTCGACGCTTCACTGAGAACCCGGCACAAGACGCCGTACACGAACAAACGCTAAACAACTGGTTTCAGCAGTGGACGAACCAACCTCCCCCCCTCCAACTCTACAACCACATCCAGTGCCTTCCTAACAACAAGGCCCCCGGACCGGACGGCGTTCGAAACGAGGACCTGAAACACCTTCCCCTGAAAGCCCTAGTCCAACTAACTCAACTACTCAACACCTGCCTCCATCTTCATTACTTTCCCCAAGCCTGGAAGGAGGCCAAAATTATCATGATCCCAAAAACCGACAAAGATCGGATAAATCCCTCAAACTTCAGGCCGATCAGTCTCCTTCCAGTCATGGGAAAAGTATTGGAAAAAAATCCTCAGCCAGTGCATAAAGAACTCATTTCCAGAATCCATAGCCTTACTCAACCTACAGTTCGGGTTTCGTCCACTGCACTCAACGGAACTACAGATATTAAAATTAACTGATGACATCACAACAATGTTCAACAATGGCAGTAGCATACTGGCCTTCTTTTTGGACGTAGAAGCATCCTTCGACGTGTGCTGGCACAATGGCCTCCTCTACAAACTGTATCACCAGCTATCACCACTCAAGCCATACATCCCCATGCTGGCCAGCTACCTTAAAGAACGCCGCTTTTACATCCAAGTACTCCAAGAAAAATCCCATACCCTACCCATGTTAGCTGGTGTGCCACAGGGGGCACTTTTATCTCCTTATCTGTACACCTTGTACACTCGAGACATTCCCCCGACCACAGATATAAGACGCTACTCTACGCCGACGACACTGCCATATACAACCACCATACACACCCAAAATACAACCAGAGGGAGCTCCAACGTTACCTAGACAAATTCCTGATCTGGGCTGCCCTCTGGAAAATAGTGATAAATGCCGACAAAAGTTAACTAATACACTTCACCAAAACCAGGAAAAACGACATAGAAATCACTCCACAAGGACGCAGGCTGCAGTGCCAACCTACTGTTAAATATCTGGGCGTTACCTTGGATAAAACACTCACTTGGAACGCCCACATTCACGAAACAATCCAAAAGGCCAAACAACGCACATATGTCAGCACCGCACTACTGCACAGCAAGCACAGCCGCATTAAAACAAAACTCATCATCTTCCAATCCTTTATCCAACAATTTCTTCTGTACGCCTGCCTAGCTTGGTCAAACACCAACAAAACCAACCTCCTCTCCCTCCAATCCCGTCAAAACATCTTCCTCAGGAAAATACTAAGTGTGCCGATCCTAACACCTAACACAACTGTTCACAAAGAACTGCAATTTCCCACCTTCCTACAGACACTGCCAAACCGCTGCACTAACGCCGCACTCCAACCCAGAAGTACAAAAAATTGGCTATGCGGAGCCTCTCCAGCGGAAGCATAAACATCTTCGAGCAATCTCAATCCATTTTTTCTGAAATCACCATGAACTGTATATATACTTGTAAATATTAACTGTTAAGTATAGGTTAGGATTTTTAACTATAAGTCTGTTAGGTTAACTATGTATTAATTTCACCTTATATGTATGTACCACAAAACAAATCTCAGTCTTCGCACCATCACAGGATGCTGTTTCCCTGGGCAAGCTCTATTGCCCCCGTATGGACTTCCAAACAAAAACTTTCACTCAAAACTGTCTACGTAAATGCTTAACCTATGTATATTATGTACCTGTAAGGCTGCCCCATGTACCAGCCCAGGGAATTATAGTTCAATAAAAAATCAATTAAAAAAAATTCGGCGGGCGGAAGTATTTCGTGGCGGGTAAGAGCCTTCAGTTTTTGATTACACTTTAGAGGTTGGGGCGCGAGCGACTCGGTTCTTACCCAAGCGTTGAGCTCTCCTTGTGGGTGTGTCTGTTTTTACGTGTGTTCATTGGACAAGAGCAAATATTTAACTGCGTAGTAGCTTCAGCAGCAACAGGTGGTCGCGCTCGTTCGCGAACCCAGGCAGATTTCTGCTTCTTTTGGAGGACTTTTTCATCCTTTTCTCCACTTCTGATCATCTCACTATCATCAAACAGGTTAGTGCACAACTGTGCGTGGTGAGTAGTGCACTGCACACTAGCTGTGTGTTATATTCCATTTTCTCCCCAACTATGAATTCCAGTGTGGTAGAAAGCACTGATGTTGCGGGAGTTTCTGGCAGCCAGAGCTCAGCAGTGGCCTCTACTTCTTCAGTGAAGGTTAAAAGACAACTGTCTGGGCCCACTGAAAAGAAAAAACCTCGCCGACCACGACTTGTAGAAGGTGAGGAAGCCCCTTCAGCTGCCCAGCGCAAAGACGACAGCCCTTCCCGGGAACGTTCTCCTCTGCGAGCAGGCAAAAAGCCGGAAAACAAATCCGGCAACAGCAGTGATGATTCGCTCACTGAATTCTCCTCTGATTCTGAGAAGATCTTCATCTTCTCATTAAATTCCTCATACATGGAGGAAGACAGCTCGGCCGCTCAGGCATCTGAAGCGGATGATGCTGAGTTTCAAGTGGTAGTCGGAAAACGAAAGCGGCGAACCCGACCTCGTTTCGAGGCAGAAGGCTCCAGCACAGCTGGAAAGCCAACTAAACCTGCAAATATTAGTAGTAATTCTACTTATAGACGCCACATCCCACCTATAATCGTGACTCCTTGTAGGGGGTTACGGCTTTCCTAAAGGAAGTAATGCCTTCCCTGATTGCCGAGTGCAACATTATTAGGAAGGGAGGAAATACCTATAGATTTCAGTCTAGGTGTGCAGTTGATCACCAGCGCCTGTTGAGCAACCTGCAACGGCGAGGAATTGAGCACTTTTCCTTTGCCGTTTACAAAATCGCGATATCCGGCGAATCATTAGAGGGCTGCCAGTGGATACTCCGGTGGGAGACATCGCTGACGACCTCAAACGCAAGGGCGTACACCCCAAACTAGTTAAACCGTTAACAAAGCCCGCTCAAGGAGAAAATCCTTCTGAGAGAATTCCCATCCCCCTCTTATTAGTGATAGTTGAGCGGGCTGACGACCCTGAGGTGGCGATAGACAAACTATCGTCATTATGCTACCTCAGCATAAAGGTCGAAACTCCCCGACGCCCAGGCGGCCCCGCACAATGCCATTGCTGTTTGGGCTTTACCCACTCGAGTGAGTTCTGCTCCCGGAACCCTCGGTGCCTTCGATGCGGTGGCCCCCATCCCCGCGAGGCCTGTCAGCGAGTTCGCACGGAGACCCCCACTTGAGCAAATTGCAATGGAGATCACGTGGCCTACTATGGTCGATGCCCAACAAGGTTGCGCATGATCAAACACACCGGCAATCGAAGGAACAATCCAGGTGGAAACCATGCTTCTACTGCGCCCTCACCACCTCCTGCAGCTGCAGCGACGAGAACCTTGGTACCGCCTGTGGCAGCGCGACCAGCAAGCGCCACTACAACCATCAAGGCCACAACAAACGGCTCCTACTCTGCAATTGGGCAAGGACAGCCCTCTGTGCTTAACAGATGACGCGAGCTAAGACACAGACTCCAGAAAAACTACCATCTACATCATCAGCTCCAACCCACCCAGCAGAGTGCCACCCCTCAGCAGGGGGAAACCCAGGAGACGCGGTCGCCTCCAAGACCCTCGATCACAACTCTCCAATCCCAACAGGGCGAAAGCGCCTTGTACTTGCTCCAGTGGCTGTTACAACTGTAGCAGACATATGGTAGGAAGTTACAGGAGCTCCTCGTCCGCTTCCGCCAAGCACCTGACTCCACCAGCAAGATGATGATAGTCTTCGAGGCCACCGCCCTTCTTGTCGACAGCAACCAGGTGACCCAGAATGGCGAACGGAACTAGGTTTCGTACCTCTTTCAGGTTCGCATTTTGGAACGCAAATGGTCTTGCCGAGAAGAGGGACGAACTACGTGATTTTGCAGCCTGGTTCGCCCTAGACGCCATTTTGGTCAGCGAGACGTATTTCCATCAACACTCCAACTCCCGCCTTCCGGGCTACACTTGCCTCCGGACTGACCGAGGTGCCCCTGGCGGCGGCACAGCGATATACATCCGGAGAAATTTAGTCCACCGGCCAATCCAGATTCCGCAACTACAAACCCTAGAGGCCGCAGCCGTCTTTGTGGAACTTGGTGGCACGGAGGTACTGATAGTGTCTGCATAACACTCCCCCTCCAGAGCCTGCGTGGTGGCTGACTACCAATCCCATCTCCCCCTACACCCCAGTGTCATCCTCGCGGGTGATTTCAATGCCAAACATCCTCGTTGGCATTGCACTCAATGCGCGGATACTACAGGCAAAGAAATTATTCGCTTAATTGACCGAGACCCTCAGCTCAGAGTACAGGGTCCATGGCAACCCACACATCATCCGTATAGTGGAGGACAGCCATCTGTCATTGACTTTACGATTATCAAGCACTTCCCACACCATCTCATCCTCACATCAACCAACGCACTTCATTCCGATCATAACCCTGTGTTGGCCGAAATCAACACCAGGATTGCCAGCCAAGATGTCGCAGGTCTACACCGCGAGATCGACTGGAAAAGCGTTAAGGAATGCCTCAACACTATCATCCCTCCCAACCCCAAAATCTCGGATATCCATTCCCTAGAGACCGCAGTCTCATCCTTCTCCCTGACAGTCACCAAAGTCACCCACAGTCTCACCATCTATTCCTCGCCTCCTCTGCATTCAGACGTCATTCCTCTTGACCTTGAGCTCCTCATCCGCCGCTCCTGGGCCGCCCGCATACTCTACCAGCGCCACCGCACGCCACATCATCGAGCTCTGTTAAGGACCTTGCGCCGCCAAGTTAGCGTCCGCCTTCGTGATCACAAAAAGCTCGCGTGGGAGGATACTATGGCAAGACAGAACTTGATCGATGGAGATATGTGGAGGATTGCTAAGAACCTCCGTGGCCAAAGAGACAAAACCTCCCGACCAATACATGGCACCCGAGGCCTCGTGTATGACCCTCAAGCCAAAATCCAATGCCCTCGCTGACTATCTGGAACGTCTTTTGAGGCCTAGAGATGACCCCCAGGACGACACCTTCTCAAGTCAGGATCGTCGCGACGTCCGTCGATATCTTCGATGGCCGCCGGAGGAAGATGACTTACGGATTCCCATCTTTCACCCCCGTGAAGCCCAGGGCGCAATCCAGCGTCTCAAACCCCAAAAGGCTGCCGGACGAATGGGCTAACGCCCCTCATGCTCCGCAACCTTCCTTTCAAGGCTGTGTTCTTTGTCACAAGGGTCTTCAATATGTGCATCAGCCTGGGCCACTTTCCACGAGAGTGGAGGGAGGCACGGGTGATATGCATATTGAAACCAGGCAAAGACCCAACCCACCCCTCCAGCTACCGATCAATCAGTCTCCTTTCTACTTTCTCAAAAGTGTTTGAGAGATTAATTCTTGCCCGAATGCTTCCTTTACTGGGAGACTTCAAGCCATCCCTCCTCACCAATTCGGTTTCCGTCCTGGGCACTCTACTGTTCAACAGCGGCTGAGGGTTATGGGGGCCTCAGCCCTGGGCTTCCAGGAGGGAGCCTACACCCCAGCAGTGTCTTTGGAGTAGAAAAAGTTTTCTCGACGACCTGGCATGCCGGGCTCCTATATAAACTCATCCACCTGGAGCTTCCCAAACACTACATCATATTATACACTCATACCTCTCAAACATCGCACTTTCAAAGCAGCGGTGCCGGGAAACAATTCACCACTAAGACCGATATGCGGCGGAGTCGCCGAAGGTTCTGCTCTATCCCCAATTCTGTTCAACATTTACATGTCAGACTTTCCCCACGCAGCAGACGTCAACACTGCTCAATACGCAAATGACGTCCTGCCATACAAAACAAATAGAAACATAAACACAGCCATCATTCCCATACAAAGACTACTACACCTAATCGAAAAGTGGTGTAGGCGTTGGCGAATGTCATTCAACCCGGCAAAGAGCAACGCCATAATCTTCACCAAACGCCGCGTGCCCGCTAAATCCCACACGCTGACATACAATAAATAAATACAAATAAAAAATAAGGTCTGCTTACTCTATCCCGTTGTCTTGGAAATTAGAACGGGACTTCGTATGCCACCACTTTTATTCCAATCATTTTACATGTGATTACAAAGTTTATTCGCAGAAGGCACTTATATACTAGGAATACATTTAATCTAAATCTAGGGCTAAATAACTACATTATTGACATTGAATACATGACTTTTAATATTATTATGCATAATTATAACTACGTATATGTACAAGTCAGTCGGGGTGTTGACATTTGCCGGTTTTTATTTGGGGGATGCTGCTTTCCACCTGTCTCTCCAGTCTTTTCTGCCGGTTGTATGCCAGTAAAAGCGTCTTCTGCTGGGGCTCGATTCATCCCGTGATATTTCACGCAGTTGCTTAGCTGTCTGAGCATTCGCCTGTTGTGACTGTTGTGTGTTCGCCAGTCTGGATGATTTCCTCAGAAGAGTTGTTGGTTGATTGTTTGACTTTTGAGGTTTTGGGTGTTTTGCTTTATTCGATTCTCAGCTATGGCTTCGGTTGATATATCAGTCGTTAGTTTATTAATTGCTTTTTGCAGTTTTGCTTTCTTAGTATAGCTGCTAATTGTTTTCCTTGTAGGAGAGTTCTTTCCTGGGAATCCAAGTCACTGTAAAGCTCGTATTCGAACGTCGTGTGTTCTGGAGTGTCTAGTACTTTACAAGTCGTGCATTGGTCTGATGTACTTTTCCCTATTCTAGCCAAATAGCATGCATAGGGACCATGACCGGTGAGGAAATGTATCAGTCCTTTGGTTGGTTGTAGTGTCTTTAGTTTCAGGCGTTCTCTTATGTTCGGAAAGAATTGATAGGTTCTTCTGCCTTATGTTTGATTATTCCAAGTTGTTTGCAATTGACCCATTAGTCTTCTCTGATATCTTTAGCAGTCGTACAAGTAGTTCCCATTATTTGTGTGATTTTATCTGGATTATTTCTTTTTAGCCAGTGTAGGGCGCCTCATTGGCGAACCTGATAGTCCATCGGCCAAATGCAGAGAATAACTAGAAGAGCCATTGTTGGTGTTGTGTGCACGGCTCCGGAGAACCTTAGTAGTGCTCTTCTTTGCGCGGTCCGCAGTATTTTCTGGATGTTTCTGTTGTTTGCTCGATGGGCGCACATTCCTGCACAGTAGCTTATTATGGTGGGGCTGTCATTATGCTGTTATGATACATCTGTATTATGCTTAAAGGAAGTATGAATCGGGGTTGTCCTATAGTTGCGAGTTTCATCATAATGTGCTAAGCTTTTGTGTTACCTGTTTAGCGTGGGTAGTATAGGATTGGTTCGTGTCTAAATGGAGTCCGAGATACTTGGTGGATTCTTGTTACCGAATGATCCTGTTGTTTATTCTGAGGATTTGGTTCCGTTTGAATTTACCCTTTAAAAGCATGTATGTAGACTTGTCTGGATCAATTTGTAATTTGGATATTTCACACCATAAGGCTCCCTCGTGCGTAACTGTAGCCGCTTTTGTCTCAGGTTCTAACCGATTGTTCCCGTTTAGTAGTAATAACACGTCGTCAGCATAGGCGATTACTTTTGTTACTTCTGGTAGTAGTTCGAGCTTGTTAGGTAGAGTTTCTATGCCTATGTCCCAGAAAGTCGGCCCGAGAATTGATCCCTGTGGGCATCCTTTGGTGATACTGACTTTGATTTTGCTCGATTCTCCCCCAATGTGTATCGATCTTCTTTGACAATAATCCACTAGAGATTTATACAGGGAGGTGGGGCACTGTAGTTCTCTAAGTCCGTTAAAGAGGGCCGGCCACCACAGATTACCGAAGGCGCCTTGTATGTCAAGGAAAATGGCAGCCACATATTTGCTAGTTGTGTTTTGTACTGTGGTAACGGCATCCTGAATTGCGTCGATAGTAGAGTGCCTTTTTCGGAAGCCATATTGTGTTTCGGTCATCCCGACCATTGTTCTGAATTCTAATAAACGTTTACTTAGTAACTTTTCATTTAATTTTCATAGTACGTTCAGTAAGCAAATAGGCCGGTATGATTTTGGTAGGTGTGGGTCTTTTCCTCCTCCTTTGTACAGTATGTTCACTTCCGCTTCCTTCCAGCAGTCCGGAAAGCGTCCCTGCCAGAAGCATTCGTTCAGTAGGCTGCATAAGTATGGTGTGATTTGTGGAGCAATGTTCTGTATTATTTCTGTTTTTATTTTGTCCGGTCCAGGTGCAGATTTGCCTTTCATCTCCTGTATCGCATAGTAAATCTCAGTTCGGTCGAAAGCAAGTGTGAGTCCCTCTTGAAAAAAAATGTTTTGTAGATCGTCTCACAGTTTCCGTTGATTTGTGCTATCGTCTTCTTCTCTGTCTTATGGGAATAGTTTGTTAAGTAGGTGAGAGATTGATTGCTTCCAGTCTGTTGTGATCGAGCGGTCATCTTGTTTTAGAGTGCAGATAATTTCCGGGGTAAAGAGTTTCTCCGAGACTGTTTTGTAGGGAATTCCGCAGGGACTTGTGGGGGTTAAATGCTCTTCAACAAAAAGTTGCCAGGATTCTTGTTTTTTCTTGGCAAGTTTTTCTTTGAATTTTGATCCGATTTCTTGGTATTTCTCTAAAAGATATTTTTCCGTTCTCCCGCAATCATGCAGTGTTGGTATCTTCTTCTTTCGATTCGCATTTTTGCGCGTAATATGTTCAGGTATTCATCCCATATTGGTGATAGATTCTTTCTGGTCCTTAATTTTTGCACGCTCTTTTCCATTGCCTGCTGGATGGCGCGTGTGAGCTCTTTGGCTTTGAGATTTTCGTCGTCGCCTAAAATCACTGGAGCTGGTAGTCTTAGTCCTTCCTTCATTTTGGTCCAGTCGGCTCTTTTGATGTTGTACTGCGTTTTTTGTGGGAGTGGTTCGCCGAGGGTAGATCTAAACAGTTTCCATTCAAAAAGTATTATGTTGTGGTCACTGCATGTGAGTCCCTGTCCAACTCTCCATTCTTGAATATGTCTATAGGCTTTCGGGTTTGCAAGCGTCACGTCGATGTTTGAAGATGCACCTGCTCGATTTTGGAATGTCGGGAGGTTGTTTGGCTCATTCACCACTAGTAAATTAAGTTCCGTAATGAGCTCTTCGAGTTTTTCACCGCGTTCGTCCTTTTGACCGCTGTGCCACCACGTAGATTTGGCATTTGCATCAGCCACATGAACTAATGGCAAGTTTGGGTAGGTATTGTTAATGTCCCGTAGGCGTTCAATATAGGAATCTATTTCGTCGCTATATTGAAAGTAATGGTTGGCCATTATCCAGATATTCTGTTTGTATGTTATGAGGATACATGTACACTGTTTATCGCAGAATTGTCCTATTTTAACAATTTGAAAATTGGAGTTGAGGATCATAGTCGCCGTTTTTGATGAGTCCGTGCTTACGATGCATCTTGCAGACATGGGTATGAATTCAGGTTTTCCGTGTATAGTATAGGGTTCTTGGAGGCATAATATATCGATGTCCAGGTCTGTTAGTAGTTGTTTTGTTTCGGCCATTACAGTTTTTCTGTTTTCGGCATTTATTTGCCCAGTGCGTATTTTACTTATTATTGATGCTACGTCTTTGTTATTTTTAGTTGGAAGTTGTCTTAGATTATCCATAGTCGGACTTGGAAACAAGTCGTTCCCCCATCATGTAATATGTTGGACAATTTTCTCTTCCGTTGTATATTTTCTTCCTGATGTAACAAGGAACACATGTTGGAGGGCTTTCTTTTTTCTCACAGTGTGGTTTATCATGGTCCTGGTCGCCGCAGTGGGCGCATACTGATTTTTCCTTTTAACAGTATTTGGCCACATGACCTAAGTCTTGTCACTTTGCGCATCTTGCCACCACGATGTAGTCCTTTACTGAAATTGAGTAGAATCCCATAAATAACCTTCCGTTTTGTAGTATTTTTCTTCTCATTTGCGCCGATACCTCATCACGTGATGAACAGTAGATTTCTCTCTGGGACCTGTCTTAAATCTTAGCCGGAAATTGTTTTCAAATCCTTCTCGTGTCATATCCTGCTCAACGTTTTGCTGGTAAATTTGTTCCTTTATTTGTTCCTCACTTTCTGCTTTGTTTACATCATATAGTATTAATAGTGGATTCTTTTTACGAGGAAGCTCAGTTACTGAGTTTTGAGGGCGTCGCTGTTTAATATTTTCTGCACGTCTTCCTCCGTATCTCATTCTACGATGAGTGTATTTGGGGTTGTACGAAGGCTCCTGATTTTAATCTTTTCTTTCGCCGGGTTTAGCGTTTTGGTGACGGTTTCAGCATCTTCCTTTATGTTTTCCCCTATGAATGAGGAGATGAAGACGGCGTGTTGTTTCCGTTGTACTGTCTACTGCAGTTTTTCTGAGAGTCTGATTGGTACTGGGCTTACCGTCATTTGTGCATACGTCGTTTTGGGAGACTCTTTCGCTTCTTTTAGTGCATCTCGGAATAACCTGTTCTCCGTCCTCAGAGTTAGATTCTCTTTCTCCATTTGGTTGTACTTCTGGTGTATCGCAGCCAAGGTTTCATAGAGAAGGACTTCTTCTGTGAAGTCATCTTTTCGTTGGCGATTGCCAGATTTATTTCGGCTAGGAGTCCATAGATCCCCTCGTCCTCATTACTATGCGGTGTGGTTGGAGTATCATCTTCGGGAAATGGTGTCATCCTTTTCTTCTCCCTGGTTTCCTGGGCCGTGGATGATGATGTAGGTGTTTCTGTCTCACTCCTGGGTTCGGATTTCTTTTCCCTTTGGGTAGCGTCCTGGTTCTGTTCGTCCTTTGGTGTTGTTTCCATTTCGTGATTGGTCGAAGTTTTCTTCTTCTTGTTGACTTCCTGCGTGCATGATGATGAAGCTGCATTCTTTTCGGGTCTCGTTTCCGGGGCTTTCCTTCCTGGTGCGGCATCCATTTTGCTCGTGTGCCGATCCTGGCTGAGCTCACGATTGGTGGAGGTCCTCTTCTCGTTCCTTGGTTCTCTTTTCTTCTCCAGGGTATCCTCCTGATTGGAGACGGTGGTAGATTTTCCTGTCTTGGAGTCCTGGTTTCTTGGTCCTCTTTTCTCCTCCTGGTATGAGACCGTAGTGGATTTTCCTGTCTTGGAGTCCTGGTTCTTTTTTGGCTCCGCATCCATTTGGTTGGTAGATTCTGATGAGGCAGACATCTTTTGAGAGCTGTTGGTGTCTTTGGCTTTCGCCACTTGCTCCCTTTTATCGAGTTTGTGTGTCCCCCAAGGGGAGACCCCCTGGATTACTCGCCGCGGCGAGGAAACCTCGCTGCCTCCGTCAATTTCTTTTATGTTACTATCTGCTCCTCTTAGCCACTTGACAGTGAAGTCAAACGTTGCCCGGGGCGAACGACGAGGACATGGGAGCTTTCTTCACAGTGATTCACACGGGTTATGGGAGCCGGCGTCCTGAAGAGGACGAAACTCAGCCTGCAGTGCGCTTTCAAAAGGTTTTCCAAAGTCAGTAAGGTGCACACCAAAAACTATATTCACTGTGAGCGGACTCGCCCCACGCTGACATACAGACAGCAAAGAATAGGGTGGAAAAATTCCATAGCCTAATTGGATGTGCAACTGGATAAAGGTCTAACCTTCAGGGAACACAGGCCGGACTGCTCACAGGGCACAAGGATCAATTGCTCAACTGTTCCCTATGCTCCGTTCCAAGGCGATGCCAGTTCACCTGAAATTACACCTTTTCAAAGCCCTGATCATCCCTGTCATGCTATATGCCTGTGAAATCTGGGGTATGGCAACTGGCAGTTGGCTCGCACTTCTGCAAAGGGTACAGAATAAAGGTCTCAGGACCATTTATTCTGTACATCGATGCTTTCCAGCCAGGCTACTCCATGACAGTTCTTCCCTCCCAGGTATCGAGGAGGAAATTAGACGCCGGGCCACTAAATTTTACGCCAAATTACCATTCCATGAGAGCGCTCTCGTTCGTTCACTCGGTAGCTATTCCTGCAGCAATAGGCCTAAGCCTAAATTCAAAGTGCCGCGCCTAGCGTGCGGTCACCTCGGATAACAAAGGGGCGTAACCTAGCTACAGGAAAAATATTCCAAACCCCGAACAGATTAACAGAAATAATCAGAAACGCTAAATAACGATTTGCCCATGCTGATCACAAAGTAATGTGATCCACATACGCTAACCAAAGAAACTCCAAGGATGTCATATCCACCCGCTCCAATAAGAATAAGCTTCTACTGCACAATCCTTCCACCAAACACCCAAAACAGCACAACCACCCTATAACCTTCTTCCCATCTCTGCGGTTAAACCCAACACAGGGTAGGGACGCACCATCTACACACAGGCTGAGCACTAACCCCAGCCTACCAGTTTACTTCGACTCTAGCACCAACCGCAGGCGCTGTTCCGTTGCAGGCTGGTTGAAGTGGAGTAGGGGAGGTGGCCCAACCGGGACGGCTCTTCTCGGGCGCTGTCCACTGGAGTCCGGTATCTTCTACTGCTCCAGGAGGAGACTTGTCAGCTCGACGTTCAGCAGCCAAAAAACGCCCTGTCGCCGCGCTGCGCCCTCCCGATCACCGCGCCGTCTAGCCGTAACAGATAACAGATTATTTATTGATTTGAATGCCTTTTTGGGTGTGCAAGTACAGCCTTACAGGTCATAATTTACATTTGATACACATTTATACGGATTTTTCAAGAAATTGACATATGAAACCCATGCATGGGTGCTCTTTTAGGATGCTCCCATGAGAACAGTTAAATTGTGAGATATGGTATTTTCTAGGCATACAATCATTTATTTACTAATACATTTTTTACAATAAAAACAAACTAATAACTAAAATTACAGTTTTATATGGGGTTGGATTTTTGTGTGGGAGTGTACTGTGTGTTTCAGTATATGCGTATTCTCTTGTGTTTGCGATGTTGAGGCTCGCGTTGGCCTATTTGATTTATTAGGAGATTTTTGTGCCTTTTAATTTTTGCCCAGGTTGTTGTGCAGCGACCTATTAGTGTTTCTAGGAATGTGGGTGTGTTTAGTTCGGCGTGAATTTGTGCGTTGGAAGCGAGGATGGGAACATTTATCAGTTTGCGGAGGCATATGTTTTGCTGGGTTTGTATGGACAGGAGATTGGTTTGGGATGTGTTCGCCCATGCTGTGCAAGCATACAGCAGGAATTGCTGTATGAAGGTCTTGTACAGTACTAACTTTGTTTTTATTTGCATTTGCCTGCATCTAAATATTGTGGAACACATATAGATACGTTGATTTGCCTTATGAATCGTGTTCTTGATATGGTTGTTCCAGGTAAGTTTACTGTCAAGAGTTGTTCCCAAGTCCTTCGCGGTGGGTTTGCACTGCAATGTCTGATTTTACACTCGAATTTGTAGTGTTTTGGATTGCTTAAGTGATTTCTAGAAGTATATTAGTTGGCTTTTGACGGCGTTTACTGAGATTTTCCATGTATCTGCCCAGGTTAAAAATTTGTTAAAGTATCTTTGCAGTTCCAGTTGGTTATATGCGGGATGTGGATTGTGATTATAAATGGCTGTGTCGTCGGCATAAAGGAGGGTTTTGCACTTGTGATCACTAGGCACGTCTCGAGTGTACAGGTTGTACAGGAATGGAGCTAGTACCGCCCCCTGTGGCACTCCGGCGTTCATGATGAAAGTTTGAGACTTGACTTGTTCCATTTGAACGTAGAAGCGGCGCTCGTGTAAGTAGCTGGCTAGTATGGGGAGGTGGGGCCTCATAGGTGCTATTTGATGATAAATTTTATATAGGCGTCCATTATGCCAGCACTTGTCGAAGGCCGCCTCTACGTCAAAAAATAGTACCAGTGTGCTGCTGTTATTATTGTACTCAGTGCTAATGTCATTAGTTATTTTGAGTATTTGGAGTTCTGTTGAGTGCCCTTTACGGAATCCAAATCGTTGTGAGGGAAGGGCGTTGTGCTCAGGAGTGTGGTGTTGGATCTGGCCTTTCCCATGCAAGGGAGGAGGCTGATGGGCCTGTGGACTTCAGGATGGTGCCGGCTTTTACCCGGTTTAGGAAGCATGATTATTTTGGCCTCTTTCCATGCATGAGGAAAGTAGTGGAGTTTGAGGCAGGAGTTTAGGAGCTGTGTGAAGTGCACAAGGGATTTCCTCGGTAGATTTTTGAGGTCCTCATTTCTTATATTATCCGGACCGGGTGCCTTTTTATTTGGTAGATTATGAATGGTGTTGTATAGTTGTAGAGGAGTTATTGCAAGTAAGCCTTGTGTAGGCTGTTGATTTTTCCATAAATGTTCCCAATTTGTTACCAATGTGTCATGGGCAGCATTTTGAGCAGGATTTTCTGTATATTTTGAATGTAGGAGTTCATCAAAGAGGTGGGATTTTTCTGTAGGGGAGTAGATTGGGCCTTGTGGAGCGTGTAGCGCCTGAGCTCGATGGTCCTCTCCAGCAGAGGTTTTGTAGGCTCGCAGTAGGTTCCAGAGCGAGGAATCTGAGTGTTTTACATTTTTTAGTTTATTTTGAAAGTACATTTTCTTGTCTAGTTGTATTTGTTGTCTTATGACGGGCCTAATCCACTGGGCAAGTGTTCGGAATACTGCGAGCCTAGTGGTCCTCCACTGGCGGTAGTATCGTCTAATGGCGGCTAGGCGCTCCACATCTGGTAGGCCGTGGGAAGGGGAGGGAGGGGGGAAAGGGAGGTGCATTTTCTCTTTGCCGATTTTATTGAGGCGGTGAAGTTGGCTATGCCTTCTTCAAGCTCCTGTGTTGTATTGTACCGTTTTCTGGGCTCGGCCATTTGGTGCATTAATATTTTGTATTTCTGCCAGTCTGTACTGGCTACCAGCTTTTTGGTTGTGTGGACATGTGTTGGTTTGCCACCAATGTGAAACTTAATGGGGAAATGGTCCGAGCCCAGACGTAGTACACCTGTAGGGTGGGGGGAATGAAAATGCCTCTGTACAGGATCAGGTCCAGCGTGTCAGGGGGGATGGAGGGGTTTCTGTGCCAGAAGGAGTGATCGTAAGCGAGCGAGCAAATATGGCAGGCTGGGTTAGTGCTCAGCCTGTGTGTGGTTGCTGCGTACCTACCCTGTGTGGGTTTAACCGCAGAGATGGGATGAAGGTTGTAGGGTGGTTGTGGTGTTTTAGTTGTGAGGCAGACGGATTGTGCTAAAGCTTATCCTAATTGTAGCGGGCGGATATGAGTTCTCTGTTTTGAGAACAGCATGAGCATACCGCTATCCGATATTTTGTATTGCTATTAAGGCTGATGGAAATTTGGAATGTTTTCCTGTTGCTAGGTTATGCTCCTTTGTTATCCAAGGGGGCCACACGCAAGGCGCGGCACCTTGAATTTGGACTTAGGCCTATTGCGACAGGAATACCTGCCGAGTGATCGAACGCGAGCGCTCTCATGATTAGGTAAAATGGCGTAGAATTTAGATGCCCGGCGTCTGATTTCCTCCTCGATATATGGGAGCGAAAAACTCTCATGAAGTAGCCTAGTTGGATTGCGTCTCCTGTGTTCCCCCCTGCTGGGAAGTGCGTGGCCCCTCAGCAGCAGGAGTCCTCCTGGGAGGGCACGGTTGCCTCTGAGGCTTGGGAGTGGGATGAGGTGGTGCTGTAGGTGGAGTCTGTTTTAGTTGTGTGGGCTGTTTATTCCATTCAATTCCAATTGTGATCGTAAGGCATTACGATCTTATATATAAGTTTCAGTTCCGGACCCCCGAGAAAACAGCTGCTTTGCAGGTTGCCTTCCCCCATAGGGGCTCGTTTTTAAAGCGCGCCAATCAGAAGACAGCAGCAGTTCAGTTGGTTCTTAGGTTCTTAGGTTTTTATTAATCTTAAGTAGGCCAGTAGCTGGTACATGGGCCCCAGCCTTGCAGGCAAAAAATTTACAGTTTAGTTTATACTTTGTTTATACTTCCTTATACATTTAACGGGCTTATACACCGCCCATACGAGCCCCTAACTTTGGGACTCGAGAATATCTTTGTTTAGAAAGTTTTTGGTTTCATATTTTTCTGTTAGACGGAAAGTCTTTGTCTCTAACTGTTTTGTTTTAGAGTTTTTTCCCTACTATATACACTGTGAATTATATACATATTTACGCTCCACCGCCACGTGCCTGCTAGAGGTGTGATGGTTGGCGCATACGCCGCACGCGCCATGTTTTGCTGTAGAGAGGCGGGGCTCCCCTCTCCAATGCTCCACGTGTGTACGTTAGGTGTTAATATTGGCGCACGCGCCGGTGTTTCCTGTGGAGGGGCTCCCCCCTCCAAGGCCCGCAATGCACGAGTTAGAATGGCTGCGGATTCTTTCCCAGGTACGCCTGGCCCGACTCTCAATAGATTGTGCAACCGAGTGCATTCCCGTCTCCTCGTGAATTATTGTGTTGTTGGTGAGAAAGGGTGCCCTAGAGCTTTCCTCTGTGAGAGATTTTGTATCGTTTGCAACTCTCTTAGAGCCGACTTAGACGCGTGAGCCCATGCCACGCAGGCGTACAACATCATTCAGGGAAAGAAAGATCTGTATAATATTAATTTATACTTACACTTAAGTCCTAGGGACTTACCGCGGAGAATGGGCGCGCATAATTTCAGCCGCTGCCTCCCTCTATTAGCCACGTCTCTTAGATGATGGCTCCAAAGCAGTTTACGGTCCATAGAGAACCCTAGATATTTAACTTGCTGACATGGCAAAATCTCGCCATCGATCGTCAGATCGATTTCTGGAAGTTGCCGCTGTTTGGAGAAAACAGTAAATTGGCACTTGTGAGCATTTACATTGATCTTCCATTTGTGGAGCCGGGACGTGGATTTTTCTATGTAGCGCTGAATTTCGCGCGTACCAAACTTTAAATTTTTTGAGTGGTGATAGATTGCAGTGTCGTCAGCATACATGGCGACCTTGCATTTAGCGTCCATAGGAAAATCGTTAGTGAAGAGTATGTACAAGAACGGGGCCATTATGGCCCCCTGTGGAACGCCGGCTTGCATAGGTCGTACGGTGGATTTGGAGCGATCAACTTGGACATAGAAGCGTCTGTTTTCCAAAAAGCTCTGTAGAAGATACAGATAATTTTGAAGGCCGGGAAAATTATGGTGCAATTTTTAAATATGGCCATGATGCCAGCACCTGTCGAATGCAGCTTCTATGTCCAGAAACAAGGCGAGGGTTGAGACCTCATTGTTAAACTGTTGCGTAATATCATCCGTTAAGCGGAGCAGCTGCAACTCCGTTGAGTGATCCTTCCTAAAGCCAAACTAAAATTTTGAGATTTCATCAATGTCCGAAATTTGATTTTTGAATCGGGAAAGAATAAGCTTTTCGAACAGTTTACCAATGATCGACAGGAGACTAATGGGACGGTAGTTTGAAGAGAGCCTGGTGCTTTTGCCCTACTTGTACAACATAATTATTCCAGCCTCCTTCCATTTAGGAGGGAAATAATTATGGCGCAAGCAGGCATTAAAATTTTTTGAGAGTTGCACCAGGGCCATTCTCGGCAAGTTTTTAAGGTCCTCATTGGTCACTTTGTCCGGGCTGGCAGCTTTACGATTCCTAAGTAATAGTAAGTATTTGAAAACCTCTTGAGGCGTGATAAGTCGGAGTGATTGCTCGCACTTCCGTGCCGTCCAGATTCGAACCCAGGCCCTGACCTGTGAGTCTTGTTTCTGGTCAGTGGTGCTGTTTTCCTATAAATGTTTTGTTAATACTTCTGCAAAAACTTCTGCTTTTTCACCAGACGAGAAAACAGGGCCGGCTGGAATATGGAGCGCAACGTTGCCAGTGTGTACGCTGGAGGCTGCCTTGAATGATTTTACTAGGTCCCAAGGCGTGTGGTCCGAGTGGGAGGTACTTGCTAATGTTTGTTTCCACTGGTCCTGCCTGTTAATGGCAATTTGGTGTGGAATGACTCGGCGCAGCCAGCGGGGTGACGTCGAGTAAATTTTGAGGCTAGTGTCCCTCTATAGTCTCATCAGACGCCGTCTCCTGGCAATCAGTCGCTCCACCTCCGGGTACGTAACAAAGCTGGGCGGTGAAACAGTGATGGTGGTGGCGTTCCTTTTCGCCGTGCGTAGCGAAACTATAAAGTTTTCGATGGTAGCATCAATTTCAGCTTCGCTATTGTAGGACAGCCTGGGTTGCGCCATCGCATGCAGGTTCACCTTGTACTGACTCCAATCTGTGACGGAGCGTCGAACCAGGGGCGAGGCCCCGCCGCGGCTCCACAGATGTCGAAGGGCAAGTGATCCGAATCCAGGCTGTGGTATACTGTAACATTGCTTGAAAATGCTGCATTTTTTGCGACCACGAAGTCCAAAATTTCCGGGTCATGGAGTCCCTATCGATGCCAGAAAATGGGGTCCAAGGGGCGTGCACCTCCGTATCGTCATTTTCTAATATGTAATCTGCAAGGGGATTTCCTGCCGCGTTTGCAAGACGAGAATTTCACAGGGGTTGCCGAGCATTGAAATCTCCCGCTAGTATTAGATGCTCCTCCATATCGAGGATCTTTTTGAGGTCTCTCAGAAAGTAGGTAGGGGTGGGCGGCCTGTATAAAGCGACGACCATCACTGTTTTGGAATTTACTTGTATTTTTAGTGCGGTGCACTCTAGAACTTTTAGTGTTGGATACTGTGCGGAAGTGTGAACAATCGTGTTTTTTAAAATTATTGCCGCCCCCCCCCCGGTCTGCCAGTGCGGTCTGTACGAAAAATATTGTACCCTTGGAGCTTAAAATTATACTCCGGTTTTAGTTTGGTTTCACATATAAAAGCAATATCAATTTTGTTTGGTCTCAGGTACCTTTCAAATTCATGTTGGCAGCCGTGGAACCATCGGCATTCCACAGCAGCGAATGTGTTGAAATTATGCGCTCCGATCTGCCGCCATTTACACAGAAAGGGACTCTAAAAGTGCAAAAACTGCGTCCATTTTCTCTGTGATGTCCCGGGCACTCCGGAACTTGACCAAGCAGGACTTAATGGCACCTAAATTGATGCCCTTTAGGCAGTTGAGCATTTCTCGTATTTCGCCCAGGCCGGAGCATCCAGCTGATGGCTGCGTGGTCACAGAAAGGGGGGCGGGGTTTTCTCCTCCAGCCATACCTGCGAAGGAGTGCCCTTCCTGTACATGTGTGGCTTTAAGTATCGGCCTAGACTGCTGAACATTCACAGAGCTCCTAGCCGTAGCGGCCAGTTGTCTGCGGCTTTTTTCATTTTTGAAAATCTCGCAACCGCGATAGCTTGCGGGATGGTTCTCCCCCAGTTGGTACAATGGGGAGTTATACCCTCCTGTGCCCTGTGGGGGCAGGCCGCTAAGCGGTGGAGTCCGCCGCAGAGGACGCAGCGAGTCGTTAGGATACACATTTTGAATGTGTGCCCCAACTGCTGGAGTTGAAGCACTGTGAAATATGATTTAAAGATTTATATTGTTCTATTGCCACCATAATGTGGCACACTACTCTCTCCTTAATGAATGACTGATTCTTGTCATTCTTGTCCATTGTCACTACAGAGTTGGGAAGGGGGCGACCTTTCGCCTCTAGCTGTTTGACCTGGGACAGCGTGTAGCCCCGAGCGCGCAGGTCCTTCAGGATTTCTTCTGGCTCGAGTGTAGGGGGAAGACGCTTCACCATGAAGCGCAGCGGCTGCTCCGCTCGTGGGGTGAAGGGGAAGTAGGGAACTCCCTCTTGTGCCAGTCGCTGTAGCGTGGGACGAAAATCCTCCATCTTCTCTAGTTACAGCTCGATCCCGGCGGCTGTATGTTGCAATTTGTAAGCGCCCGCAGGAGACTGAACTTTCAGAAGTTGCAGAACTTTTGATATACATTTATTTTCAGTAATGATGATGTGCGGCGATTGTTTGCTGCCGGAGGAGCTGATGGGGGTGCTTTTTTCGGGGTGGGGACAGGAGCGGGCTGTGATCTGCTGGAAGTGTCCGCTGGGGTGACATTAGCAGGCTGCTGGTGTAAGTTGGAGGGGGTAGGTAGTGGGGGAAAGGAAGTTGGTGGCTTTTTGATCGCCTGTGGCTATTGCTTGGGACGGCCAGGGGAGGGGGTAGGCTTTGGTTGTGATGAGGGGGGCAATTGATGTGTCCTTCGTGGTGGCTTCAGGATGTTCCTCCATCGCTTCGTTCTCCACACTCAGGACGGAGAAGTTGTTTGACAGCGGAAGAAGCTGCTTTTTTTTAAATTTATTTTTAGGGGCGGCCCCACACCCGCCGCACCAGGTGGCGATCATCCTCAAAGGCTACATCGCCCCCCATGCTGTTAGTGCTAACATGCAGGGGGAGCTTGTTATGCGGTCCGTTCATGCAGGTGTTATTCGGGTTCCGCTTGAGCAGCCCGGTTAGTAGAGGAGTTTGTGTACATGCTGGCATGCCGTGCATGCGAGCGCGTCAATGATGATTCCCGGGCGACGCTCATGACACGTCCTGAGGCCGGCCGGGGATTAGTAGGCATACATAGAATACTAAGTGTTAGGTGTTAGTGTTTTAGTTATGTTAGAATTAGAGAGAGTGTTAGTGAATGAATGGTTATTACTAAGCAATCAACTACATATTCATGCGCGAATGATCAGAATGCATCGGGGTTTGTGGGGGGGGGGAGATATGTGTTCAAACTGTCTTGCTTTGGTTTGTTAAAACTCGGTTCGGTCACCCATCCAAGTGCTGACCAGGCCCAATGCAACATAACCTCACGGCACCTGCCGACATTGGGGTTGGGGGATGAGCTTGTACCTGTAACAAATACAGTTGTTCTGCATAGTAGTATATTTCACTGAGTTGGCGTTTTAGGTGGGATCGGGCGGGAGGAGGCTATTCAGGTAGTTTGCTACATATTCCTCTATGTTGTTTTTGAGTAATGTGCGGTTGAAAAGAGACCTGGGTCTGTTATGGACGTCGATGCTGTTTCGAATGTTCCGAGTTTCTCGATTAGCGGGCTATGATTAGATGATGCTTTTTGGTAAAATTGAATGTGAGTTTTAATGAATTCTTCAATAGTGTGTATTTTCAATTCCTCATGGAGGAGTTAAGAGGGGCTACTCTAGGAACTTTGGATACTATTCTGAGTATTTTGTTTTGTAATGTTTGGAGTTTTTTGATGTGGGAGGCGGCTGCGCATCCCCACACAGGGGCGACATAGGTGAGTATTGGGCGTATAAGTGTTTTGTAGAGGGTAAGACCTGTGTTGAGTTTGAGTGAGTTGCTGTAGTTGATTAATGAGTAGAGTTTGCCCAATTGGGCATTGGCTTTGCCTCGGATATGAGTTATGTGGGCATTCCAGGTTAGACCTTGGTCCATGGTTAGGCCCAGGTAGGTGACATGGTTGGTCCAAGGGATATTGTTGCCGAAGAGTTCCAAGGGCTGCAGTTGATGTGTGGGGTATCTGTGTTTGATTCACTTTGTGAAAACTATGGCCTGGAACTTATTAGCATTGACTTTAATTTTTCAGTTTGTTAACCCGGATTCGAGAGTGGAAAGGGCGTGTTGAAGGTGTTTGTGGAGGAACTGGGTTTTTCCCGATTGGGCCATGGTCGTAGTGTCGTCCGCGTAAAGGTACTGTGAGGTGTGGGCTGTTGACGGCATGTCGTTGATGTATAAATTGAACAACAGGAGGCTTCCTTGCGGGACCCCTGCTAGCATGGGTCGACATGATGACGATTCGTTGTTTACAGTGGAGTAAAATTTGCGATCTTGAAGGTAATTGACGATGAGCTTTACAAGAAGTGTGTCAGGGAAATTGTAATCGATGAGTTTTCTGAGTAGATCTTCGTGCCAGACGCGGTCGAAGGCACGTTCGATGTCGAGCAGCACTGCGGCAGTGAATTTGCGGGTGTTGAAGCCGTGAGTTATATATTCGACTGCACGGAGCAATTGAAGAGTTGTGGAGTGAGCCTTTCTGAAACCAAATTGCTGGGGGCTCAGGATATTGCCCTTGATAGCGTAGTGGTTGAGGCGCTTAAGTATGATCTTTTTGAAAATTTTGCTTAGTGAGTTGAGTAAGCTAATGGGCCTGTAATTGGATTGGCGCGGGATTTATTCTTTTTAGGAAAGTGCAGCACTTTGGCGGTTTTCCAGCAAGTGGGAAATACCGCGTTTATCATGCAATAGTTAAAATTTTTGGAGAGGGCATTAATGGCACTCGGTGGAAGGTGCTTGAGGGCCACGTTGGGTATTTTGTCGGGCCCGGGGGCTTTCCGGTTGGGCAAGTGTCGATGAGCCATTTAATTTCGGAGGGGCAAGTGCGGCGAGTACGGTTATGTGTGTCGCGCTGCAGGGTGTTGTGAACCATCTCTTCGGTTTCGGCTATGAAGAGGGGGGGATGCGGGCGAGGTGTTGGGAGTTAAAGTGGCTTGTAGTGAGTCGGCCAATGCTTCTGCTTTGTCGGAGTCTGAATATGCGTAATGGTAGTTGTAAAGCAGGGGTGGTATGTCGCATTTGTCTCTAGTGAGAGATTTCGGTATGTGCCAAACGGAGCTATGTTCTGGGTCGAGTTTCACCAGTTTGTCATTCCATTGTTTGGAGATGATATGGGCTGTCCGTAGCCTTAAGAGGGCGTTTAACTCGTTCATTCTGGAGCGAACTGCTGGGTGGCGTGTTTGTTGCCATAGTCTGCGAACTTTATTTCTTTCGGCGGCGAGTTTAGTGATGTCGGAGGGCAGATCGGTTGTCTTCAATTGCGGGTTTTTCACAGGTACTGATGTAACTGTGGCCAATTTTATTGTACTTTCGAGTTGGCAGAGGGCATGCACAAGTGCATTGTCGTATCAATATGGGGAAGGTGTTTGTCTACTGTGTCAGCAAAGAGCTCCCAGTTGGCCTTGTTGTAGTTATGGCGGGGGAGTGGCTGTGTGAGCTGATGGGAGCTATCGAGTTGTATGAGTAGTGGAAGGTGATCGGAGGAGATCTCGTTGCAAACCCGTAGCTGAACACGACTGTTAATGCCTCTACAGAGGGCAATGTCCAGAACATCTGGTCGTTGGCCAGCAGCAATGGGAATGTGCGTGGGATCTTCTGGGGCGTAGATTAATAATCGTTTGTGTTTTCGTGGGCCAACAGGCGTTGTCCTGCTGTGTTGGTGGTTCGGCAGTTCCAAATTTGGTGTTTGGCATTGAGGTCTCCAGCCAGGAGTACTCGGTGGTTGATTTCAGGAGATTGTTAATATCTGAGATTGTAAGCTCGCCTGGTGGGTTGTATGCTGAAATGACGGCTACCTTCAGGCTGTTCAACTCAGTGATAATGCCGGTGGCTTCAATACGGGTTAGTGCGGGAATGGAAATTGGAACATGGGCTATGTGGCATTTAATTGCGACGGCTGTGCCTCCTCCGCGCCGATTTCGGTCGGTACGGTAAACTTGGTACCCCGGCAGGTGAAATCTGTCGGGTGGGGCAAGATGGGTTTCAGTAAGCAGGGCTATGTGAATGTTGTTAGTTCTTAGAAAGTTGAGTATTTCGGTTTTGCGTCTGCGTACCCCGCGTACACTCCACGTCACAACATTTGTGTTATTACAAGAGTGTCCAGGTTTAAATGCCATAAATCGTCTCAGGGCTGGCTAATTGCGCAAAGAAAGGCGCGTAGGCTGCCAGTGCTATCCTACCTGAGTGGGGTTTAGTTAAGAGTTCCGTTAGGATGTGTACTAGAGTTTCGCGAGTTTCGCGCCAAGATAAGGGCTCAAACGTGCGCTCGGTCGCTAAGTAGTCGGCGTGAACTTGCTCATATAGAGCTTGTGTTTCGGGGTCCACCCTAAAGAAATGGTCGGGTGCAATTGCACCTAGGGCGGGCTGGGACCAGAAAGTTCTGCTTTCCCTGCCTGAGGGTGGATTGTGCCTCAGACATTGGTGGTTCTCAGCGGTCAGAGTTCTGTCCTGGTTGGGCTGAGGAAGATGGCACTGGAGGTGAAAGGTTTGCTTGGTCTGTGACCTTGCAGCAGTGTCGGTGGCATTTGCTGTGTTTATCCCGCTTACCCCGTTGACGCCGTCAGATGACGGGCCAGGGTTGGGAGCCCGGGCAGCTCCGGGGGCCGGCTTGTGCTGTGTTGAAGCGGTCCCTCGCATTAAGGCGAGTTGGCGCCGGTACTCGGGACAAGCCCGGTACCTGGCCCCATGGCCAGTGCCTCGACAAAGGGCACATTTGCGCTGGGCTCCAAGTTATGCTACAGAGCGCAGATAGTGTTTGAGTGACCTTTGCCTATGTATATAGGCGCGAGATACCTAGAAGAGGTTGCCTCGGCGAATGAGGACACAAGAGGAACAAGTTCCTCTTGTTCCTCCAGGCACAAGAGGAACGGGGAGACGGTGAGGTGGGACTGGAGGAGAGGGTCGAGGAGAAGCAGCGGGCCGGGTGAGGGAAGTAGAAGGGGGAGGGGAGCGAGGAGTGGGTCTTGGATGTAGGGATGAGGGGAAGCGGGTTGTTCTGGGGGTAGAGGGTTGGAGCAGGGGAGGGTTGGCGAAGCTTGGGAGACTATGGCAGAAGCGGTTCGTGGGTTGGGAGGGCAGGCCCTGGGAGGTTGGGAGCGGTGTGACAGGGCTGGGGGGACAGACCAGGTTGGCGGCGGGGGGTCGGGTTTGGTAGGACGGGTATATAGGGGCTGGAGAGATGTGTGGGTGTGTGGTAGGGGAATTGGCGGCAAGGGGGAGGATCGGAGGCGAGTTGGAAGTGGGGGTGGGAGAGCAGGCGTCAAGGGCGCGGAGCCAGGACGGGGAGGGGTGTGGGGGTTGCTTTGCTGGGAGGGGAACCAAGAGAAGGGGGAGAGGAATGGGACCGCGTTGGGGTTACCGGGGAGAAGTCAGGAGGTGGAGGGTGACGTGGGAAGGGCGAGGTATGGTCAGATGGGGGAGAGTGAGAGTTGGGAGGGGGCGGGGTGGGTGGGGGTGAGGGAGAGGTAGGAAGAGGAGTGGAGGAGGGTTCACTCATGTCAAGGTCAGCACATAAGTTCCGCCTAGTCACCGGGTGTGATCTGGTGGAGAGTGACGAAGGGGAAAAGGCTTTCTTCTTCTTCGGTTTCGCCATGATGGCCTACAACTAAGTCACAAACTCCTGGCTACCTTGGACCTACTTTCTGTTCCGAACCCCCGAGAAAACAGCTGTTGGTTGGGTTGCCTACTCATCAGGACCTCTGAGAGTGCACCTGCTCTGCGGATTGCCATCTTTCAAGGGCCCAAACATAGGCCGCTGCATCTTCGTTTTCTGGACCGTGCAGAACATCAGTGAGGCCAAGGTGCTTGGCTTAGGAGCTACTGCTTCTTAGGGAGAGCAGCCGCACACCAGTGAAACATGAAAGTGCCTAATTAAAGCAAGTGAAGGTGAAAAGTGCAACCCCCAGAAAAATATACCTTCCCCCGTGAGTGCACTCAAGTAAAGTTGCAGCCTCAGTTATCACATGTACAACTGTGAAATAGTGTATTATTGTGCATTATTGTTACTTGTGCCAGAGCTTGTGTCCTCACATACAAAATAACCATAATGTTTTGAAAGTTCACCTGACTGCCTCCTCAGGTTGGGGAAACCTCCATGAAGGTAGGCAATGCCTCCTCCAGGGAAAAACCGCCGTCAATTACAGAAACAGAAAACTCCACCCCACAGTCCCCCTTATTCATGGAAGATACCACGACAGAACCACCACCTGCCCCCAACACCAGTGCTGAAGCAGACATTCAAGATGTGTAGCCCAGCCCAGCTGAGGAGCCTGAAGCAGATCAGCTAGTCGTACGCCTGCAGACTGAGCTGGCGGAACTCCGGAAGGAGTAAATTTATTACACAACCCTATTAAGTACCATGCAACCAACCGAGGAGAGATGGGGATCGGTTGCAATCTCACTAACACAACTCTTGCAAGAGATTAACGCTAAACGACAACGGCTGGAGGAGCGCAAAAACTCCTGGATCCCTACCTCACACAGACGCCGGCGCCACCTTTCAAATGAAAGCGACAAGGGACGAGACGCCCTGCGCCCGAGAGCAGCCAAGGAGCTCTTCCAGCTGCCCACAAAAAATAAATACCATGCCCTCTCTTCCTCAGAGAGCGAAGACGAGAACGACAGCAAACAGGGAGCCGCCGCAGCACCCCTACCACCCCGACCAAAAAAATTGAAACCCCAAACCCCAAAACCTGCTACCAACACAACACCAAAAATACGCCCGATTCAACCATCCACTCCTCAAAATATGAACCCAAAACCGTCAAATCCACTCCTCCCACCGACGCCAACATCCCAGCAACATCACCAAACTGCACCTGATAATACCAGAGAAAACAAACCCCCACGTATAATGATCCCTGATCAGAACCCCATCAATATAGTACTTCGAATACTACGAAGTATCTGTCCCAGCAAAACATATACAATCCAAAATAATAGTAACGACCTAAAAATAATGCTCAAAAAACGCATGGACTTCATACCCGTAATGGACGCCCTAAGGAATGCAGGCGTACGATACTACAGCTTCACGCCCAAGGACGAGCTGCCCATCCGCTACGCTATAAAAAGACTGCCCGGAAACATGGATACGGAAGACATTAAAGAAGACATTACCAGCAAAGGATACACGCCACTCACGGTGAAGCAAATGGAAAGCAAAGGTATGCCCCTGCCTATATTTGTGGTTACGCTTGAGCGTACGAAAAAGAATAAAAAACTCATTTTTGAACGCGAAATATGCCACGTAATAGCCCAAATATAACACTGTAAAACTCAAAACCATATTACAGAGTGTTTTAACTACCAAAAACTTGGCCATACTTATAAATTGTGTGCACTACACACAAAATGTGTTTTCTGCGGGGGTTCCCACCGCCTACTCACTTGCCCCGAAAGAGGCAAGGAAAACGTCACGCCCAAATGTGCCAACTGCGGCCAACACCATCCAGCCAACTACAGAGGTTTTGACACCTTCCAAAAGGAACGCGACTGGCGGCAACTTGCAGACCTCAATAGGCAACTGCAAAAGCACTAAGCAAATAGACAAATCACAAACCCGGGCTTGTACGGGACGGCCATACCTTTACCCAACTGACAAGTGGACAACAACAGCCCCAAAGCGGCACGGCCGAGCCAGCTGCAGTCACTTCAGCGCCCACAACGGGACTGAGTGACCTAAAAGAAATCTTTGAATTAGCAAAATCAATGAATGTTACAAAAATATTGTAGCATTTGAAAGCTCTATTCGCTGCCATTAAGAGCATCACAGATTCGATGGGAAAATTAGAAGCAATTGTAACCTTCATTGATAATGCATTTAACTAAATGGCACCTACAGGACAGCGCACAACTTCCTTTCGAGCTCTGCTCTGGAACGCCAATGGCGTCCCAATATGAACTGGAAGGCTTCCTTCGCAAAAACAGGCTGGACTTAGCTTTCATAGGGGAAACAAAATTAAAACCGGGGCATGTCTTCAACATTCCCGATTACAATATTATAGGCAAAGACAGAGACTTAAGGCCGGGGGGGGGGGGACGGCCATTGCCATCAAATCTAACATTGTTTTCGCCCGAGCACGGCTCCCACGCATGCAATGTCTCAAGTGTACTGCAAAACGAGTAAGAACACAAAACCAACCTATACTATTGATTGCTGCATACCGGCCTCCAGGTAGCCGGGGCCTCATCGAGGACCTCCAAAAAATTCTCGACCTGGAAGAAAATGTACTCATAGCAGGGGATTTTAATGCCCATCACCTTTTTTGGAACTCGCGCAGGACTGACCAACTAGGCACCGCTCTAGCAGACTTTGTACTTAACACAGAAGACGTTCATATACCAGCCCCCTCTGACCCGACGTTCTATCACTTATCTGAACTCTACGAGCCAGACATCTTAGACTTCATAATTACAAAGCAGATGCAAGTGGGACAACAGTTACACGTTTATCACAGCTTAGACTCAGACCATCTGCCCATAATATTCACGGTGCACGGCCGTTTGGATAGAACCACGGCCTAAAACGTGCCTCTAACTCCAGTGACTGACTGGAACAAATACAAAGCACTGTTGCACAAACTGGCTACACCCAAGCTGGAGTACACCAGCATAGAGAAAATTGACCAGGGAGTCGCAAACTTCACTGCTTCTCTGCGGACAGCCAAGATAAACAGCACTGAACCTCCCACGCGCACACCCCCATGAATCACGTACCCAGAGGTGGAGCACCTGATTGCTAGACGACGAAGATGCACGCGCCGGTGGTACGAAACCGGAGTACCTATATTTGAAGTCACAGCAAACTGGCTGCGAAAACCTATAAAAGCACAAATAACCACCAACAATCATGACAGGTGGGAGAAACAGATGCAAAAGTGCATCCACAATGATGGTTCGCTGTGGCAAGTGCTACGGAGCTTCAAAAGCGCCGGCTTAGCGCATACTAACACTCAGGCCCTCCAAGGGCAAGGGAGGCTTGTATTCTCAACAACTGAAAAAGCAGAAGTATTTGCAGACATGCTCGAGCATCGTTTTAAAGAAAATCCAAGCATCAATCAAGTACACATTCACGAGATTGGGCGTGGTTTCTAGCATGAGAGGCCAACGAGCCAAACCAAAAACTACCCCTATTTACAACCCAGGAAGTCTTCCAACAACTTAAAACACTAAAGCTAGGCAAAGCTGCTGGCCCAGACGGAGTGCGAAATGAAGACTTACGCAACATGTCCCGGAAGGCACTAGTTCAGACCACAAAATTATTTAATGCTTGCTTAAAGCACCATCCCTTCCCTGCTGCCTGGAAGCAGGCGAAAGTTGTAATGATACACAAACCAGGTAAAAACATTCGGCAACTCAAAAACTACCGACCAATAAGTCTGCTCTCCGCCGTTGGTAAACTGTTCGAGAAGCTTCTACTGACAAAAATACACAGAACTGTTTCCGAATACGATGTAATATCGAAATTTCAATTTGGGTTTAGAAGGCATCACTCAACAGAGCTGCAACTGTTAAAATTTTCAGATGACGTCACCGAACAGTTTAACAATGTGGCCTCTACACTGGCTTTATTCCTCGACGTGGAGGCTGCTTTTGACAAATGCTGGCACAAGGGCATAATTTACAAACAGCACAAAAATCCTTCACTACGAGGTTACACCCCCCTTATATACAGCTATTTACAAAATCGCAACTTCCACGTACAGGTCTTCCAAAGCAAATCAACACAGCGACGCATAGTAGCTGGGGTCCCACAAGGTGCCATAATGGCCCCATACATATACGCAGTCTACACCAGCGACTTCTCGGAACATCACCAATGCAAGGTAATTCTGTATGCCGACGACACGGTCCTCTACGCCCATCACCAAAATCACAAATACGGCCTAATCAGATTACAAAATTACACCAACACTTTCTTGACACGGTTGCAGGCATGGAAAATACAGATCAATCCATCCAAGTGTGCGCCTGTGTTTTTCACAAAGAAAAACAAACTCCCGGCCATAGAACTAAACACAAACGGGCAACAGGTGCCCTTTCGTCGGCATACACGCTACCTAGGCGTCGAACTAGACTACAAGATGCTGTGGCGGGAACACCTGAGGAATACAGCCAGTCGTGGGTGTCAACGTCTAAAGCTGTGCGCTCCTGTATTTCGTAGTAAATTCCTAAAACTGAAACCGAAACTCACTCTATACAAGCATTCATTTTAAGCCTACTAACCTACGCCAGTGCAGCATGGGCTCACGTCCCAAAAACAGTAATGGCACCCCTCCAGATTACACAAAACTTAGCACTAAGGAAACTGCATCACGTACCAATCATAACCACAAACAAAACCATACATCGGGAGACAGGGATCAAGCCTATAGAGGAGTTAATTGACAGCAGATTATCAACACTCTGGGCAAAAATCCGGGTCCACCCGAATATGGTAATTCAGAAAATAGGCAGAGGCACACCGCTTCACCGCAAGTATCGGCGGATAAAAATTATATAAAGTTGTAAAAATGTAAATATATACATAGGCTTCTTCTCCTTCTATCAATGTAAATAAAAGCAAACCGCCCCTCCCTCTTCCCTTTCCCCCACCCCTTCCCTATATACTACTCTTTCACATCATATATATGTAAAAAAAAAAAAGAAAAAAGGATTTAATCATATTAATTTCACTGTAAAGCACAAGCAATGACATAAATTGCAAAATAAATCAATAAATAAATAATAACTCTTTCTCATACCCCAATATAAGGGGCATAGGATTTAATCATAATAATTTCACTGTAAGGCGTAAGCAATGACATAAATTGCAAAAAATAACTTATTTCTCGTACCCCAATATAAGGGGCATGTATGGATTGTTTACACACAACCAACTTTAACACTAGGCTAGATAACTGCACAGAAATGTAAACTGTTTCCTGCAAGGTCATCCCCTGTAAGGCCACAGGAAAATTTTCTAACAATAAAAAATCAATCAATCAACTTTGTTAAGCAAACTCAAAAAATGGGAGGAATCTTTTATATAGGTTGGCCTAGACGTAACAAATGACAAATGACTGTAACCAAAAATCTACTAGGGCGGAAATACGTTCAGTGGGGCAATCTACTATCGGGCGGCCTAGACAGTTCTTTTGATGAATTTTAGGGATTTTTTTATTTGTTTATTTACAGACGCTCTTTAACATCTCAGGTCATCAGTGTCCCATTCTATTCAGCGCGTGAAACGGCCGACAAATTTTGCTCAGAGGCCTCTTCTTTCAGGCTTGAGGTTCTTTTTCGTGCCGTAAATGTACGACACGGGACCCACGGCTTTACTTCCCTTCCGAAGGAAGCCATACTTAGAATTTTTACGCCCCAAAAAATCCATCGATCCTGGCCGGGTTTGAACCCGCGATCTTGGGTTTAGAAACAAGTATGGTTACCACTACACCACCAGGATTGACGAATTTTAGGGAGAAAATATATAATGGAAAATATATACGAGGGGTATGAGGAATAAGTAGAGTGATATCTTGGGGATATCCTTCTTCAGTACCAGAAGAAGCTATATCTTCATTAAACTTTACTTTAGGATCGGAAGACAATAGTTCATAATAAGTTACATCAACAAGCTGTCGGTAAGCTTCAGCATTGTAAGAAGAAATGTCCTGTAGTGCTACTGAGGATCATTTATCGGCTGGAAGAATAATAACATCAGGATTATTAGATAACCTTTTAAGTGCTGATTTCTCACGTAAAGTTATCTTTCGGGGTGATCTTATCTAGAAGTTTAGAATCATAATGGAAGTCAAAATCTGTTAATAAACGTTTCTAAAGGATGGCTAGAAGATAAAGAAGGAGGTTCAAGTTTGGCGAGGTGACGAAACTTGAGAAGGCAAGAAGTAGCATTTGAAGTAGGCTGAGAAGATTTAGTATGCCAATGGTAACCCCTTCTTAAATTGCAGTTAAATTTAACGCCATCGAAAACAAATTTAAGGCGATTAAATTGGGGAGTTGGGACAAAAGCTAATCCTTTTTGCAACAGCAATATATCAGCATCAGGAAGTGGAAGAGAAGATAAATTAACAACCGCACTTTTACTAGCAGGAGGAGTACAAAGGGTACATTCACAGATAACAGGCAATATTTACAATAAAATTAATTTTAATACATAACCAAAAATGTGCATCTTGATAAACTTCAAAGACAAATCGTTTAATTTCATAATGCCATTATTGTCATGTGTTAATAGCATTGTTGAAATTAACTTGTTTTTAAAAGCAAACTGAATTTAATTTCATAATACCATTCTTGCTAGTCATACTCATCACTATTATTCTCAAATGACTCTCAAACAGATGTCTTCTGTCTCTTGAATTCCAGTCACTTTCTGTTAAAGAAAATTGTCGAATGTAACTCTTATTTGGAAGAAAACTAAATGGATTATTAAGAAGCTTACACTTCCAGTTTATTAAAAGCTGCAGCAAAATGCTAAAGGAAAGGTTTCTAAAATTTGCTTGATTAGACTGTGGATTGGTAACAATCCCAATTTTAAAATGTATTTGGCCAGGTGTGCTAAAAGCAAGTGAGCTGTGATCAAAAAATCTCATTTTCTGTAACATAAAGAGTCTGCAGGGGACAGACTTTTCTGCCGCATTAAGAGGAAACAGAAGATCCAGTTTCAACCATTAATTTCAGTTTTTTCTGGCTCTTCAAAAGACAATTTTAATCCAGTTTATATGAGGTGCTAGTATCAGCAAATGTGCCATGGCAAATGGTACAGAACCCATTATTAAATAAATTTCTTCAAGACTTCAGTGGCCAAAAGATATCAGACGAATCAATTTTAAGGAAAAAGTATTTGAACCAACTATACAAGAAAAGGATTGAATTCATCAGAACAGAACTGTAGAACTGTAACAACTGACTTTCAGGAGACACCACCGATAATTGTGGTTGTACCTTTGCTAATGTTGTGGTGGGTAAGTTAGAGCCCACAGAACGTGGTAAACCCAATTTAAGATGGCATTACTATTGGCATACTAAATCTTCTCAGCCTACTTCAAATGTTACTCCTTGCCTTCTCAAGTTTCGTCCTCCTGCCAAACTTGAACCTCCTTCTTTACCTTCTAGCCATCCTTTAGAAACATTTATTAACAGATTTTGACTTCCATTATGATTCTAAACTTCTAGATAAGATCACCCGAAAAATAACTTTACATGAGAAATCAGAATTTAAAAGGTTATCTAATAATCCTGATATTATTATTCTTCCATCCAATAAAGGATCCTCAGTAGCACTACAGGACATTTCTTCTTACAATGCTGAAGCTTACCAACAGCTTGATGATGTCACTTATTATGAACTATTGTCTTCAGACCCTAAAGTAAAGTTTAATGAAGATATAGCTTCATTTATTGCTTCTTCTGGTACTGCAGAAGGATATCCCCAAGATATCACTCTACTTATTCCTCATGCCCCTCATATATATTTTCCATCATATATTTTCTCCCTAAAATTCATCAATTCTAGTGGTGTAGTGGTAACCATACTTGCTTCTTTGATGGTGCAGGCTATAGTGCTGCATTTCATGCTGGATAAAATGAACTACAGCACTATAGCCTGCACCATCAAAGATACTTTAGGCATTCTATGGCTATCAGAAAACCATGATTAGAAATGACTACTGCTTGTGACCAACAATATGGCCTACATGATCAAGTTAGGAGAGATATTGAAAATTTTCTACCTTAAGATGTAGCATATCACCTGACTTGCTCATGGTTTATATCAATTGGCTGAAGAGGTGAGAAACAGTTTCCCAAGAGTGAACAACATTATTTCATCTGTAAAGAAAGCCTTTCTGAAAGCTTCTAATCTCATTTAGTTTTTGTAGAAAATTATCTACCACAAACTCTCTGCTACCAGAACCCATTATCACTCACTGGGATATTTGGCTGCAGGCAACTATCTATTGTTCCAATTATTCTGAAGGCATCAAGAGTGCTATAGACCCATTTTACATTAATGAAGCAGCCTGCTTAGCAAAGGCTAAAACTACTCTTCACAATAAGAACTGCCTTTATTAAGGTCAATTTCAGCGATCTTCATGCAGGTATTCAACAACTGGAATCTGCATCTTTACCACTAAAAATGCAATGGAAATCATTGACACAATTTCAAGGAAAGAAATACAAGGGCCAGTAGGTGAGGCCTATTCTTTGAAGTTTACCAAAATTTTGCAGTGGAGCCCAGGGTTGCAACAATGAAAAATGTATATGCTGTTCTTCAGGGGGAACAAATTTCAGACAACTTACTGTGGGAACCGACAGCACTGGCTGCATTGAAATTTACACCAATAATTTCACGCTGTGTCAAGAGAACATTTTCTTACAATAAGAATGTTTTAAAAGCCAACAGAAAAAGTTGTACCTTATGAAACATAACAATGTATTTCATAGTGCAGTGCAATAGTAACCTAAATAACTGAAAAATGTTCTAGTTGAGTTTGATTAATTGATAAATGTTCTAGTTAAGTTTAATGCTTTATAATTTAAAAAATTTTAAAAAAAAAGTACTTTAAAAATCTTTAAAAATTCAGTGCCCTAAATTATAAAGACTGGGAAATTTAAAGTAAATTTAGTGCTTTACAACTTTAAAAAAATGCAGTCTACTGACATTATAAAAAGTTGGACATTTTAAATGTTCATTGTTCATGTTGTTTTGTGTTTCAGAACAATGGAAAATACAAGCAAAATTAAATTAATATTCATACTATTGTATATTTATTTCAATGTGTTTATTTTACTTTTGCTAAGAGAAACTTGAAAAAACTACCCTAAAAGTGTTAAAAAACTAAAATAAAGTATTTTAGCATGTTAAAAAACTAAAATAACTATTTTAATATGTTCGGGATTTATAAAAACCTAAAAAATTGAGCCCTAACCATAACCATTTGTTCTTAACTCAGTACAGATATTCTCCAAGATTCCTAATTTGTCTTCGGTCCCCAATATTTTCTTTGCGGCAATTTCCTTTCCTTAGCTTCAACCATTTGCCATATATTGCTGCTTGTTGTCCCCATTCGCTTGTTCGTGAGCATTCAAAAAGAAATTTTCTACATTTTCCCAAATTTCCACATTTAGGGCAAACACCATATTCATAATTACTTTAAAAACCCCTTTAGGTCCAGATTCCTAATCTGAACTATGCCATTTCTTCTCTCTCCTGCTTATTACTTTTGCTAATATGTCTATATCTTTTAGAACATCAGTGACCTCTTCTCCCTTATTATAGAATGTAATATCTGTTCATCTATATTTCAAATCTCACTCTAATTTGTTTACAAAAACTTCACTCCAAATTACTTATTCTTAATCATATATTACCCATTCTATTCCTTATTAACTCTTCCCTAACTTTGTTAACCCAATATAAGTCCCTACCCTAGAATCCTGAAATTTTAAACCTTCATTAAATAAGGAAACCATTTACATCTTTTGTATCCTAAACCAATACTTCAAAACTCTCTCCATTACCCTCCCTCTCACATCGACCATCCCCATTTCCAACAGTGTGCCTGCATTTGCAGAATTTTGTGGAATTCCCAGCACAATCTTACAAAACATACTGAGTTTTCAATCCAGCAATTTACAACTTTCCTCTATCCGCCATATTTGGATGCTGTATGCCCGCCTTGACTCCATTGCCCTGTATATTCTATCCAACCAATTCACCTTCATCTCCATTGCAACAAACATAATTTCTTAATTAACTTCGTCGGTCCTGGTGGTGTAGTGGTTACCATACTTGCCTCCTAAACCCAAGATCGCGGGTTTGAACCCGGCCAGGACTGACGGATTTTTTCGGGCGTAAAAATCGGAGAAGAGGCCTCTGAGCAAAATTTGTCGACCGTTTCACGCCCTGAATTGAATGGGACGTTGATGACCTGAGTGTTAAAGAGCGTCCATGAATAAATCAAATCAACAACAACGTCTTAATGTGGTAACAGATCCTTCAAGGTTGGTGGTATCTTCTTTGAATGACTATCTTCATAAATAGCCGCATTCCTTTTTCTTTAAACTCCCACTGTGTTCTATTTTTAACATTCACGGAAATTACGGCATTACCATTTCTTAAAATACTTTCATCATTTGAATTTACGGTACTTAGTACATCATACGAATTATTCAGTATGGCTGAAGAGAAACGCACGCTTACGCCAAAACTGCAAGATTTGGTTAGAAAGTTATAAATTATATGTATTTCTATTTATCTGCAGTTTTAGCTGGTTGTTATGATTTCTCGATGAGGGAATTTCAACTTGTGCCTAAGGTCGTTATGCATTACTTCTATAATTTTTTTGTAAGTATGCTGCTATAATCGCTTCCCTGGATGCATCGACACATGGCGTGCATTTGCATTTCTTTACAACATCGCTATAATTGGCTAAATTTTTATGATCTATTTGTTTATTTGCTTCACCAATGTTTATGTGAGCATTTTTAGTATCATTTCTCTTAAGTTATACTTAAAATTATTAACAATGTTTACGGAAGTAATACACATGCTAACTATATCAGTCTCCATCTTGGGGGGAAAACATCTGCATGGATTTGTTCATATTAAAATCTTTTCACCATTCTCTGTGAGACTCGTAGACACAAGATCACGAATTCAGTTGAGACCAGGATCGGTGGATTTTTGGGCGTAAAAATCCAAAGTATGGCTTCCTTCGGAAGGGAAGTAAGGCCGTGGGTCACGTGTCCGTAGATTTACGGCACCTCATTCCTGAAAGGAGAGGCCTCTGAGCAAAATTTATCGGCTCTGATGACCAGAGATGTTAAAGAGCGTCCGTAAATCAATAAAATCAAATTTGCTAAACCATACATCTCTATAGGCACAAAGGTCAATACAAATAAATGACTACCTGTGTTTCATTGTCACAAACTAATTTCTGCGTGTAAGAGCTCTGTCCAATATTACCCTCACATCCCCAAAATAGATCTACATTCTATATTTCATTTTGTTTTACACAATGCACTATTGCCTCATTTTGAACTCTTACTAACGTTTTCACTACAATACCTAATAATTGTTGAAGTTTTACATCTACTGAATTTTCTTTAGTAGTAATAGATCCTTGTGAAGGATAACAGTTTTTTTTAATAAGCTTAAAGTACTTTTGCACCGATTAGATAAATTCTTTTTTTAGATTCTTTTCTAATCGGAAGATAATCTTTGGTTAATCTCCGTTCAATGATAGAAGTTAGTATCTATATTGAATGCTGTGCTGTGCGTTTTCTGATGACAAATATGCTGATTTTATTTTTTAAACTCATTTAGGCATGTTTAATTTCAGGCAGCATTTATTTCACCTTTCCCTTTAAGCTAATTATAGTTGTATAACTTAGTCTTCTATGTTACATTCTTCCAGGAGTTTACCTACTTTCCTTTTTGAACAGTCGTTTAACAGTTTGTGAAGTTGATCTGTATTAGTACCTCTTTTACAACATAGAGAGTTTAGGATATTGCATTTAAAATGCAATACATTGTTGAAGTCAGTCTGAATTATTTTTTATTCATTTGTTCTTCAAAAGTTTGGATTTTATTAACATTGTTATAGATCGATATTTAATGGTGTTTAACCTCCTTTTTTACTACTGAAAAACCATAGGCGGACTTTAGATTGAAAATATCTAGAAATGTCCAGGAAAATTTTCATGCAAAAAGTATAAAGTTTTCTTTATTTTTCTTGTTGAAGATTCTACTCTACCTGAATCCATTTCTCTCAGGGGCCCACGGGGCGTATCGATCCTGGCACACCTGAGTTGCTTCCTCCGGTCCACATTTAGCGTGTTTGACTGTTTTAATTTTGCCAAATTTTTATTTTTATTCTTCTAACCTCATTGTTCTTCGTCTGATGGGTAATTCCATATTTGACGCGGTAAAAGGTGACTAGGTTAAGAATGTAACTCTCAAAAATGGGTTTTCATGTAGGACGAGAGCATATACCCAGGTAAAGACCAGGCCCGGAGATGGGGCATTCCATTAGCTGTTTCCTTCCTAAAAGCGATTGGATCCCTTTGTCTAGACCCTAGGAGATAGACCCTTAGGCTAGTCTTGTTCAAGCCATAACAACTCACCTAAACCAAGGTGGCGCCCAGGAAGCAGCCTGCCATTGGAGACAGTTGCAACGGTTGAAGAAGAACTCCCTTGGTGAATGATAATCCTCACCAACATATGAAAATAGAGTGGGCGTAAGAGAAGTAACCAAGATGTCTTTCCCTCGTTACTTAGTTATCAGCCGAAGATGGTCAGTCGTTCAGTCGAGTAAACCCTTTTATTATTCAGAAGGGTATATATAGCATCTATGTCCCTGAGAAGTTCTGTACGCGGTTGAGAAATGAATCTCTCTTGGTTGAAACGCTGGTACTGTCCCAGATAAATACTTTACTCATGGCGACAATTTTCCAGTAATACCCTAGTGAGGAAACATGGAGAAACACAGGCTTTCCTAAGTTTTCCTCGTCCTTAACAGGGTTGAACTACCGCAGAGGATCGAAGCTGGATACGATGTTATAAGGGTGCGCCCGTATATCCCAGCCTTATGCAATGTTTTCAGTGCCAATGTTTCGGCCACAATCGCACATCTTATAAGAGTGCAAACTGCGGACAAAAATTCACGAAAGAACAAGCCCTTCCACTCCCGTCTGCGTTAACTGCCAGGGAAATCATTCAGCGTCGTCCCGCGACTCTCCTCGCTATCACGAAGAGCGCTGAATACACGAACTCCGGGTGAATCCTTTTTTGAGGCCCGGAAAGGCTTTCAATATCACCTATAGTACCTAAGACCGGTTTATACAGCTCTGAAGCCTCTACTGCGATATACAGAAGCGTCGATTTGATTTTTTTTTTTTTTTTTAATTTACGGACCTCTAACATCAGCGTATCATTCAATTCAGGGCGGGAAACGGCTGCTATATTTTGCTCCGAGTTCTCTTCTTTCAGGCTTGAGGTTCTTTTTTCATGTCGTAAATTTACGACACGGACCCACGGCTTTACTTTCCTTCCGAAGGAAGCCATACTTAGGATTTTCAGTCCCGAAAAAATCCATCTATCCTGACCGAGATTGAACCCGCGATGTTGGGTTTATGAGGCAAGTATGATTACCACTAGACCACCAGGACCGACAATACAGAAGCGTGACAGTAGCACGCAGATCGGCGACTTTGTTTTACTCGAGTCCCTATTGCCCCAAGTTCCCCGAGAAGCTCATACCGCCTAAGTGACTTATCAACAAGGCAAAATGGAGTATTTTAGTTCTGTAGCCACATTTTCAGACTGTCTTTGCTCCTATTGACGCAATGGTGAAGCATCTCTAGACCGTGTCTAATTCTGCTGTAGATCAAGCTATTCTCCGGTCGTCTTCTCCCCCAGACACCTTCTGTTCCTTGGTGGACCGATAAATGCCGGAATGCGTTACGTACAGACCACACGCCAATGTTCTCTTCGAGTATTTCGTCGCCACCCTACATCGGAAAATATGATGCGCTATAATCAAAATTTGCGCCAAACGCTATCGAGTAATAAAGGATAGCAAAAAGCAAGTTGTATTATTTTCATACCTTCTTTTAACAGCTCAACTTTCATTTGTTTTTTGTGATAAACATGCCGCATTGCAGGTAAGCCTGGTTTTTCGGCTATACCCGTCCTCAAGGTACAACACCATGTAATTGATTCTCCTGAAGACATTGCCTATATAGGGCGCACTTTCACTTTCCAGTTCCGCTAATTATTCTACCGTGTTTTGAACTCTTAATAGGCAGGTTGATTCGAAGGGATTTTCCTTTGCCTCCGACAATCGGGAGTGCTATAATGCCCCATTTACTGCCCGGAAATTGGAGCATGCTGTTTTTTCTTCCCGGCATTGCGCTTCGGGACCAGATAGTGTACATGTTGCTCTGTTACAGCATCTTTCGGCGGAGGGTAAAGCTTATTTATTCTAATTTTTAATCAAATCTAGTATGACGGCACGTTTCCGTGCGTTTAGCGAGTGGCCACCGTCCTACCAATACCAAAATCTGGAAAGAGCCCCCACCTTACTTTCAGTTACCGTTCCATTTCCCTCACTAATTTGTATACAAGGTGATGGAAGGCACGATCATCGGGCGGCTTATGTGTTAGTTAGGATCGTAGCATCTTTCAACAAACGTCCAATGCGGTTTTCGTCGTCACCGCTCTTCTGTCGATCATTTGGTGTCTCCCAGCTATATTATGGACGGTTTTGTACGAAAGTGCCAAACTCTTGCTGTTTTATTTGATCTGGAGAAAACATACGATACCTGCTGGAGATGTGGTATTCTTCGTACGTTTCATGAATGGTATATTCGTGGTTGGTTTTCAATGTTTATTCAGGAATTCATGAAGGACCGGGTTTTTAATGTAAGCGTGGTTTCTTTTTTCTTTTCTTTCCCCTTGTTTTATTCAGGAGAACGGAATACCGGTGTTCAAGTGTCACACTATTTGCTATCGCTATCAATTCCACCATAGGATGTTTACCGCCAGGGATTACATCATTGTTCGTCGACAACTTTGCAATCGTATTTTCTTCTCAGCGTACACATCTGTTGGAACGCCTCTATGCTTGAACTGTCCATCATAGCTTCCGTTTTTGTCCTAAGAAGACCATCTGCATGAACTTCTGGCTATACCAAGAATCTCCCTCGCCTTCTTTCCATCTTTGTCCAGATCCTCTATCTTTCGCAGACAAAGCAAAGTTTCTTGGATTGGTTTTTGATAGAAAACTATGCCGGTTATCACATAAAGCACAACTTGAAAGGCCAGTATGAACGTTCGCAATGTCTTTTACGTGTTTTAAGTGGCAATCCTGGGAAACTGTCTACAAGATGGTTTTGCGCCTCTAAATTTTATAACCCGGTACAAAATCGATTATGGCTGCATTATGTGTTGCTCTGCGCGACCTTCAGCACTTCGTTCCCTTAACCGGATTAATCACCGGGGATATCCGTGCTGCGATAGGAACATTTCCTACGAGTCTTAGGCCCAGCTGTGCAAGGAGTCGGGTGAACCTCTGTCCTATCGTAGAGAAAATTTACATGGTGAATAAGGTTGCCGATTGGCTGCTTAACTTCTGCATCTCATGAATGAGCTGTTTTCTAATATGTTGCTTGACACCTTTTACGCTCTAGGTCTCTGTGTCTCCTAAGCCTCCCTGCTATCGGTTTCGGGAGAGGTTAAGGACTTTGGACGTTCAGTTGCCTATTTTTTTCTCAGCTGTCGAAGTTGTTATCCTCCTTGGCTTTTAGCCGAGGTTCCATTCATCTTAGGCTTACGTCCTATTCTAAATCTTCGAGCGAACTTCCATTATTTGTCAACATTTTAGCGCGATACTCTCATTTGAGAGATGCAATTTGATCTACACTGACGGCTCGAAAGCGGACATAGATGTTGGATGTGCCTTCGTTTTTAAAGGATCTAGTTTTACTTTTGGATTTTACTTTGCGGATTTTATGGCGGAACTTTACGCGATTAATCGAGCACTTTTATTTGTATCAAAACAGTGGCTGGGGGACTCGGTAATTGTTTTCTGATTCTGAGTGCTTTGTGCTTTCGCAATCTGTACAATTCCCATGTTGTGCAGAAAATTTATGACGCAGTGTTTACTTTAGTTGACGCGCCATCAGCGTAACCCTTCTCTGGGTTCCTGGCCATGTGGACATTCAAAGCGAAGAGGCATTTATTACTAACTCTAAGCTACAGTATGAAATTCAATGTCAAGCTTTCAAAATAGCAAAAGCTGTACTGCTGATTTTCATGGATGTTCGTCTTTTATAATATGCTAGCTTGTTCCTCTGGTAACTTTTATGTTTCTTAATATAATCTTCAACACCCCTTTTCATATCAGACCACTGCCATTATTGCTTAATTACTAAGTAGGTGTTAGCCATTCCCACGTGGCCTCCTGTGGGAGAATCATGTGCTTCTCTCAAAATGGCTCTCTTTTCTTTGCTAAGACGTTAAAATACATATTTTAGATAGCACATCAACATTTCCATTCCTGACTTCCCTTTTGATACAATTTCATAACAGATTATTCTAACCTGATCCTCAATCTCTTGGTCTCTAACATTCATGATTAACCGCAAGGATTTGTAATCCGTTACTATGACTACCAATTCTCTGTCTATGGCAATGCAGCTTTTCGGCTTTGTGAAACAATAGGTGGCAAACAAGACAGGTAAATTGCTCCCTAATAGGTCCCTGTGACAAGACTGCTAGACTTTCCTGACTTGCTTCAGTGGTAAGAATAAATGCCACAGTAAAGTAAGGATACCACAATACTGGCTTCAATACCAGTTTTTGTTTCAGCGTGTCAAACGCTACTTAATGATCATTTCCCCATTTAAAAGTTACATATTTCTTCAGCAGTTTGTGTAAGTGTGCAGCTATCCTACTAAATTGAACTATAAATCTTCTTTAGTACCCTACTAGTCCTAATATATTCTTTGAGCTCTGCTTGTTTCCTAGTTACCGGCTAATTGACTATAGTCTCCACCTTCTCGGGATCTGATCTAACCGCCTTACTTTGAGATCACATGTCCTAAATAGTTCACCTCTTTATTTAATAACTCACATTTATATTTTTATAGTGTTAGAATATACTGCCTAATCTTACTAAATATACCCCTCAGCTTTTTATCGTGATCACTTAAGGACCTCGCATGGATAACATCACCCAAAAATACAAAGCATCTAGATAGCGTTAGACCTGAGAGAACTAGTTTATTATCTTTTGAAAATTTGGGGAGTTAGTTTTCAGCCCAAAATGCATCGGCATATATTACCAATGACCATTCTTGCTACAGAACGTAGTTTTCTCCTTATCCTTTTGTTCTATCAGTATCGGAGGTGATCATTACCAAATCATTACATGAAAAGTACTTGGAATTTCCTGACTGATCCAGGATCTCTGTTATATTCGATAGAGGATATGCTTACTGACTGTCTTTTGATTTTCCTTAAGCCAACCACCAAACCAATTATTTGAACGCCACTAGTTTCCATTTTGTCCTTACCAAAATAGGAGGCTATTCCAGGGCAAATAGTTTTTTTATGATCCCTCCTGTAAGCAATGCTTGCATATGCCTATCGACTACATCCATTTGACAGTCTATAAGGTTTCGAATTGGTAAGTTCAATGTTTGGCTGCAGCATCAATGCTTAACTGCAGTTGTGAAACTCAGCTGGTGTCTAGGTCGGTAGAAAATATCCTGAAATATCTTTCCAATTTTTATTATTACTTTCCTTTCTTCCTCGTTAAGATGATCTACTCACTGACGAAGAAGTTCACCCTCTCTGTCCCAAACTTTAGTTTTGATCGTAGTCACACACAGCTCCATACATCCCTCTAAAACGAATGGCCCACCTTGATCTTTATTTCTTCTGTTTCTGCTCGTATTCACGCCTCCCGCTTTTGTGACCAAGTTTTTCTAGTTGACTAAGCTCTGTAGTTCTCGTCTTGTTCCCATGCTTTAAAGCCAGAGGGGTGGTCAGTACGAGTTTAACTTAATGGGCGTGCGGATGTGTTCTTGTGACAGGTTATTAAGTACTCATTGGGTGGTCTAATAAGTACAGTGCATTAATTAGCTTAACATGACTCAATTCAAGTATTCTATTCCCCAATGAGTATTTATTCGTACATGATCACAGAATCGGCTCGTGATTGCACGAATATTGTATCAAAAGAAATTCTCTGATATTAACTTCCGAGTCGAAGTTCGATTCTATAGTTGTAAAGGAGTTTTTTGCTGTTTTATAAGCGCCTGGCAGAGAATGTGATTTAGTTTAATAAAGAAGCAGACAACTTTACGCCGCACATCAATGTTTATTAGGTAAGACACTAGTTCTCATACGTGCTCGAGGTTAATTACCTTCAGCTGGATGACTAGGACACGTTGCCTGCGATTAAGCAAGTCCGTAGTGATAAAGTGTTTATTGCTTTTAAACGTGTGCGCTTTCTACCTGTTCATAGGCGTACAGTTCCTTCAGAACGTAATCAAGTTCAGCAATTCACCACACTCGCAAATTTCGCGATCTTTGCCTTTCCTTAGATACGGATTAATCACTTACAAATTTGCTGAGAAGGAAACACTAATAGCTGAAAAACACGGATGTCTCTAATACGCACAGCTCGGAAAATTAATAATTCATGGCCTAGCGGGAACGTGGTTACATGATAAATCTTAATTGAGCACGGAGAAAAGAAGAAGTCAAAAACACCAGGGTGCAGCCTTTATTTATCCAGCCGTTAACTTTCCGAAAGCGTGCTCAAATTCTCATACAGGGGTCTCATACATACCTCCAAGACTGTTGCTGGCTTTAATATTTTAAAACATTACGTGTTCATAGGTTCACACTTATCTTCAATGTCTATTTGGCGGGAATCGTTAACAAACCACGCAAAGCACTTCGTACTCGGTCATTAAATTCTCATAAGGCCTTAGCCTTTGAACCTTTGTTAATTTTAAGCCTCTGATTTCTGCATACCTCCCATCAATTTGAGTTCCTCTCTTTCCCCGTGTCGGAAGTGAAGTAGAGCCGTGGGTCCCGTATTGTACATTTACGGTCCGAAAAAGATCCTTAAGCATCTGAGGAAACTTCGTCGGCCGTTTCATGCCCTGAATATAATGGGACGCAGATGACCTGAGATGTTAAAGAGCGTCCGTAAACAAAACAAAAACACTCGTTATTATGTACAAATATTGAATATATTACCTAAACACAATTGAAAAAATATACCAGAAAGATTTACCATTATCCTTACATATTTAAATGTTGTTTACACAACTAATAAGAAAAATAAATAAATAATAATTGATCCCGGGGTGCGTCATATAATACTGTTTCAATTGGTAAATAAACTTCATGAAATGGGAAGTATTCTTGATAAAAAGAGTACAGTCACGTAGTATATTCCCAGAAGAAACGTTGCATAACATTGGACATTTCTTGTAAATTCCCCTAAAAATCACTTCGATCTAACCTACTTCACAGGAACCCCTGCATATAGGAGTGTGGTGTGCCATTAATGGCGAGAGAAGAATAGGCCCTGTTTTTTTTTTAAAAAAATGCAATTAACGGTTATAGGTATGTGCAGAACATGTTCAATCCTTTTTCCGTGAATTAACCGCGAGGAAACGAAGGTTCGGCTCTTTCCAAAAGGACTGCAACTGCACGTGCAGTCCATGTATGTCTGCATGTAATTCATTAAATATTCGAGATAGAATCATCACTAACAACAAACGGCTCTCTCGGTCCCCCAAATTAATGCCCTGTGATTTTTATGTTTGGGGTACATTAAAAGACATGTTAGACGAATTAATAATAACATTCATGACATTTCCTTCCACTTCTCAGAGGCAATTGCAGAGGGCAATCGTTAAATTCATAAACCGATGCCGGAAATATATGGAAAATAAAGGAAAAAAGTTCAAACATCTTCTTGCTTGATAATGGCGAGTACCTTTTAAGTGCTAGTAATAACTTATGTCACAATCATAGCTACGGACTTTCTAACTGCCATTCAGCGTGGTACCAGCTTGAACCGACCGACCAACCACTACGCTTGGAGCGATTCCGCGAAGGAAAAGCACCCATGATATCCTCTTCGATAGTATGCATTGCGCTGCTTATCGCACAGTCGTTCCTAACGTGACCGCAGAATCTGCACGATACACTCCTGGCTTAATTTTCCTTTTCCTATCGGAACCTTGCTTACTTGCTAGTTACTTAGTACTATTTTAACCATGGCCTCTGATCGTTTGGCTTTCCTTAGGCGCCTTAGAGTAGTGCGTGCCCTATCCCTGTTAACTACTTTATTCGGTTTCTTGCCAATAATTCATTCAATATTAATGCAATCTATTACTGTCTTGGTGATTTCTAAAAGGTCTCTATCCAGGACACCGTCACACACTATAGAAACCTGGTCTTGATCAACGGATAACCTTTCCTTCCCTTGCCTATCACAATGCTTAATGCACTATAAATCTCTATCATTGAACCACTGGCACTTTTAGCTATCTTTTTCTGCCTGGAGCCATACTCCACATTACCAATAACAGAATAAATTTTCAACTATAAAGTATCTTAACCTGTATCCATGAACATAGAAATTTATCCGGTCTTGCTAGCATAGCAAGCGGAACTACTTTTATAAAGTCATACTTTCGGCTTCATGCGAACCCTATTTTAGCAATAATGTCCACCGCTCTGCAGCTATCTTCGGAACGCGGTTTGAAAAAAGTATTTTCCTTCTTCTTTTCTTTCTCGGGCACTACAATTCGGAATAAAGTGTCCTACCTATCCACAGCTAAAGCAACTTACTGGACCCTTCTTGCCCATCTCCTAAGCAGTTACACTATTTACTGTCTTTCTGTTTCCTTCACTTAACATTATGTGAGGTAGCTTCCCATTCTTATTACATTCATTGGCACTAACTTTTTATATTTGTTCTGCTTCAATATGATGGCATTATCGTCATATAATGAAGCCTTATAAATATTAAAGGTCTAACTCCCGAGTAGTATATATGCCTTTTCCGGTGATTAAATTGATTCTTAACGATATCAAAAGTGGGGTGAGGTGGGCGTGGTTGGGTGGGGGTGGAAGTGATGTGGTGCAATTTGATATCAAAGGTTTTTCCATTTAAATTTCCGGAAAAGGAGTTTTCTTTTTATTATACAGAAAATTAACATATGTGTGATACAAAACGAATTGATTTAAATGCAATTAAGAATGCAAAATGATGGTACTGAATATTTTGATTATACAAAATAAAAATTAACATACATTTAAAAAATGGAGATTTCACCCCTTTACAAAATGGAGGTTTTACCCTTTACAAAAATGGCGGTGCAGTTCACACATCACTGGTGGGCGGCACACACAGGCGAGTTTACAAACATTGTGAGAGTTTGGCGGTTACAAAAAAAATGGCTGTAGTTCACACATCATTGGTGGGTTTATGGCGCAGGCGGCTTTACAAAAATTGTGTCGGCGCTGGATTTACAAAAAAGTATTTTAAAATATGTGGTATATGTCTTTTTGCAAAGGACACTTCACTGTCTTGGTCGCTGCTGCTTTCCTCCTCCTCGTGTGGTGTGGTGACGCAGGTAAGTGACATGTGGGAAAAGTTGATGTTGAGGTGTTCCTGGGCCGACGGAATGGCGATGGGGACGACGAAATCGCTGATGGATGTGGTTGTGAAGCATCCTGCCGATGTGACCTTGTACTCTAGGGCTGGCGTCTTGTCGACGGTTCCGAGGTAGATGGTGCAGCGTGCGTCTATGCTGTAGTGGAGTGCTTTCGACGGGAGGCACCTGACTTCCACGACGTCGGAGTTGTTGGTTGCTAATTTGACGGTCACAGTTTTGTCTTCGCCAAAGAAGGAGATTACTGTTGAGATGAGGCTGATGTTTGCGTGGTACTCACCGCTTGTTTTGACGTAATTTTGTTTGTCAAAAACTAGTTTGACAAATACATTGTTGCCTACCCCCACCGGATCTGTTTGCCAGGGCATGTTGTTTATTTCGGTGTAAACTTCATTACGTGTCTCCGGTAGCCGTTTCTGAGTACCTCTTCACCCTGGTACACGATGTAAAAGTCGAACGAGTTGAGCTGGTTAATGAGTTCTGCAGAAAGATTGTTAAATCTTGTAGGTATAAACACTTCTTTCCCATTTTCGAGACGAACAAGCGTCCTGGGTCCGTGCTTTGTGGATATGTTCCGGACCCCGACCACGACGTATGGTACGTTCGGCTGTAACGTTGGCACTGATACATACTCCGAGTTGCTCGCTACTGTAGCTAGTTGGCGTAACGCGTCGTTGATCATGTTCACTTCTCTGTAGAACTTTTGCTCCTGACACACATTGGGCATTGTTTGGTGAGAGAGGACCGTCAATGTGGGTAGTGGTAGTGGGGAGGTTGTAGTGCTGGTTGCAGCGGCGGTAAGGGGCGTAAATTCCTTTATCTTCAGGTGTAAGCCCCGCCCATACAGCGTCCACATCTACTGGTGAATGATGCATAAAGATGGCGTTTCCCTCCACGGCTAGTAGATGACGTTCATTTGGCTCCATCATTGTGAGACGACGACCATTTTTCAGAAACTTAATCACTAGGTCCATGGTTTGCGGGAGACTTATCATAAGCTCACCTTCCCTGGACTTGTTTGTGTTTGGACAGGGGTGCAGGTGTTTTCGTGACGTCATCACGGTGCAGGTGCAACCTCGGCTTGAACTTGTTTCGACTTGTCCATGGCTTCCTGGTCCAACTATCTGATGAATATCAGATCTTCCATCTCTACGTCATTAACTCACACTGCCTGGACTTGTTCGGGAGGTTCTCGTGTTTGGACTTGTTCATGCCGGTGTTTTCGTGACGTCATCACGGTGCAGGTGCGACCTCACCTTGAACTTGTTTGGACTTGTCCATGGCTTCCTGGTCCAACTCTCTGATGAATATCGGTTTTAGAAAATGCTCCATCTATGGGAACACTCTAAAGGTTGCGCAACGAATGTATCTTGTGTATTGGGTGTAGTTCATTTTTCCCCCGGAAACGTGGACGAGAAGCAAATACTTGCGATGGGCTGCTATTTGATTTTGTACTTCGAACTCTTCTTTCTTCTTGTGATAGATGATGTCGGTGACCATACGCTGTAGGCTTTCTAGTGTCCTCCATTCCTGCATACTCAGCGATACACAGCGACCGTCCATTTTGATGATAATATTTTGTGCACCAAATAAACGTTTAAAAAGTATGGATAGTCGGTTGGTTAACTGCCACTCTCTTAGATGAAGAGTCAAGCTCTGTTGAACCCAGAACCACCGCGCTGCGTCGTCCACCAGCGGCCACCACGATCTTATGTGGAGACTTAGGTGAAAACCCAACGGCTGCAAACTTGGACTGCTTGTTGTTCAAGAAGAAAACATCCGATAGCGGTCCAGGCCTCTCCATGTCACTGTAAAAACAAGAATGCCTCTTATGTAGCACACTATTTTCATTCGGCAAATAACCACACATAATAAATGCGACTTACCTGTTCTCTCTCGGAGCAACTGGTAGAGTGGATCGTGTAGCACCACATGCGCCTTCTAAAAAAATACAGGAATTAGCAACATATATGTATCAGAGTGGTATATGCATATTCATACACAATTTGTATCAATACTAACCTTTAACGATATGCATGTCTGATGTGTAAATTGTGAGCATCCACCAAGACTGTAAGACTGTATGTCTTTTTAATGACGTCATCATTGTGATTAAAATCACTTATGCTGAATTTTGAAAAGAATTTCTCCTTGCGCAGGCCTTGGAAGCGGTGAGATAGGTAAACAACGACGTAATGGCGACAAATGGTGCTCACTTCGCCTTGCAACCTTCTAGTGTTGTGAGTCCATCTTGTACCAAAACATCGATTTAAAAAAATTAGAATTTCCCCCGAAAGAGGTTCTATACCATAGCTATCGAAATATTCGCCCCGGTCGTTCTTTGCAATAAAGATGCAGACCCATTGTTTCCCTGGTTTCGTGCTTGGGTCAGTGTTAATGACAACTGCTATGGGAAGCTGCCTATTATGTAAATTTATCGACGATAATTGGTCGCAAGCGTACACGCCTAAAAAGTGTGGGGTACATTTAGACAGAAGCCAGTGTATTTGCAGCGTATTCATGATACCAAAATGTTCCTGTTAGCATCAATTTCTATAGTGCGATGTACTTCTGCCATCACCAACAGATTGATAGGTTATGGAGTTTGATCTTTAAAACCTATACTTATAGACACAGTGCCGTGTCGTTGCCCTGAAATGTAAGACTCGTTAGCGCTCATATCGGCTGTTAGATCAAATACAATGTTGGTATAGCCGTGACAATATTGGTGTCTGGAAATTGAATGCCCTTCGTCCTTAAAGTGTATCCCAAGGCCATCTTCAAGAGTTTGAAAACATTAGAGAAAGTGACCGGCATCAACTCGGGCTGTAGGGGTTGTGAGGGAAAAGGCTGGCCGTTCACATACAGTTGAAAAGAATTCATTTTAAAGTGTTGTAAATTGTATGGGTTTTTGTTAATGTTACGGTTGTATGCCTGGTCGGCAACCATTGCCACAACCACTCTTCGGGGTAAATGCCCTATGAAAACGTCATTGAAAGTCATGTTACCAACCCCCTTTGGAATGTTGAGAGCGTGACATCCTATATCTTTGAGATGGTACTTTGCATTACTCTTTGCTAACACCCCCTGATGTGCAAGCTTGATGTTCGGCGACGGTCTCACAGCTTTCAAAATCAGTCTAGCAGACTGAATCTCTGTGTAGGCTTGAAAGTCCTTTGTATCGGAAAAGAAATTAAAGTTGGGTGAAGAGGGTGAGAGTTTAATGGAAACGCTCACATTGTTCAAGAGCAGATTTTCCTGATTAAAGAGTGCATTGGAAAGATTACCCATTAGCTGCACAACTTTGCTTCCTTTGGTATAGTCTTTACGCCACTTAATTCCATCATTTTCTACATACGCGTCCATCATTCCTCCCTTGTCCTTTTTCCAGAGCGAGGACTCTAGTCTGCTGTTCATGACATCTTCCGAATAATTGAGCCACGTTTCAATGTAAGTTCCATAGGGGTAGCCTGGCTGAAGCATGGAAACTATGACAGTGTTGAGTGATACTTCCAATTGCTGAAACAAGGAATTTAGGGAATTGTTTACAAAGGTAACCCGCTTGTCCTCTTTCAAGTCGTTTCCACCGTCATCCATTATTCGCACGAACAGCTCAAGTACTACATTAAGTCACGTCGAGGTAATCGTCTGCATTGCCAGAGTAATGAAATGTGACGGGGGCGTTTTTCATAAGTGTATTTTGAGGGTTTAGAGAAATATAACGGTACTCCTCCACGTTCATTTGAATGGGCAAGTCTTTAAAGATGTCTAGTTCAGAATTCATGTGCACCAACGATTCGTCAGCCATTATGAAAATACGTCTAGCTCCTTACGTCTTCGGCGTTTAGTCTTAAACTGATTATGTATTTCACCCTTCGGGCGCTTTAATAGCCCAGTGCCTATCATAGAGTCTATCTTTACATCAGCTTTCCTTTCCAAGCTAGTTCCCGCCTCCTTCAGCCTAATCTTTAACGATTCTTTTGGCGGTATCTCCGAACTTGCAACATCTGCAAGCACATTGACTCCATTTTCAAAGCCTCTTTACCGATAGCATTCACACCGCTCTTGAAAAACGTTAGCACGGTTCTGAAAAGACCACCGAGAGCAGTGAACAAGCCGCTACCCTTTTGATAACGCTTGCCTCTGTACAAGTGAAAATCTCGATTGTATAATGCTCCTTCAGCCTGGTTTAAGTAATATCTGGTGACAGTATCCAGCTCCATTATGTCTGTTTCGGACGAAACGTTAGAACTACAGTAGAGGAAAGCCCGTTTACAAAGGGCAAGAAATCACCGTAACCGTTCCTTAAATCTATATTCACGATTTTCAAGTCCTGTTGCATTAAAGGTACCCAGTTAAGTGGATCGAAGGACTTTTCAATAGTCATGCAGGTGTTGTCACGTTTTCATACTCTACAGAGACGCTTTCAATGACTTGCACAAACGTGTTGCCCACCACTTGTGGTACTACCAGATAACATTAAATAAACATTTCGTAAGGGAAACACATGTACGGATCCACTGGGTGTTTGCCAATTTCCTGTTCAACCACGTTGGTGTATGGTTCGAAACCCATCATCTTGGCCAAAGATGGTGACAAAACGAATAAATGTATGAGGTTCTTTGGCGTAGGTTTAGGAGGATTGTCAGGTTTTTCCTGCGTTTCTCGTGTAGGAGGAGTGCCTGGTTTACGAGGATTTGGTGGTTTAGGATTGATAGGTCTTGAAGGAGTTCTGGTTTAGGATTGATAGGTCTTGGAGGAGTTCTAGTAGGAGTAATAGTTCTAACTTTGTTTTTTAACGTTTGGTTCGTGCCTTCAGGGGGTTTAATTTCTGTTTTCGATACACTTCACCTAGAGGACTCAGCATTTTCTACATATTTGCTGGTGGGAATATGACTGGTCTGTGCGACTTTGATGTTAATGTTGGCAGTATTTTTGTTCTCGTTATAAATGAAAAAGTCTTCGACTTGCAAATTTTCGCGTATAACAGAGCTGACAGCTTGTACCAAATCCTTAGAACTGTGTACGATACCATGTGCAATTGTAAGTTAAATTTTGAATGTGTCACTGGCGTTACCATATTATGGTATGGTGTTCCAATGATTTGATTATCGTGATTTGTTACGTTATAGAATTTCACAGGGTAATTAACCTTTTGCACTGCGACTTCCCATTCTCCTTGCAACACTATTCTCTCGGGTAAGATGTTTGAAAATCTGGAAGTTGTATTGTCATTGAAATGCCCCATAGAGGCATTTACTCACGAGCGTGAGGGAAAACGGTTTTGTTCTAATCATATCCAGTTAATAGTTGAAGCCAGAACCCACGAGATAAACTTGACTTAACCTCTCCACTTAACCCAAAACTGTTTATTTTGACCGCGACCTTTAGTGTCGACTATTTGGTCTATTTTGAATGATTCTGGAAGAGCTACCTTTTGTATCTCCTCTGAGTAAATGATGCCGTCTATGGCCTCCCCACCCAAGTTCTTCAATTTATACACAACGGGGGAACCGTATACCACCTTGTCAATCTGTAAAATTTCATCCGTCCAGTTTTGCTCGTACCCCTTGGCAAACTTCATTTTCTCCTTAGATATACGCACATGGTCTCCCACATTAAATTTAACTTTACGTGGTTTATCCGCATTCCGAACATAAAGATTTTCGTAAACCTGCATAATGTTGTCTTCATTGACATCCTTTGGAGCCATCTTTATGGACCTATGAAAGGAACTATTGTAGGGCTTTAAAAGCTCAGGAAGAACGTCGACGTATCTATAAGTGTATTTATGTGTGAAATATTTCCACAGTTTCGTCTTTAAGGTTCTATTGAAAGGTTCTACAACACTGGCTTTGACATTATTTTTTGTAGTGTAATACTTTACACCATGTTTGGTTAAAATTATTTTAAAGCTTTTGTTGGTGAACTCCGTTCCTTTATCTGTTTGCAATATCTTGGGAGTGCGATGAGAGAATATAGTTTTAAACGCTTCTGTAATTTCGCCCCCTACTTTTGATTTTAATGGTATAGCCAAGCATATTTCCAGAAAACATCAATCACCGTCAAGATGTAAACGTATGGTTTATTGTGTTCCTTTACGTTGTTCATAACGTTTAGATCAGCTTCCCAAAGGTCGTCAATGTTGGTCACGTGATAATTTTTGGTGGGGAATCGTTTTCTTATCGGCCTATGAAATGTATAACTATCCTGTGTTTGAAGAAAGGATTCCATCTTAGATTTTGGTATACCGGTGGCCTTGCGAAGTTTGTCTGCAGTGCCAAAACCAGCATAGTGTTCAGTATTGAAATAGATTTTCTTCAGCGCGTTCATAGCTTCTCCCTTTCTTGCCTGCGAAGGTTATAAGACTTTTTTTTACTGGTAATCGGCTTTTATCTGCTTTCGTCTTTACTGGCTTCTCTTCCTCCTTTACCTCGATGTAATGACTCCAATGTATGTAATGTATGCAATGAATCCAATGGGATTCAAGGTATGGTTTCCTCATTTGTGACATAAGATCGAGATAGTTCCCCAACTTATATTTTATCAACTGCCATTTTTCAGGGGGTGCCAACTGTGTACGCTGTAATTTATTCATTTCTCTGGTGAGTTGGTTAAGTGATTTGTCCACGAGATGAAGCTTTTCGGCAGGTTTTGGCCTTGAAGCTAGTATAATATTGCTTACCGTACTTCATTTAACTCAAATTTGACACGAGCGCACTACCGAATGAAGCCAATATCGGGAGTAGAAAAGCAGGTAAAAAACCGCCTGTCTGTACAAGAATCTTTGTCTTTTCCTTTAAGGAAAGTCGTTTCTTAATTAATTTTCTCCAGCTAACTTTATGCTTCTTTAAGCGCTTCAAACAATTTATAGGTAAACTGACATGACCTCTGCACACGTTAAGTACACACTCGGAAATGGCTTTTTTAGCTCAGGGTTAGAACTTTTCAACAGTTTTTGTCGCAAAATGGGTTTAGCCTTGGCTAACGCTGTCAAATGTGTGTGTTGCCTTGCAATCAGTGGGCTACTCAGTCTGGCAATGCTCATCCTGCCTGTGTCTGTGATAAAATGACTGAAGTGTGATCGTTGCTCGTATATTTAAACTCTCTGGGAAGCACTCAAATAAAACCTTCAGAAAAGTGGTCAACAATTGGGTATAAAATAAGAAGGCGTTTCTCCTGTTATGACACCGGTTCGATACCTGTATTGATTTGGCGTGTACTGAGTGCAATCCAACATCAGATAGCCGTGTGGTTTTTCAGTAGCCTTTTCAAACGCCTCTAAAAGAAACCTAGAGTTCTTTGGCTCAATCTGTTGACAAAGCCTATCAATTTGCATTTTATCTCTATTGTTTTTAAACACGACAATAATTTGCATTTAAAGATATAGTTCGAAATTTCTTTCCTTGTGGAAACACGTTTTGTAATATGTAAATAATCCCAAAGCGTTTGTGATGTGAATCTCTGGTGAAAAAATTTGACACGTTTTGCCCGTCGGCTTCGTACATTAAATCATCTAAAATAACTAAATCTCTCTCGTTAACAGTCTCCAAATCTGGTATACCTGCATGGGCTGCGAAGAACGGGCTTGGTTTAGGAGAATATTCTGACATGTGACACCACAACACTTTTCTCATGGGACTGTCAAACATCCGGCCTGCATTACTAATTAAATTTTTCACAAATGTAGACATACCGCACCGCGAAGGACCTGCAATTAGCATGGTGCATGGGTAATTAAATTTAAAGTTTTGGTTAGTAGACATTGTGGGTGACTGATGTGCTATTATTTAGACATGCCTTTTTTTTATACCCGAATGGGTAGGAATCAAAGTTTTCACTGTGTACACGTTTGTTGACCACTATCCTACAGGTTTTCACTGAAGACTCAGTTACCACAGTTCCTAGAAATTTCCTAGAAATCTGTGTGCCTTCAAATACTACCGACATTGAATTATCTCTCGTACGGTGTTCCTGATAACGTCAGAATTTACATTTCCCAAATTCCCCGAGTTGAGGGTGATGCCTTTAATTTTACAGACAGAGTGCGTCTTATCCCCACATTTATGGTGTAACTCTATGGTGGAACTTTTTGGGCCTGTAGATGCAAATCTGCAAATATACGCGCCATCACCGTACTTTTCTATTTCATCTGTCATGCACCCTAAAATGGACCCGTAGAAGGCATCCATTCCCCTGGTCTGTACGTGGCCATAACAGAATCTGTGTCGAAATAACACACGCGCTCACCCAATCTCCTAAGATAGGAATAGAGCTTGGGCAGTTGTATATGAGTTGTATATGCAGCTATGGACTGTGTTAGTGGTGAAATTCAATTTAGGGTTCTGACCGCAGTGTTTCCATACCACGTACATCACCTCCTCTGTAGCGACCAGGTAACACTGTACCTCTACACCTGGGTCGTTAAGTAGGTCTATGAGCCTCGAATAATCTTTCACAAGCTCACACGTGGACAAGTTATCTCTTTGGCCATATTTTCCCCAAAAGGAGTTTAGCATCAGTTTAGCCAACTCGCGCCTGCAAGGATTGGTTTCAATAGCGTCTTTGTCCAGGGCTACGCCTTCTTTTTCCAAAAATCGTGCGATATACTCATTCCTCAGGGCAGGAGTGTCGCATTCTTTGGGCTAACCGGAGGCTTCGGTTATAATTTTCAAAAACTGATTCACATAGTCCTGAAAAAGCCCCTTTTCTCCAGTGGAGGGGTTATAGCGTACCATGTCATACTCCCATATTTCATACACATGAATCACCCTATAACCTTCCTCTAATGCGACTTTAATCTCGTCCACTACCCAGGTACCTGTCATGCATCTTTCGTCCTCTGTGTGCATGCACTCTATCTGATTCTCCATCTCTGCACATGTGCGACATAGCGGAAACATAAGTTTACCGTTAATGCGCGATGGCAGGACGGGTTGGTACAGTCTTTCCGGGGGAAGAATTTTACACTCTACAATACCACCCTCAACATCTTGTCAATTTGGTAAATTATCCACATGAATCTTTGGGTGTCCAACGGGATAAGCCTTGGTCTTATTTACGAACGGGTACAAACTGCACACAACGTAGTAAACCATTTTCATATCTCCAGAGGCCTCGCAGTAGGTTTTCGTACAATTTGTACGTCCACCAAAGAAGGCATCTCGTAGTTTGAGAGGCTCAGGGTAGGGAAAACTTTTGACAAATTCTGCCTAAACCCCATCGACCTTAATCAAGTCATTGAACTCACACTCCCACATCTCGGTCACGTTGTAGCCAGCATCTCTCATCGTTTTCGTGACCTTCACGGTGTCCTCATATCTGGAACCCATGGTCTGGTTACCCGTGTTGTATAACCTAGAATTCCTATTCGGATAACAACGTGTGCAACCGTGGTAGAAGCATCTATGAAAGAAATAGATACATTTCCCTTCTTCTTTGTACCCGTCCACTTTATGCCCTAAAACTTTAATTTCCCGGCACCGATAAGCATGCTGTATGATGATTGATTTGCTGCTGTTCCAACCAAGATAGCCAGATACACGTTACCCGCGATTGCTTATCAGCTAAGCTGTATCCTCCTCCAGGAATAAGTGGAATTTTATTTCTTGGCATGAACCGTTTCCTGTAAACATTCATGCATGCCTGAGCTATGGTGACGCATTCTCTAAACGGGCCAATACCGTTTTCGTCAATAAATTGCTTCCTAATTTTGGAAACACTCTGATTCAAGAGATAAACGTCAGTTTTACAGTAAGCCACCATTTCTTTTTTCATGTCAAAGACATAATTTGAGGACACCTTTTCATTATGCCACTGCTCGAAAGTCTTGCGGACATCAACACTTATGCCTTCTGGGCAGTAATATTTTTGCTCAGGTACAGGACCAACATACTTTTCGTTTTTCTTGGTGTTGAACAGGTAAGTAAAATAACCTTTACATTCAGGGAGTTGAAATGTCTTTGAAAAGCGAGACAGTGGCATAGGAATGAAATTCAAAGAGTCTAGAAAAGTTACACTCTGATACTTCATTCTGTAAATTTTGCTTCCATTCATAATGAGCTCGGGGTCCAATTTAGGCTGACCATCATGTGCTTTAACAGAAACTGCCCATAATACGACCTCAAGTTTTGTGCCATGACAACAATGTCTCGGGATTCGAACCCGGGCTGTGTGATGTGATCAAATAATTCTTTCACACGCTCCTTGTCAAATACCCATTCTTTAACACCACACTGTGTACAATAGGACATCTTATGAGACTTGTCTACATACAGGCCGCAGGTTTTATACATTATACATAGATTATAAATGTGTTCAAACACGGCTGTGGAATAAAGAGTGTTCTGAGTATACTCGAAATCTATGAACATGAACACGAAATTCTTTCGCAAATTTGGTTAATTGTATGGCTGAATGTATCACTCGTGGTTAGTATTCACATGGATCTTACAAATACCACAATAAATTTCATCGTACTGGTGAGGAGTTTTCCTAAGCCTCATATTCATAAGTTTGTTACACAACGGGCATACTTTTTCTACGTCACACACTGACATGGTTTAGGGTAATATTTCCCCTTAATCAAATGATTATTAAAACAGGTCTGCCCATTGAAATCGCGATGATATGAGTCGCATTTCACATACCTATCAAATGAAGTTGGACACCTCTGTCGACACTTGACATAGTTTAGGGTCTCACCAGTGAGTTTCTTTTTTATTAAGTGAGGGAAAATTACAATGTCGGCAATACCACATACACTTGAATGCCCCATGTAGGTATACAATTGCGTTAAAATGCATGTCAACGAAGATTACATCGATATGTTTATCGGTGTTAATTTTCGACTTGTAGATGACATTTTTACCATTATGGGCGCCAAAACAGTGATGGAGTACTCATTTAGTACCATCTCAAAGAGTTTCACGTCGTCAAGTGTAAACGGGCCATCGGTTTTGCCTATTTTCTCACACAACTCTATATCCTTTTGTTTTTGCAGATGGTCATAACGCTTAATAGAACCATAATGAACATCCCCGTCAATTTTGGATTTGCACACTGCGATGGCTGTAGGTAGACAAAGATTGTCTTTGTTTTCAATTTCTATAATTCCTCTGTTTTTACTACAGTCGTCGCAGCCTTTGTGGCATGAACCTGATATTTCATTTGTCCAAATACACGAAATTTTGATCGCCCCTCCCAACAAAAATTCTTTGTTACTTTGCATTATTTTCTCCATTGATTTCAATATGTCTTCGGGATTCACCTGATCAAACCTATGAACACTCATGTTAAATGGCCTAGCAGGATTTTTGGTATCATGAATGGATATTCCTATGAACCCTGGCTGATTTTTTAGTAGATTGTCATCAACAGAAGATAAATAATCATGAAATGCCTTGGAAACCCATTGGTTAGGATCTGTATCTTTAGGCATCGAACTCACCATAATTTCAGTTTCAGCATATCCAGAATAAAAAATTTTAGCTGCCCTCTTGCTATGGTTTATAATTTCGAAAGTTGGTTGCAATGTTGCACTTACCTGTGGCTCAATGCTAGCAGTAGGATGATCAGCAGAAGATAGTTCACCAATAGAAATTTCACCATTTCCGGTAGAAGACGCACCCCCACCGGACGAGAAGCTTCCGGTAGAGGACTGATCTCAGTCATCAGTACTGGTAGAAGGATGATCATACCATTACCATTGCCGGTAGAAGCCGCGCCCCCACCGGGCGAGTAGTTTCCAGTAGAATGCTGTTCAACACCACCACCATTATTTCTAGAAGTTTCGTTGTCGGTAGTTTCCAGTAGAATGCTGTTCAACACCACCACCATTATTTCTAGAAGTCTCGTTGTCGGTAGAAGGCCGATCGTTGACACCAGTGCTGGTAGAAGGGTGAACACAGTCACGAGTGCTTGTAGAAGAATGATCACGGCCCTCACCGGAGTTTCCAGTAGAAGGCTGATCACCATCAATATTACTAGCAGTATCATTTCCGGTAGAAGGCCGATCGCAGTCACCAGTGCTGGTAGAAGGGTGAACACAGTTCCAGTGCTTGCTGGAATGAATGATCACGGCCCTCATCGGAGTTTCCAGTAGAAGGTTGATCACCTTTGTTGACGACCCCGTCTAAAATTGACGTGAAGCCGCAACTAGACCCCGCTCACCACCACCACTACGTGCTCTCTTGAGAGTGAGCTTGCTCCTATAGCGTGCTCTCTTGAGAGCAATGCTGGTAGAAGGATGATCACGGCCTTTACTAATAGAATACTTATCGCCTTTGTTGACGACCCCGTCTAAAATTGACGTGAAGCCGTCAACTAGACTCCAATCAACACCATTGCGTGCTCTCTTGAGAGTGAGCTTGTTCCCATACCGTGCTCTCTTGAGAGAAATGCTGGTAGAAGGATGATCACGGCCCTCACCGGAGTTTCCAGTAGAAGGCTGGTCACCACCATTGTTTCTAGAAGTCTCGTTGTCAGTAGAAGGCCGATCGCAGTCACCAGTGCTGGTAGAAGGGTGAACACTGCCATCACCGTTCCCAATAGAAGATTTGCCTCTGCAGTCTTTGTTGACGACCTTGCTAAGCTTGTTGATGGTAGACATGATTACCACGAGATATAACTACTTTTTCGGCGCGACAGAACTTTCATACATAACATTCCACTCCAAAGACCACGCCCCAGCCAATGAGAACGGTTTTTCTACTGTGCATGCGTAATCCTTCTACCAATAACCGTACAAAAAGGCTTTGGAGAGGGGAAGGCATTCATTTTGCTAAGAAAGAGAGAAAATACAGGTGTCGTTTTTACGCCACATAAGAAAGAAATACGAAAAAAAGAGCACCTTTTATGTTTTTAGTTACAAAGGGGTAGTACTACTAAGCATAGTTCAGAAAAGTAGAACCTTTCTTCTTCTTTAGTAACAATGACTTTTCTGGTCCAGTACAGAAAATCGTCATGAAAAGAAAATAATACATTTTAAGGCAGGTGTTGTTACTCAGAATTCTTTTAAAAGCATACGTGAAAGGACAAGCGATGTCCGAGGTTTGTTAAAAGAAATATACAAATGAATTTATAAGAAAGAAACATTGCTTCTTCAGTGACAATACTCGTTTAGAAATAGCTGCTCACTTTTAGAAATGCAGGTGACGGTTTTTTCGCTAAAAGGAATATGTACAGGTGTCTCTATAAGAAAGAACCTTTCTTCCATAGTAGCAATATTGGTTTAGAAGAAAGAAACTACCATATATAGTTTTTGACTTTTCTGGTCCAGTACAGAAAATCGCCATGAAAAGAAAATAATACATTTTAAGAGCGAGGTCCGAGCGACCGGCAGAACTCTCTTCGCGCGGGATGCGAACAAAAGCTATTGTTAAACACGCAGGTGCGGTGGGCAGGTGCGAGCGTGTCAGTGGAGAACTGGAAACCCAGTGGCGGAAGGGCTCTGTCTTAATTACGATATCATTTTGCGTATTTGTGAACACCCCAGCGGTACATTAAATGTACATGTTAATTGATGTCATACACCCGTTTTCGGTGATTTAAATTGAATGCTTGATCAACCATTTAAATTGAGATTTTGATATCAATCACCCCACCCCCAGACCCTCCCCACCCATCATCCCCACCATCGCTCCCCACCACAACGCCCACCTCACCCCCCACTTTTGATATCATTAGCATAATCAATTTAATCGGCCCAATTAATTTAATCACCGGAAACGGGATATATACTACTCCCCCGCGTACAAGCCGTTATCTGAATCCTATCGTCTTGTTACCCTAGGATGAAGCAAATATTATCTATTTATTATTAATGTCTATATAACTATCCCTATCTGTACAATTTTGCACAGTTTCTTCCCTGAATTCTGCGGTCAAAAGCTAAATTCTATTTATCCTGGCACTAATTCTCGGTTTTTCCCCCTGCTTGCTGAGTACTATTACAATCTAATGTTATTTTTTATACATGAGAATTCCTTAGTCATTCCTTAATTTTTTCTTGATTTTCTAGCCTACGATGGGTAATGGTGTTCTAGGGTTCCTCCATATTATTGTCAACAGTAACTTAAAGAAAGCCTGAGCCTTTTCGGAACTTACCGTTTCATAAGCTGAATTGCAATCAGCACTAAAGTAAACAATCTCATTCTTGTCATCACTAAAGGGCGACATCAACTTGGAGGCTTCCTGAAGTGATATGCTTTTCCTTGTTTCCATTGCTCATCATTTTATTTTCTTTCTTTTTCTTTTTTATTTTTCCCCTTTTTAAATCAAGGTTTGTCCTTTCAGAAATTTTCTCAGGCTTTCCAGCCCTACAAAATTCAGGTACTAATTCCCTCGCTACGCGCTACAGGCCTCCATTGCTTTGATACCGGTGCTTACTGGAGTTCGGCCCTGAATCCCTTCTCTTTCCCGGTGGCAACCTGGGTTGCCCTGAAGCCGCTGCTCGTGTGTTTTAGTGAACTTTATTACAGCTGAATGCGGCAAGTGAGGCTGGCTGCACTGTGAAGTATTTATCACCTAGAATCAACATTCCGGAAGATTATTATTATAATCGATGCTTTCCAATTAACCACAAACCCAGACACCAGAAAATTTGTAACACACAAGAGTTGGAACTCAACGGAGAGGAACGCTGAGTGTTACGTTCCTCTTAGGAGATGGGATTAAGTGGCTGCTTTGGCCAGATTAAAACTCGTAGGCAGAATTTTAGGTCTTGGTTTATTGCAAGAAAATCTGCATAATTACAATTACACCTGCTAGCAGCATAGAAAGCCTCTAACTGATTATAACCACGTAGCTCCATAACATTCACGTGCATACTGTAGTCCAGGCCTCTATGGTTCTCTATTTATTTCTGTTGCTATTCTGTCTTCTCTCTCTTGAACCATTGGGTTTTGATACAGTTTTAACCATATTCAAGAATATACCGAGGGAGAAGTTCAGGCATGTGACTTTCTGAAAACAATTAATACTATCTTTGATTATCAATTCAAAGGGTACATTTGTGCAAGTTTGCCCGTTCATTAAGGGCGCGTGGTTTTTATTACTACCGACTGTTTGGACTTACAAACAACTAATACTGTATTCGCCAAAGGGTGAATTTTGAATGCTCGCCCACACGTGATTTACTATCACTACCAAATGCTAGACTACAGCCTACCGAGGCTTTACATCGTTGTGAAATAATTACTCAATAATAATTATATCACATACTTAACAATAATTTGAGGCGGGATTTTCCAGGCCTCAAACCCCCAGGCAATTATCATTGCCAGAGTTGGATTAAATTTATATAAGTACTGTGTATATTACAGTTCAAATCAAGGGTAGATATTCATTTTATACATATTTATTTGCCTAGTTACACATATTTCAGTAGGCATCTTTAGAGATGCGAGGATTTTATTTGTATGTTGGTTTTGCCTACATACAAATAAAATCCTGCCATAAACTTTCGAAGGTTCTTTAAGTTACGCAGGAAAGGAACCCTACATATTCTCTTATTATTGTGTTTACAAGCATCTTGTAAGAACCGTTAACTTTTGTACGGCAAAGAGCTGCCTTAAGTAATTCTAACGAAACATAATATCAGCATTTACAAAGCTAAGAGTCGAAGGTCGCATTAAAAAAACAAATGTTTTTCTAAAAGTAAACAAGCGAAGAGAAGGGCGCGCGTAGAATGCCAATCAGATGATTTCCTTAACTCGCGTATCGAGCATAGGGCCAATAAGAAATTAGGAAAGTAATGATAATGAATTCAAAGATTTCTAAGACATTTTAATCGACCGACTGAGCTCGAACAAAACTAGCGGGAATTCTAAGCTTCTAAGCTCAGGAAGTGTAGTATTATGCGTTGTATATAGAGTTGTATCATAGGGAGTAATATCATGAGTTGACCTAAGTTGTGTCACGAGTGGTGAGCCGTTTTTCAGTTATTAGTCATCAGTTGCTGTGATCATTTGAATCAGTTGTATTAGTAGTGTCAGTTTTTCCACTGTATCAATATAGAGCGTTGACACCAGCTTTCACCAGTTTCATAAATTCCGACGCATATTTGTACTACAAGTCTACCATTGTGTCTTAAGTTTAAAAATCGCGTGATAGTGGGCCTAGCCCAAATGAATAAAAAGCAGTAGATTGTGAAAATAAATTAAAATGGCGCTCGCAGTTCGCATAAAATAGAGATAAACTTTCCTCAGGTGATTTCTGTCGGGACTGGCGAAACACGAAGTTCCTTAAACCTGGTGCTCGTGTACATTGAGAGTACATAAGGCTTCTTCTGACCATCATGAACGTTTTTTGAACCCTGGGATTCCAAGAATCGTTGAATAAAACAGATAGTTAACTTTTTTAAAAAGTCTTTTAAGTTAACTATAACATATTCAGTTCCTTTTCCCGCGAGATGCTTATCCGTCGTCTCCAAAATCACTGGCCGAGTCTCACAGCTGAGGCATTGAGGACATCAACTTCAACTTATCAAGGATGCCGATAGTGCAAGGAGAAGAAAATCTACGCCAAGGGACTACAATCACAACTTAACTTCCGCATCTCATTCGCCCAATTTCTGCTCCAGGAGTCGCTAATGAGCGCAATTAAACCACAATCAACCACAAATCTAAATATTAATTAACTAATTATTAATCGATTCCCCTCTTTCCCTAATATTCCCGCTTCAAATGACATCCATAGCGTGTGGCCACGAAAGTAAACGAACAATTTCCTCGTTCTCTTATATTCCGCTTCAAAGCATACAATCAATCATCTCTATACAATAAATACTAATAATTATACAATGGATCATCGCATTGCTATACAACAGAGCAATTTCATATTACAGTGCACACATAATTTCGTAGTTTCAAATGAACATAACCAAAAATATTTCGAAATGGTTTAAATTAAAAAATAGGTGTTTCTGTATTCATTTTAAATATATATTCTGCGAAAAGGACATGTTTTGCATGTGTAAGATTTGGCCCTGGATGACTCTTTAATACAGTTCTCATGTCTTTGATTTTATATATAATGACTTTCAAAATCTTCTCACCGCCACGGGTGAGCGAGGTCGTTAAGGCGCGGACTCGTGACCTGGAGGTCTGGGGTTCGAATCCCACCAGGACCGTCCTCCCTGACTGGGTTTTCTTCCAGGTTTTCCTCAGTCCTCATTACTAGCAAATGCCGGAGAGATACCCTAAACTTAGGCCTGGAACGCTTCCTTCCTTAAAAATATCCTTTCATTTCATGTATCATCCGAGTCCACCTCCTGTGGTGCCTCAGTAGTAAAAACGGGCGTTAATCACCACTCAACAAATAAATAAATAAATAAATAAATAAAAAAATAAAAAATAAAATAAAATAATCTTTTCAAACTGTTCCATTATCGTACTTCTCATCTCACCATAATTATCATTAAATTTATTTTTCTAAAAATATCTCTAGCTTAGAAAAGAGCTAATGGACACTAGATATAGAATATATGTGAGTGGTGAATCTACTGGAAGACATCGTCCTTCACAACAATAATCTTAAGTACTGGATAGATGACATGAGTCAGGCGAACTCAATGACTGGCATTGTCGTCTTCTACTCGTATGACAGCTATGAATGACAGGAGTATATTTTGCATTTACAATGGTATTCGTGTCCTTGAAGAATTCCCTGGCAATCTCAAGATATTTTTGTTTGGATATTTTTAGTTAAACGAGTAACCTTGACTTTTTTTTTGTGCTGTGTTTCACTTTCTTTGCACATTCAGTGGATTCCTTTTTAGAAAGAAGATAATTATAAAGAACGATGATTTCATCCCCTGTGAAAATAGCATTCAGAATATTTATCTGATCACTTTGGCAAAGATCTAAAACTTGTGTAGGAAGGACAAGTGCAGCTTCTTATGAACTGCAATCACTTTGCACTGACTGTTATCTTGTGAATGATTCGAGGGATGGCTTTAACGGAAAGACTTGCTGAGTTTTTGCTTTATTTGAGCTTTAGCTGCCCTACTCAACAAGAGAAGAGGCCGATAACCACTTGGATCATGTTAATCTTCCTAAGCGAAACTGTTAGCCAAGTCCTTCAAGTAGACGCCTATCCACAAGCGCCGTTCATTCGCACTTGGAGGGACCCTTCTTTATTAAGAACAGAGTGTTTAACATTTATGCTTTGTCAAGCTAGTGCCTCAAGCTAAATGGCGCGTGTAAAAGATTGAAACTTTTACGCTAATCTCCCCATAGAGGATGCTGTCACCCACGGCATTTTAAAATTAGCGCAGCTTTTTTACCTCTGCTCTGAAACTTCTGGAACCTACTTTGTACCATTATTGATATTGAACGTATGGAAGATCATAATCTCTAGTCAATATGTCCGTGCACTCTTGTTTTAAAATTCCATTATGTTCAAGTCAAATTCTTATTCTAAGCTACAATATTTACAAATTGTTTTTATGTTCATAGTACTGTTGTAGCAGGCTTTATTGACATACATATAACAGTGTGTCCTAACAAGCTTGGGCAAATACCTCTCTTATTTACAGTGTATACCTACTTCCATTAACGTATGACGTACATATATATTCACAGTTAGTTATTACATTGTTTAAAAATACTCTATATATATATATATATATATATATATATATATATATATATAGAGCATTTAGATTATTTAAATATATATATTTAGAGCATTAGAAATTTTAAAACAGATAATATCATTTCTGGGCTGTTGAGAGATACTGTAAGATGGTTTGGTATGTTATACCGGTTCCCCATTATTTCAAATTTTGCGTATTCTGTGAAAATATCTTTACTGAACAAAATTCGTTGTCATTGTTGGCATTCACGCGGCGTTTCCTTAGGTTTTTTTTATTTGTTTGTTTAAGGACGCTCTTTAAATCTCAGGTCATCAGCGTCCCATTCTATTTAGGGCGTGAAACGGCCGACATTTTGCTCAGAGGCCTCTTCTTTCAGGCTTGAGGTTCTTTATCGTGCCGTAAATGTACGACACGGGACCCAGGGCTTTACTTCCCTTCCGAAGGAAGCCATACTTACGATTTTTACGCCCGAAAAAATCCATCGATCCTGGCCGGGTTCGAACCCGCGAGCTTGGGTTTAGAAGGCAAGTATGGTCACCACTTCCTTAGGTTAGGAAGCAGAATCTGAGAAGAGGGTATATCCAATTCATAGTCTAAGCATGGCGTTTTATGTTCCACTCACCAAGTTTATAGTGGATGTAAATAAAAGCATAATAATTTTGATTGGCTAGCCAGTCTCTTTATTGCCAAATTAGTTCGCGAGGTAGTACCGCTTAAAAAACTAATATGCTTGGTTTATTTATACGCCTTTCTATTTGTTTTTTGTTTTTTGTAATTTATAACATGAAGGAATCATATTATTATACCATATAATATATTTTAGTTTCATTTATGTAAAAAACTTGTGTTTTTGTGAAAGAATACGATGCAACGGACGACGAAATCGTAAAAATGATGGCCGAGTTAATAGGCGTTTCAGTGTGGCCGTAAATTCGAGAGCCAAAACGAGAGTAACAAATGAGAGGGGCAAAGCCGGAAACGCGGAGTAATATTTTACTATAAGTTACGATGAACAGATTATAGATTAATGAGAATAGCACGTGATATGAATTTGTTAAATGCTATATCGTGCAATTTGTTGTGTTAATTATTCAGTCAATTGTTTTTTTTCCCCTGTTTTTTATTTTTGTTTTCGTATAAGTGATAAAGTCCATCTTGAATAGTAGCTATCATAAGGCCATTTTGTCGGCCCTGGTGTCTTAGTGTTAGCATACCTCGTAGGCCCAAGGTCACGGGTTCAAACCTGACTAGGGCCGATGGATTTTTTAAGGCGTAAAAAATCTTAAGTATGGCACCTTCGGACTCGAAGTGAAGCCTTTGATCACGTGTCGCAGATTTACTGCACGTAAAAGAACTTCAATTCTGAAAGAAGTGGCTTCTGAGTAAAGTTTAGCAGGCATTTCATGCCCAAATTTGAATGGGGCACTAATGGTCAAAGTTGTCAAAGAGCGTGGTTAAATAAAATAAACCAGTAAGGTCACTTTGTGGTCGTGCAGTTAGTTGCTTCTAGGTCCACGGAATCGACTTTTTCAATACCCACGTTGGAAGGTATCCATGTCATGATTTGTTTCCTTGAGTGTTTAACATAATGAGACAGTTGCTGTATTTATTGGATCATGTTGTTGGCTAAAAACGTGTTCTTCAAGGCAGATATCAACTTATGGAATCTGTAAATTATCAAGAAATTATGTAAGTGTTTGTTGAATATATAATAAGGAAGTCAGGCAATTTAAAAAAAAAAAAAAGATAAAATCAGGACATATACCGGAGCATTTTTGTTCTCTTCCATCGCAGAGCCATCTGTTACAAAAAATGGGAGAATATAAATTGTTTTTTACAAAAAGCAAAACATATTCTTCCCCCAAAGAATGTAATATTTAAGACAATAGGTACTCGTTGCAAAACAAGGTAGGCGTCATGTTATGGAATGGGATGCTTTTCCATAAAGAGAGCCTATTCTCTATGCTGTGTGGAGGGCAAGATGGATGGTCTTGCATATTAGAATGTATTCAACAAACATGCGATTCCCTATGCAAATATGAAAATACTAAAAACTTAAGTATTTCAACAGCACAATGGCTCTAAACACTGCTCACAGCTTCTGCAACAATTTCAAGGAGAAGAAAAGTTTGTTTTAAAATGATCCAGTTTGGAGTCGGATTTAAATCCGATTGAACAAACATGGAATGAGCAAGATTTAGACATTAGCACAACAGTTATTTTATAACGATATTTCTTCGTTTTTTTTTTTTTTTTTTTTTTTTTTTTTGCAAAAATGGATAATTCTATTCTTAGAAGAATTCTTGCTTTAATAGATTTGTTCTAATAAATTACTAACAGCTGTCAATCACACACCAGTCTTCTCTGACTGGTCATTAATATTGCCTTTATTAATTTTATGCTATAATATTATTTCTTTATACTATATATTTTATATTATTGTTAGTTTATTGCTTTGCTGATATACATGAGAAAATTTTGATTTGGTCAACTTCTTATAGTTTTATTAATATGTATGTGTAATATCTAAACAACCACCTGCTTGGTATTGTGGTTAGCGTTGCTGAGTGCTGGCCGAGGGGTCCGGATTCGATCCGCGGTACCTGCTTAGGAATTTTTCTAAGTTAGGGAGGTCTGGTACGGTGTCCACCCAGCCTCGTGAGGACAATTGGAAAGCTGCCTGATGGAGAAGTGGCGATCTTGGATCTAGTAAGCCGCGATATAGAGACCGGCGATTACATACTGATTACATACCCCCCTGCAATACTGCACTCTACCAATGATATCACGTGTCGTCGCGGTAAGCCGAAGGCCCACATGGGGCTATGGAAAACCAGGCTTGAAGAAGAATATCTAAACAGGTTGAATCAGGGTTTACAAATAATGGTTAAATATTCCTGTAATTTATAATTACAATTTGAACGTGTCCCATATCATGATTATCGTGATCTAAAGACTAAACTAAAAAAAATACCATAACAAAATGCAACCTCTTGTTAAGTGCATGCCTAGGAAATTTAAATTGGTAATAAAATACAAGGAAATAGCTATATACGCACATTTTAACTACTTTTTTTTTTGAATCGGATTTATAAGATTAATTTCTCTTTCCCTCTTTCTCTCTTTCATGTAAACGCATTAAAAATATGCTGAAATTTATTTTATATTGTGAAACGTGCGTAAAGTACATGGAAAGCCCATGCCACGGGAAAATATTGACATTCTGTTTGCATTTTGAAGTTTATTCTAAGAGAAATATTTGGACGTGGAAGCATTTAATATATTAAGAGAAGTCGGTTCTGGTGGTGTAGTGGTAACCATACTTGCCTCCTAAACCTAAGGTCGCGGGTTCAAACCCGCTAAGGATCGATTGATTTTTTTTTTTTTTCGGGCGTAAAAATCTCAAGTAAGGCTTCCCTCAAAAGGGAAGTAAAGCCGTGAGTCCCGTGTCGTACATTTACGGCACGATAAAGAACCTCAAACCTGAAAGAAGAGGCCCCTGAGAAAAATTTGTGGTCTGTTTCATGCCCGGTATTGAATGGGACGCTGATGACCTGAAAAAAAAATATTAAGAGAAAGTTATGAATATATTCCTAAACTCTATATGTATTTCTTAGCTAAATATTTAAATGATATACAGTTCGCTATGTTTCATTCTAATTTTTTTTTTTGAGTAGTGTTTAACGCCCGTTTTTGCTAATGAGGCACCACAGGCGGTGGACACTGATGATACATTGATACATGAGATGAAATGATAAATGGGGAAGTTTTTTTTTTTTTTTTTTTTTTTTTAAAGGAACGAAGCGTTCCAGGCCTCAGTTTAGGTACCTCCCCGGCATTTTCCAGTTATGAAGACTGAGGAAAGCCTGGAAAAAACCTCAGGGAGGACGGTCCTGGCGGGATTCGAACCGCAGACCTCCCGCTCACGAGTCCGTGCCTTAACGACCTCGGCCACCCGTGGCGGTTCATTCTATGAGGTAGGGTATATCTTTCTCTAGAAAGAAGATAAAATCGGTGTTGTTTAGGTAGTGTAGAAATCCTCTACCGGGACGAAGAAGATAAATACTTTCGGCAATCGGCAATTAGTGATATTATGATTAATTTACAAAACATATTCCATTCATGCTAATAATATAACCCTGAAGGATGAAATATGAAGACTGCAGCCAAGAGTGAAGAAGTAGCAATAATGTATTTTTTTTTCAGTAAAATTATTTTAAAAATGTTTCATTATTCAAACTTGTGATCCCTGTGCCTTTGCGATAGCATATCCAGAAATGCAAGATCAGGTCAGGTTCTAACAGCTGTTAACAGTCGCTCTTGGTTCGCGATAAAAGGCCTTCTGGAGCTCTTGTTCATATAAGGAAATGCTTCAACTTGTCAATGTTCCCATTGCTGCTGCTCTCTGCACCAGATCTTTGGACATTTTCGCGCGAATGGAAGGAATCCATTATAGGATATTGGCATAGTCTGTATTTTATGCTGCAAGCCTGTAAGGCACGGTTGAATATAGAATATTTCCTACTGTAGCACACATCGGCGACAGACTGCGCGCAGATCAGTCTTTTCTCACACTCAGTAGCTGTGTCCATTTAATTGTTCTCACAAAAATTAATTAAGCTTGGAGGTCGAATAGCCAAGCCAATGCTTTAGGCATTTGCACTATCAAAGTTCTCTCTTCATCCATTGGTACACAAATTGCAATTGTTTTATGGTAAAAGTGCTTCTTGACGAAATTTCATAAATTAATTAACCTTCTAACTATGTATTATTAAAATATGCTGGATAAAAACCTTGTGCTTTTTAAACAGAATTTCTACATTATTTTACGGCAGGTATTAATTTTGTCGTTTAAAAATATATAGCTTTGGAGAGTATGGACCAGATATGATTATCAGCTATAATTGTTTTCACTAATACAGTCTAAGCTTTCGTAAACTTACTCATTGTTTGTTCCAAGAAAAGAAGAAGTAATGTCTGTATACTTAATATAAAGGACTTAGCATATGTATCAGAAGAAAGAGGAGAAAGTTTAACACTAATGTGCCACATATCTGGAGAAAAGAAAGAAAGGGTCTTTATACAGAAACATGCTTCGATGAAGCTGCAAAATCAAGCTCTGTAATGGGCTTTGTAACTTTTACAGGGAAGGATGGCTGTGAGTTATTACGGCGTCCGCGTGTGATCTCTTTTAACTTCTTGTTTACGCACACTTGGGCGGGTAGCGGCGATATCAAGATCTAATATGGACACGGTGCAGTGACAATCCTAATTTGGTCAACAACCTTGTAGGGAGTGAACACAGTCTCAGCACGATTAACGAGGCATAATTTAGTCGGCAGCCAATTTACACACTTTCAGCACTCACATGCACAAAGAAATTAATTCCTATCTTACAGATTGAAAGTATAATACCATAGTTCCGCTGTACTAATACTCAGAATAATTTAAACGTCTCGAATAAGTTATTAAACTCAATAATAATAATAACACGTAGTTATGTGTATAGCAGTGTAAAAAGGCGCTACAGTGAGTAACAGCTCGGTGATATACGTAGCACATTTTACGCAGATTGAGCATATAACCGGGAAAAAATAAATAAATAAATAAATAAATAAATAAATAAAACAATAAAGAAAACAATGTTTAGTTAAGCAATATTAATTCATGGTAATTGCCATATTGGACTGTAAAAAATGATGCTTTTCTATTAACTAAACAATGATATTTGTTTAAAATTGAACAGCAACAATGTAAATTGAAATTAAACAAACAATGTGTAAATAATCAAATTAAGAACAATCAAGGTCCGCATTAATAAAACCTTAAAACATGGTATTCGCCTATAGCAACAATGTAAATTGAAATTAAACAATAATTTGTAAATAATAAAATTAAGAACAATCAAGGTACGCATAAATAATACCTTAAAACAAGATATTTGCCAACAGCAACAATGTAAATTGAAATTAAACAAACAATGTGTACATAATCAAATTAAGAACAATCAAGGTCCATATAAGTAAAACCTTAAAACATGGTATTCGCCTGCATTGTATTTGAAAAACTTCTAACTCAAACAGCTAATTGTTTCCTGACCGCCTCCAGCATATTGTTAAAGCTCACTTTCAGCACTAGTTTTTTTTTCTATGGCAGTTTATTAAAATACTGTTATTATTTATTTACATAGCTTTTTTCGTATTCGTTTCCATTCTTGAATTTTTTATTTATTTATTAGGTGCTGCGGGACTACAGAACTTTGTCATCATTTGTAAATCGAGATAATTTTGTCCTGTGTTACATTTTAATCACATGGAACTATTCATGTATTTCAAATCTGTGGTATTGTTTCTCCACAGTGATCTGAAATAAAATTAAAATAATGGTTCAAAATTACTATTAAAACTAATTTGTATGATTAAATTACTTATTACTTAAGCACATTATATATTTAAAAGTATTTAGATATGGTAAAATTAATGTGAAGACATTTTTAATAAATAAAATAAGTAGCTCATCATATAGCTTGCAATTGGCGATTATCTCATACATACCAATTTAGAATCTTCTTTTATTTACTTGGTACATTGCAACGGACCCGTTGGACGAAAGAGCATTTCTTTTAGTAGTTATTTTCAGAACTTTTCCCCATTCGTAAAATATTTCCTTTTTACAGCCACAGACGAATGGTTCGGTTTTTTTTTTCTAGCACTGGCAATCTCATTCCTCCAGTCATTAGGCAATTGAATCTTACCTTCTAGTTTTTTAGGTCTACATTCTTGTCGCACTCCAGCAGCAAATGCCACTCACAGATGAGTAGGAAATGGGCCTTGATCATTCCTCTTCCGATTTGACTGGAGCATGGTCGTTTTGCTTAAGTATATGGCATATTATTATAATTATTATTATTATTATTATTATTGTTATTATTATTATTATTATTATTATTATTATTATTATTATTATTATTATTATTATTATTATAGTCATTGTTCTTTTATTAAGGACGATCCTTAACACCTTTAATCATTAATGTCCCAAGCGTGAAACGGCTGACATATTTTGCTCAGAGATCTCTTCTTTTATCAGGCTGAAGGTTCTTTTACGAGACGTTTTACTTATTTTCCGAAGGAAGATTTTTACACCTTAAAATGCTTTAATCCTTCCGGGTTTGAATCAGCGACCTTGGGTTTGCAAGGAAATTATGGTAGCTCACTAGCTCACCAGGATCGACATATAAAACGCAGTTTTTGGAGTTCGGTCATTTTAATAAAAATCTAACATGATCAAATTGTGACATCTCTTTTCACTTAAAAATGATTTTTATTACTGCGTTTTTATTTTATATGAAAATGTATTGTTTATATTCAGTTTTAAAGCAGGATAACCAGTTGTTTATGAGCGCAGTATTTTTGTTTAGAACAGTGTTAGTGTTTCAAATGGATTTAGTTTGGTGGCATTTGGAGTGCTCCGGATTTAAACTAAATAACATGTAGGTATAGACGTGTTTGGATAGAAGGAAATAGAGTCATTCTGCCTGTAGGTTGCAGAACAGCAGCAATAGCAATTTTTAGAGACAAATATGGCGGAAATGTTTGCTTCTCAAATAATACCAACTTCGTTTATAAAATGCCAGCCCTAAATAGAAACCCAAACACCTGTATGGCATCGATTCTCACACAATGAGCTAGCAAAAATTATTAAATCTCTCGCTATTTGTGTTCATAATAAAACCAGATCTTTTGAACATTAAGCCTCTATGATGAAATTCATCAGATCGGTCAATTTAATGTCAAAATCAGAACCACCTGCCTTTCTCCTTCCTCCCCCTCCCCCTAGCATTTGTACATACTTGAAAAAAAAAGTTTTTTAAGACCCCAGTCTTATATTTTGATCACCGAGTCTTGCATATGATAAATCAATAATACATGTAATACTCTATTTTGCATTAAATTGAAAGCATCTAACGACTTTTGTGAAAATCCTCACACAGACCGGTTTTCCGCGAGCCGCAGCAGTTTATTAGGTATGCTCACTGCCTCCGCACTGCTAAGACTGCAGCAACAATAAAACTAACGGAATCAGGTGACCTGTGAAGGAGAACTCTTTTGCGCGAATGAAGAAACCCAGTTCCGGCGCTCAGGTTCGTTAAACAGACTCTACAGATTAATTACGATCATTAACCGTCCATAGCGCATTGGTCTTCAGGGCGCTTTTAACAAATTAAAAATGTAGACTTTTAATTGATGTTGAACTAATGTTCTGCTCTTTTAAAGTTTGCCAGACATTCAATTCCACATTTAATGAGCATTTGATGAACGCTTGACCAATATATGAAATAACTCAGATATGCTCTGTGTTTTATTACAATGTGTAGTTTAACAGTGAAATGATGTTCCCTGAACCTTGACAACATACCCGCATTAAAACGCCCTTATACATATCTTCGCACGGATACTAGTTATATTAACCAGAGTTTCATTGAAAGCATCTCTCTTTACTTAAATTTTAATCTGCGCATTAAAAGCATTCTCATTTCCATCTGAGCTTTTTTAGACCTCGATAAAATTTGTTTCATACCGAAAAGAGAAAATAAATGTTCACAAATAAAAATACCAAGAAAATTAGAGTTATTAACTGGTAAATGGTAACTCTAGTTTTCCTATACAACAAACAATAAAATGAAGGAAAATAATTAAATAATAATAATAATAATAATAATAATAATAATAATAATAATAAATAAACATGTATATAATTATTCAAATTGCAATTGGGCTTACACCTAGTGAAAGTGGAGATGTGGTTAAATTACAATATTAGAGTTTTAGTCATTTTATTATACTTGTTAAACTAATTAAATGCATTTCAATCTAATTTGATACATTTCGATCTAATTAAATGCTTACCAAACTAATTATATTATATGTGAACCTAATTAAAATTGTCAACTACAAAAACCAATCTATGAATAATAGTACTTAGAGTATCTAAGTTTCTCTTAAATGTTTTAACTGTTAGAGAACATCTGTCAATGTTTGCTGCAGATAAGTTATTCCATTTATCGATGGTTCTGTTTAAGAATGAACATTTTTCTATGTCTGTCCTTTGTTGTGTTCCATAATTTTTAAATCTTTGACATCCAAGGGGATTACTTAAGGAAGTAATATGAGGGTAAGTTATGTTTAAGTCCAAGATTCTCCCTTGCCCTATGGCTCTTATACATCTTATAAAGTCTCACTTCTTTGCATCTATATTCTAATGATCCCATCCTACACATGTCCTCAGTCGCCTTTTACAAATTTGGCTGCCGTTCTCTACATGTCCTCGAGAGAGCTTGTTTGCTTTTTCCTGTAAGGATTCCGGCAAGATGCTCCATGTTCCATTATCGAACGCACAGGGGACTCTACATTATCGCGTTTCCCTTTTAAGCGCTGTCATAACAAAATGCAAAATCATCTGTATTTGGCGTTACATAGTTGGCTTTATCCGTGCATCCCAACTTTGGTGTAAATATATTCCTAAATATTTGCAGTTGAGGAACGATTTCCCTATCAATATGATAGCAAAGAACAGATTCCTCTCTCTATCTGTTAAATGATATGGATATTTTTTATCCTCATATATCTTCATTTTTTTTTATTTTAGACCATTTACTTAACTTGTCATAATAACTATGCAAAGTTTCAATATCAGAGATTTTCCTTATCTCTTTGTAAGTGATACGTTCGATACATCAATCAACGACCTAACTTTAGATTTCATACTCATAACGTATGCCTATATTATATATTGTTGTCATAATGCTTGTCTATCTATTGCTTTTTTGTCGTAATGCTTATACATCTTATTGCCATAATGTTTAGCCATCTTATTTTTTTATACCTACTATTTTATATAATTGAAAGAGTAATGGTTGGTTAATACATCCTTATGGAACTCGCAGTATCATGATGCTCACTTTCGACATTGTGCTAACCAAACACGTAGATTTTGATCATTTAAAAATTCCTGAAATTACTCTTTCATCTAATCCAAAATGTAATAATTATGACAATAAACTAGGTCAAAGGCATTACTAAATTTATTACTTTGACGTCAATCCTCCCACCGTTATCAACTTCATGGACTAGATCCTGGAACAAAGAAGTAATCCGGCTCTCTCATGAGAAGTCCTCCTTGAATCCGTGTTGACCATGGAAAACTGCCCTCTTTGTTCTAAGTTGAGCCGGATATATTGCTGAATTAAGTGTTCCATTAAACTGCAAACAGCTGATGTTAAACTCACAGATCGGAAGCTACTTACGTCACTCTTGTTTCTTCGTTTATGTATTTTTTTCTTTTTCTTTTTTCTTTCTTTTCTTTTTCCCCCTTTCTTTCTTTCTTTCTTTCTTTCTTTCTTTCTTTTCTTTTCTTTCTTTCTTTTTTTTTTTTGCTTAGAAACAAATATGAATTTTGAAAGATTTGCACTAATTTGCAAAACAAATTATTCATAACCAAAGTGTATATTCATTTCATAGGTGGCAATCGAGTTTTGATGTCCGCCGTGCAAGTTTGGACTTTGCAAACATCATATGGTTGACACGTTCTTCCTGAGAGTATATTCCCGAGCTCACCAGGTTAGGTGTCATATTTCCCAGCCTTATGCTTAGATTGTGAAACAAGTGGGAAAACTGGCCTCAATAGCAGTTCAGAGATAAACTAATAATATTGAGCCATTTCCATATATCGGGTTTAAAGACACATTTGTAGTCAGAGTTCATGATCTTGGGCAGCTAGCTACAGCTGGGATAAGTTTCCGGGACACCACAGCCCAAACAAGAAGAATCATTAACCATGTGTATACTATATTGGCAATATTTCGTGGGGATAATTTAATGAACAATGCGATACCCTAAGCACTTCACCGGGTCAGATAAGATTTTGTGGGTGATGATTTGCCACATCAATACAAAGTTGGTACATGTGGTAGCCTATCGGGTTATACCATTGGCACCTTGGGAACAAACTGTTCAGATGATTATATATGCGACATTTGGAGAGCCATCCGGATCATCAGGGATTCCAGATATATAACTGTTCTTGTATATAAATGTGGAGGTACTTCAATTTCGCTGGTATTCTTCTAATGTTCAAAGATCTGCGTATATTTGGGATATTGCAACCATTATCTTGTTACCATTTCAAAATGGGTTGCCAAACAATGCGTTCTATATAAAAATAACATCAAGCATTTGTACGCTACATCCCACAGTCTAAGCTCTCTAGAGACTGCGGAATACATGGGATCGACAACGGAAATTTAAAAATACAACCTTTCCAAATGTACCAGCTGTCTAGCATTGAAAGCTTTCCCATAGCTGTCCTGCATCGTCATTACTAATTAATGGAACAATAACATCATGTGCATAAGCTGTCACTGCAAGTCTCGCATCCCCTGGCCTGATGCCTTGATCTTGTTGGTGTAACAGAAAGAGTAAGATTCAGTGCAAAGAGCAGAGCAGTGCAGAACAAGCTTGAAGAATCGATCGGGACACCATTAACTTATACAACAAGAACATCAATATTGGTATAGAGACTACATACAACATCAATAAACTGCGAGCTGAAATTATGGCACGTTAAAGTCTTTAAACAAGTAATTGTGATTAACACAGTCAAAAGCACGCTGAAAATAATGCAGTGATAAAAGGCAGTCGCTGGATCGTGTCTGCAGACAAGGCGCCACATCATCATGTAATTGACAAATAACGTTAAAGACAGTTCTTCCAGGAACTCTACAATTTTGCGCAGGGTGTATCAGATGCGACAGTAGAGGTTTAGGCGATGGGTAGCACACGAACTAACAACTTGTAACCATAGTTTAGTAAGGTAATGGGCCGGTAATTATTAAGGTCCGCTGAATCGCTTTGGGGGCATCAATATACCTCGTCTCTGGGAGTCGGCAAGAATTGGCGTGAAGCAAACAATTAAACATTTCAGTGACAGTCGAACCTATACAAATATCGCCATGGATGATTGAGGTCATTAAGGCGAGGACTCATGAGTGGGAGGTCTGGGGTTCGATTCTCACCAGGACCGTACTCCCTGGCTGAGGCTTTTTCCCAGGTTTTCCTCAGTCCTCATAAATGACAAATGTCGGAGAGGTAGGCTAAACTTAGGCCTGAAACGCCTCTTTTCTTTAAAAAAATCCTTTACCATTTTTTCATTTCATTTCATATATCATCAGTGTCACCGCTTGTAATGTCTCAGTAGTTAAAACGGGCGTTAAACACTATAAAAAACTGGGTATCAAGAACAAAATAGGTGACAGAATTCATACGGAAGTTCATCTAATTGTGGAGTTTTAACGATCCGCCTTATAGAAGTACTTCAAACATTTTCCCTTGCTGTATAGGGCACTCCAAAGCTGTATTGTATTCAGGTGATAACGGAAATGTAAGGGAGGGTAAGGCCTCCACGAAATACCGTACAGGTATATCATACGGAGCAAATACTTAAGTAAAATGTTCTTTAATAGCTCTAGCTTTGGCATGTTTTGTCGTGATCAAATTCCCGTTCTCATATCTAAGGCACGTCACAACTGTCCTCTAATGTCTGCAAGCCTAGTTAGGGGAAAAAGAACACAAGTTAGCATTTTCAACGGAAAAGGGTTCATCCCTGCTGCATATCTTAACACCCTGCGCACGATGACTTGTCTAAATTTGAGCATTACAACGGGACATCAGTGCACGATGTTGCAGTCGGTCCTGATGGTGTAGTGGTTACCATACATACTTGCCTCCTAAACCCAAATCGCGGGTTCGAACTCGGCCAGGACCGATGGATTTTTTGGGCGTAAAAATCCTAGGTATGGCTTCCTTCGGAAGGGAAGTAAAGTCGTGGGTCCCGTGTCGTACATTTACGGCACGAAAAAGAACCTCAAGCCAAAAAGAGAGGCCTCTGAGCAAAATTTGTGGGCCGTTTCACGCCCTGAGTTGAATGGGATGCTGATGATCTGAGATGCTAAAGAGCGTCCATAAAATAAAATCAATCAAGCAATCACGCTGTTCCGGAGACCGACAAGAATGTTCTGAACTTAGCATGGCACCAATATTAGAAAGGTAGCAATCTCTCTTGATCTTGATACTTTAAGAAGGAACGGCATTTGAAAAATCTGTAAATTTCCGACTTTATACTAATATCCCACCAGTCCACCACATCGGGAGGTTAGCCCGTCGCTGGATTAAACTTTGCCAATGGCTACAGAATATTCCTTGCACTTTCGCATCCCGAAGGTAAGATACATCAAGCTTCCAATATAATCGGCCTACAAGAGGCAAAATAGAATCTACACGCAGAACACAGTCCGAGAAAGGGAGAGCAATGATGTCCAAGTCACTAATAGCACGAGTAAATTATTGGAAAATAAAGTAGTAGAGCTGCTAAAGTAGGTTCTAATGAATCCGTGCATCGCAAGCATGAACCTTCAACTAGCTGTTATAAACAGGGACTGGGCCAATATTTCCCGTGATGTTTTCCGGTCGTATCACACAATTAAAATGTCTCGTATTACTGATGTCACAGGCACAGCGAGGATTAAACATGGGAGATTCTATACAAAGAAGGTGTTACTTGTCACTTCAGTGTTCGAATCCGAAGAAGCATAAATTAAATACAAACTTAGTATCCCGATGCAAATGCCCCAACCAAAAGAAAGTTATTTAATAGAAAGAAGCTCAATACCCCTTCTACGTAATCTTGCAGTACCCAGAGGCTCTGTACCAAAGTTAGTAAAAACATTATAATTAAAGAACTTGGGAAACTCAGCAGACTTGCATCCTTCGGTTTAACGCTCGGCCATTTAAATGCCCCTTGGCTCCCTCTTAGCGTTCACCAGCAAAGACTGTAGTAGACGACTCCGTCGGCACAAGGACACGATGGAATTCGATGATACCCATTTCTTAGGGCTATATGCTGGGTGTGGTAGCAGTTCGATCCCTTTCTATTCCTGGATTTTTCCATAGTTGTTACAGCAGTATGGGGTCTTGCATTGTCCTGCTACAAGAGAACTCTAATTCGATTAAATAATGCTATGCATCTCTGTCTCAACATTTCATAATCTGGTTTCAGTTGTTGAGAATTCACTGCATTCACTACACGCCCATTTTAACAAACTCCCAGTGAATGGACACTTTCAAAATTCCACCAGACACATAGCATTACTTTGGAGCCGAACTGATTTTGTTTTGCAATGATTTTGGCAGACTGAGAGGATCGAGCCACTGAGTCGAGATGTCAAGGTTGCGGTAACACACCCAATTTTCATCATACGTGACAATTCTCCTGATAAATCTATCATCTGTTGGATTTTCGATAAGCTGACGAAGAATATCCATTCCGCTTTGGGCCTGTTCACGTGTCAAAGCATGAAGTATAGATCTACATCTTTTGTATTATTTTTAAGTGTCTTAATGTGGCGATGTATGGTATCTTTTGATATAATTTGATCTTCTAGGATATGGTAAATCGTTAGTATTTTCTTCTTCATTACTGACATGCTGGAACCATCGCAGTTCACTAACGACACCTTCTCCCTGCACTTCACATACTCTTCCAACTTTATAATCTTGTTTCCAGTAGTGCTTTAGAAGAACTCTAAGCCCAAAGTTGGTTGCCTTCATTTTATGATTGTGCGTTAATAGCTGACGTCTAACACATACTCACAATATACATAATAATAACCATGACATCCTATAAATAGCATTGTCAAACATAAGGAAACCATTAAAACTTTAAAAAATACAAAACTAAAAAACCGACATTTCTTAAGAGATAGCCTAATAATACTGATACTAAAACAAATCGGATGGTTTTTATTCGTTGTTGTTGTTGTTGTTGTTGTTGTTATTATTATTATTATTTCAGGTTAGTTTAGACTATTTTCTTATATGATAAAATATTACTAAGAAACTGAGTATATAATATTTAGTAAATCGAAGTGATATTTGCACAGTAATTTTTGTCCTTACATAATCGCTAATTTGAGTAATTTTACAAAACGCCATTCATATCCCTTTACGATTATGTTTCTCCTTCCTCCACTTTATTATCGAGTATTGGCTATCATATGGTAAACCTGTTGTAAAGCGCGAAAAACACATACATGCTTTTCATAGATCTGTCATTTACGGTATTTATAAAACTAAGCTACGCTCACCAGTTCCTTAACTTACTTGTTTATATTAGAAACATTGCTATACTTTCTCAGCCTAAATAAAATGTAGAGATTTAAGATAAAAAAATAAAGTAATAATAGAAATGCTTAAATATTTTTGTTTGTCATTCAGAAACCACCAATTTACTATCAAAACCGAAAACAAGATTAAAAAAACACGATTTACCCATTTTAACTAATGTGGTGTTCTACAAAATTACATTATTTAAACAAGTAGCTTATTTAAGTGACAAATTCTGGCATTTCATGTCTATTTCGAAAAGAACAAGTTAAAGTTTCATTACCGTTAAAGATTTAATTAATGCATCGGCAATTTCTACTTCTACATCTACACATTAAACTACTATGTTAGCTGCTGCGATAACCGCGATGTCAGATATATTTATTAGAACTATACCCAACTCGGAGCAGGATTTAGAAGCAACAACAACAAAGGTACTGACACAAGCCGTCCCTACTGAATATACTGTGCTATTAATTGAAGAATACTATGAACAAAAGTCCATCATATGTTATATAAACATAAAGAAGGCTCCGCAAAAAAGTTTTAGGTGAAAATAATTTTATAAAATATTTAGAATAGTTAGGTAATTTAAAAGATTAAAGAGAGGAAAAAAAAAAAAACAGCATCACACCTTTCCCACATTTATGGGTATGTCAACGTCAGGTAATGGGAAAATTTTGCAATTGTTAGCATACAATACAAAGGGACATAAAATTTATTTGTATTCTATTTTGATTTTAATTTAATGATATTATAGAAAACTAATGTATATCAATTTCAGTGTCAAATGTATTACCGCCCGCTGATGTAACGGCATAAAGCAGTGAAAATATGCAGCACAAACTTGGCGGAAAAAGTATTGAAACAAGCAAATTGATAAAGAAACATTTGTTTCCATCTTTAGTGAGACCTGTGAATCTTAAGACTTAGATTCAGAGCATCAGGAATTCGGATAATAACATTTGTTTTTCAAATGCTGGATAGTAATGAAGTGGAATTTAAAAAAATATATTTTTTTTTTGTTGCTAATGATAGTTAAAAAACATTGGGGGAAAATTTTCGCAAATATTAAAATTTTAGGAAGAGGATTAAAGAAAAAATCACAACGATTTTTTTTTTCAATAAACTTCCGGAGAATTGTGATCACTAAGAGAAATTTCCAGAAGCCATAATACATAAAAATATTTTCAAATTCTTCTTCAGAGCGTAGTAAGAGAAAAATCTATTGTAAATACAGTTTCAACTATGAAGTAGTTACAATATTGAACTCAAATATCTCTCTTACCTCCAAACCACAGAAGTATGGAAGAAACTACGGAAAATTATCTTCGACTAATAAGTCTGTTGAAATAGAACTTCAAACATAGCAGTGTCTAAGGGGAGAAAAGAAAGAAAGACAAGTATTTGCAAATCCCTAGCAAAATAATTACTTTAATCACAGAAATCCAAAAGAAATAATGTACGTAATATTAAAGACACACGCACGCACACACGCATGCACACACAGGCTATATATATATGAAATACATAAGAAATGGAAAGAACGAAATGATCTCAAGAAAAGTCCAAATAAAGTAGAAGAGAGAGAGAAAGAAAGAAAGAGAGAAAGAAAGAAAGAGAAAGAAAGAAAGAAAGAAAGAAAGAAAGAAAGAAAAAGGAAAGAAAGAACAAACGCAGGAAAGAAAAAAAGAATGAAAGGCCTCAAAGAACAAATTACGGAAGAAAAAGAAAAATCTATGTCTATCACAGAAACCATAACTTATTAAATTCATTTTATGTTGACATAAATTGCATTGCTCAATGGCTTTCTTTTTTAAAACAATAAACAGACATATGCGCTTTCTTAATTTAATTATTCAATCATTTACATTATATAGGTATCAGTAACTGGGAATTCAAATGTTAATAAATGGAATTTAATTAGTGTTTAACTAATCATATATATATATAGTGTTTAACTAATCATATATATATAGTGTTTAACTAATCATATATATATAGTGTTTAACTAATCATATATATATATATATATATATAGTTCTTACAAGAATTTCCATATATATATATATATATATATATGGAAATTCTTGTAAGAACTATACTTTGAATCAATATGTATTGCAGCTGTAAATTTAGTATTTGAGAATTTTCTGACTGTCCATTTACCTAAAAGTAAAAAAAGGGGGGGGGGAGTAACCTCACTCTTATGGTGCTACTTCAACGATATTATTGATCTACTGAAACTTCTTGTTCTTGACTGGCCATGTGATACTTGGAAAGGCATGAAAGGAAATGGGCATTTTTAGCTAGTAATATTTTAAGATTACTAGCTAAAAGGGGCTTTCCATGTGAGAGGCGTCCCTTTCGAACTACCTACCCTAAAAATCCATTGACTTCAGTCAGGATTGAACCTCCTAACCTTATGTCTCAAGGCAAGCGCGTTATCCCAAGATCACTGATAATTGGGACATTATGTCAATTATTTACAAATGCGCTAGTGGCAAATTCCATCCTTGCTTAGATCGAGAAATGGGAATGGGAATCTTATTCAAGCTCTTCGCGAAGCCAAAAGATTACACTAGAATATTAGTTTTAGATACTCTTGGTTGAACTAGTGGATAAACTTTCTGAATTTATAATCATTAAGCTGAAAAATTGAGGAGCGTTTAGTACCTTACCTTATAAGCATATTTACACATACATGTACTTTATACATTTTATTGCATACATTTTGCTTAAAGATTGAGTATAATTAAAATGAGTATTTCACAAATTAACCTATATATTTTGTTATATCGCAAACTTTAAAAAAGCTTCAACATAGAACCGAATATGTAAAAAGTTTCGGAATATTTATTTCAAAATACTTCGTCGCTAAATACACTCTACGCACCACTCCCTAGCAGAGTAGCGTTTCATGGCCGGCTGATCATCTAATTGTGAAGTAATTAGCGTGAAAGGCCTTGCTGCCTAGGAAGCGTAAACCTTCTCCATATAAGGTAACCGGCAAGGAACCGTGACTCTCAGGACATCGAACCGGAGACTTGTTTCTCTTGCTAAGCATAACAATGTATTTGTTTTTTATTTTTAAGTTTCTGTCATTTGTTTTCTTTCTTTATTTCATGGCTCTTTTTTCTTTTCTATTTTGTACTTTTGAGTTTAAAACTAAGCATTATAATTAGTTTTGAAAATGACATATTGGTAAGAAAAACAATGTAAGCCGTTACTATCAATGTAAACGCGTGTTTAAGTCTCTGTTTATTTCTATATAATATAGGTGATAAAGGAAAGAAGGGCACGAACTTGAGAAGCGGTTTTTAAACGGTGATTTGCGAGGCCTTCCCACGAGGGGTTCTTTGAAGCATTAGAGTACTATTAGTAGTATTTTTCTTGCATGTATAGACACTACAATGAGTTACGATATAAGAATTATTAAAATATTAATTTTTTCTACATGTAATAATAATCATATTGAAGGCGACTATTTGTTCTGGAGGGAGCTTTCAAAAAGGTGAGCTGAAAACGTGAACCAGGCAGAACACTTATATGTACAGCTATATTTTCTCTGGCAGCAGCACGCACCTTTCGGCAACGAACTACGCATGCTGGGGCAGTCTCAGATTTACATGGACTTCTTTATAGTCCAGGAAAGTTCAGGAAGATCTGAGAAAATGTTTATAAGTACTGATGCCTTTCCTAACAGCTTACTGGCGTGAAAAATAGTTCTCGGCATTCATTTATTTATAAAAAATAGTATAGAAACCCTTTTGATAAAAATTAAATTGACTTCAGAATACAAATTTCTCACATTGAACCCTATATATTGCAAGTGAAGTGTAAGCTTGAAGTGAAAAGCAGCACCACCCCTTTCATTCAGAAATCAAAACAAACGAGATGTTGTGCCATCATAATATTGGTAGTTAATGTTTAATATGAATGTTTTATGCGTGTTACATACTTCTCGAATGCATTATTATTATTATTATTATTATTATTATTATTATTATTATTCTATCTGGATATGCTACAATGAAAGGATAATACTAAAATATATTTGTTTAATTTTTATGTCTTTAACTTTGTAAACCAGCGATGAAAAACTTTAAAAAACACAAAGAATGATAATTACCTTTAAAACTTAAATTTTAATTAAATTGTAAGTTAAGTTTTAAATTTAGTTTAAGTCAAGTTCAATTTTTAAGTATCGCCACTACAAGAAATCTTTATAGGGGATCCACGGACGAGGAAAGTTTAGGAACTGCTGGACTAGAAATGGCGTTCACCATAAGGATACTAATGTTTGAAGCCACTCTAACATAACTGGTCATTCGTACATACTAATTTATACATTTCTTTGCTGTCCTTGCGCGCACTCGTCCACTGACAATACAAGTAGAACTGCTCTCGTTACTGTAAATTTAAATTCCCGGAACCTTCTACAGCAGGGGCGGGCCTTTCCTCAGTCAGAGCGTGAAAGAGACGTACATATAGATGTTTCTGGTAGTCAGTCACAAGGTGAACACAGCGCAGACGCGCATCTATATCTTGCGTACATGCGACATATACGTAGACTATCGGTATCTATGTACCACAATATTCGCCCTTTCCATTAGAAAATTTCTATTGAAAAATATGTTCCACTGAAACCCCAGGTTCTTTAAAACTTTCCATAGGGAAAAAAAAAAGATGATTCAGTGAAGAGATCAGAGCTTTTAAGATAAGCAAACAGTTTTTTAATAGTTGGTGTTCTTTTCTCTTGCAGCAATCGTACACACGACGACGTATAGCTTCCTTTTAAAAGTCCTCTAACTTTGTCACACGCTATCATTCCCCCCCCCCCCCCCCCCCCAGGAGTGATAAGCGATGCTGTAGGCCTTAATTCTCCTTGTGCTTTTGATTTGTCTCCATATGTATTTACAATAGCGTTTTATGCAAATTTAAAGCCGCAACGGTTCTCTCAAGTATCTTCTATACGGGAATTTGAGGGCTGGAACTATCCCTTTCTCTTTCAAAATATTCTCTAAGAGCACACAAATTCCCGAGCTGGGCTTCTAATAGTTACACCATTTTCTACGCAAGCCCTTTGCCCATGAACCATTTCAAAACCAGCAGTTCCTAAATCTATGTTGAATATAAGACCAATGTTTGCGAGAAATACGAAAAAACAAAACAAAACATAAACAAACAAACAAAAACGGCAGGGTTTAAAATACCTAACACTTTGAATTGTTATTTATCGCAATCCTTTGTTTGATACAAAGCATAACCACTGCACCTAATAAAAAACTTGCATTCGAGAAACTAGACCAGTGCACGCACTTGAATACGTGTTGCTACTACTGCGTAATTCTCCTTAACCTCGTAAGTGTCGCAATGCCGATGATGTCAAGCCTTTGACAATTATGTGTTTTTTTGTTACCTGAATGGTCAGCGATATCAGCCTCTCGCCAGCTAAATCACCGGCATAAACACTCAAATATAAATCACAAAGTAATTTCTCGCCAACTCCTAGTGTAGTTTGCGATGTAAACAAACTATAATATGTTCATGTGATGACTGCGCGATTTGCGGCACTAGTTTATCCCCATGTGATGGATTGTTTCAGATGTCACCGCAACTAACATGACTTCAGTTCACTATAACCTAAATGCTTATTGTTGGGCACTTTTCACACTAATAATGGGATGCGTTCAAAACAAGTTGTATTTCGCGACATCTCGTCTGCAAGGCCATGTTGCTGACAACTGCTCTTTGTGAAGTGTAAGTTCACATAAGATTTTCATTGTCCTAAGACTCCATAAAATTTCGGGTCCTCGTTCCCTTCCAACCGAGCGTAATTATTAACAAAGGTAACCTATTCGAAAATGAGAAATGACGTTTTAACTCATTAGCAACCTTCGGGCAGTAGTACGCGAATGAAATGCGTCATGGATTTACGCTGCGAGTGAGCAAGTGCATGTCCAAAGAGTTATTTAAAGTTTAATAAAACGCTTAATGGATAAAATATTCATCGGTTTATAAATCATATGAGTCGGGCAATGAGCATCAAGGACCAGGACCACAGTCTTTGGGGGGGGGGGGCAGAGATATTGAATAAGGTTACGCCACTGACATGTTCTCAATGGGATGAGTGTTTGCTTTACCGCGCAACATTGGAAGCCGGCACTACAGACATTAAAAAGAAGAAGCAGAAGAAAATCTGCCAACTTATACCTCAACCCCGCGCATACGTTTCATGTCACAATTTCTATATGAAATTTGCCTTTTTCATATTAAATATGCAATTTTTACTGTATTTACAGTCTTCTTTGATTTGCACTAGGTTGCAACAAAGCTTTTCTCTTACTTCTCCTGAGAGTTTCTGTTCACTCTAACTCTCTTCCTGGACATTTGAAAATGCCTTCTCAGTAAGAAATGTATTACATAACCTATCTAAGTTTGCATATCAAGTATTGTACTTTATTTTCTCATAAAACCAACAAAATGTTCCCCCGTCCCATTTGACGCAAATTGCAGAGTGCTGAATATCCCATTGAACCTTGTGTGTCCTGTTAAGCAAGATGCTCTGAGGAACAACACACGTACTCCCGGCTCGCCACAGGGAAGAGTATAGCTAGCATAATTGCATAACAGCTCTGACAGTTCAACAGCCGTAAAAAGGTACGCATGCTCCAGAAATCGTGCTCCAAAATCCGTTTGTACAGATTGTGCTCAGCGTGCGCACACGAAGGCATGTTTTAGAAGCTATCTGCTATGATGAGTGTTTAAATGACACTTTTTCATTTTTAACTATATTTTCCATTTGCAAGTGTTTATTTTGCGACTACAATGCGTAAGTGTTTCAATAAAACCTATAGTGTAAGCAGCGAAATCAAGAATGACTGTGTGCCTTGTAGGAAGACGCCAATCCTCAGGGTTAAAGTTACAGGTAGTACACATTCTAGAGCTCCAGTCCGATCCACTCCCGAGCGGTAGCGGAGAAAGCTGAGGGTAGTGATCCATAGATAATGCGACATTTTAAGCAATGGTTTGATTGCTCAGATAGCTAGAGCTCATGCTATAGCTGTAAAGGTAGTGTGTTCGAAAATTCACGTTCTGAACTTTTCTTTCTTTCTTTCTTTCTTTCTTTCTTTCTTTCTTTCTTTCTTTCTTTCTTTCTTTCTTTCTTTCTTTCTTTCTTTCTTTCTTTCTTTCTTTCCTTCCTTATTTCTTTCTTTCTTTCTTTCTTTCTTTTGGAGGTAACGGAGATTTGCCACCATTACAATGATTTACTCGCTAACACAGTACCATGCACACAATCCGCTATAAATTGATATTTACGATTATTTTTCTGCTGGAATCAAAGGAGATTTGCCACCATTACAGTGATTTACCCGCGTACCTAATAGCATAAGATCCCCTATCATCTAATATTTATGAAAAAGAGGCGAGCGCAGGCCATCAGACTGAGGTTAGCATTAAGGTTAGTGTATATATGAATTAATTGCGAATTCCAATAAGACAATGCGTGGTAAAAAGTGAATAACTCAGTTTTGCAATAAGAAACTATATATTGCACCCAGAAAGTCAAGGAGGTCAACGCATACGTTACGTTTAACAAAGAAATTATACATGCAATATTTACAATCTTACAAGCATTCCGTATCTCTTCCTGTCGGGACTGCGGGGCTCGGCTCTCTCCACTGTCACTCGGGACTGAAGCTCCCCCGTTACTACCTGTAACGCAAATATCCTCAGCACTGACGTTGTATTTTCGCCTATTTCCTGAGGCGTCGTCGTCCTTTCCGGAGAATTACGAGAGTAGGCTGTGCACGGAACGATCTTGACGACTTGGGTGGTAACTGCCATGCCCGGGGATCTCGTTTTCGCCTTCTATAGTGTTCCTCCGAACCGCCGTTATATTGGTACGGGTGTGACCTTGACACGTACTACCTGCTGTCACGTCCTCGTCGTGATGTGTGAATTATGTTTATCTGTGGTCTCCTCTGCGTCTGGGGTGGGCCATTGTCTCGATTTCGGCGTCATAATGCTCCCATCCCGCGGTGACTCATCCTATCTCTGCGAGGCAGATAATTTCCGTCTTCATGTTGGTAATGAATATTATCTCGTGTGTGGTCCTGTTGGTGATTCCGCTGGGTGTCGAACGATGTAAGGAGTTCAATCTACTCAGCGAAGTTGTTGGGTTTCGCCACGATCAAATGGTTGCGTATATTTTCCGAAAAGTGGTGCGCAACCAGGGTCATAAACTCTCGATCGGGTGTAGGAGGCTCTAATAACTTGCATTTTTTTCTAGGGATAGAAAGTAATCCACCATACTTATCCCTATCCTTGGATCGTACCTGCTGTTAGATAGTTCCAGCCGTATTACATTCTGCTGTGCCGAATTCAAGTAATGGGACATGAATAACATTTTAAAGTCGTTGTAGGATGAACAGTAAGCCAGCCTAAGCCGATACCAATTGGCGGCTTGTCCTTTGAGGCTTCTCCGGGTTAAGATTATTTTCATCTTTTCCGGTACATTCCTAATCCTGAAATATTCCTCTAATTCTTGTACGAAAACCTTAGCATTATCTCTGCGCTCTTCAAAAAAATCGGGTGGACTAATTTCGTTTACAAGCTGGTTAGGCCATGAATGATATGGTAAATTAGGCAGATAGCAAGGCTGCAAATTTTTACCATGCTTCAGGCAAATTAAGGGTTGGCATTGACATATTTGAAATGGGAACATTCACTGGTACATTTTCCAGGTCCATGGGAACCAATGGAAGTTCCATGGCCTCCGTATATTGATCACCAGGACTCGCTGGGGCGCAACACTTATATTATGACTATGAATTACATTTGAGCTAGATTCTACATTTACGCTGTTATATCTAGCATCTTTTAACTCTGTCATCCTTTTGTCTAGTTGTTCTTGATTTTTATCAATAGCCTGTATTATTAACTTAACGGACCTAAGTTCTGAATTCATATGTTCTTCTAATTCGGAACATGTTGACAGTATGACAGCACTAAAATCCTTTTTTTCTTTCTCAATCAGCTCTATCCTGTTTCCTAGTTTATCACAGTCTTGCCTAACATCGTTTACATTTTTTTTCTGATCTGGCCCAGTTCGTTTTCCCACCTAACCTGTCCTTCTTACAATCTTAAGGGAAAATGTGACTGTTTTCTTTACCTCTTCTGAATTCCATTCACTCTTGTTGCTAAGAAATATTTCTATCTTAGCTAATTTCTCATCTAGTTTGCTCTCTAGCTGGGTATTTCGCTCATGGTTAGTTTTCTCTAACTGGCTGTTAATTCCTTGTTAGATCTATCTAATTTTTTGTCTAATTCTTTCTCCAAATGGCTGCTTAAATCCTTGTTAAATTGCAATTTCATCATCTTGCCTATCATATCTAACAGGCTTTCCCCGCCAACTGGTTTCTCTACTGAACCGTCATCTCCCTGCAAAGTATTCTGGTTTCTATATGCTATATCATTTTCTACTGTCTCCATGGTTGTAGACTCCACCACAGCTACTGTCTCATTCTTTATCTGTTGGTAGGCCATGCCTATTACTTTCTTACTGCTTAATATCTTAAATTATTGTAATACAAATACTCTGTGCTATGTTACAGTTAAATTACAGTGTCACAAAGAAGAAATTTTGAGGTGGTCTGCACCTTATATCACTCTGCCTGCATTTTAATACTTGTCGTATCATGCTGGTAGGTGAATTTTCTTTCTTGATTCTGTCGTCCGCGGAGGCCTTCCCCTTGAGGTGCGAGGTTTGTTGATAGGTTCCCCACCTACAGCTCCTGTCCGGTGTCGTGATGTTCGTTCTGCTTCGTTGCCGTGTAGCACCTTCTCAGCATCGATCCTTTCCAACGGTCCTTTTACCAGCTTCTCAGAGGCCTCACACGTTGGGAACCATTTTGCGGCAGTTTCTTATAGTTACAAACTACCACAAGTTGGGAAAACCTCTTGGAGCGGTTCCACAATCGTGAGTAGGGGGATGCGAAAGTATGGATGATGTGTTGGATTAACCAAGAATTCGGTTAATCTTAATGGATTACGTGTAGATTTTCACGTGGGCACTCACGGCTCCTTTGGTGGTGTCTTTATGCTGGGGTTTCCTCAATGCTACGGGTAATGTTAGGCTGGTATTTTGGAAACAAATTTCTTGTCTCGAGCGAAAAGGAGATGAAAAGGTGGCTATGGATATAATACACTTGTTTTGGTGATAACAGCCTTGATTTATTCAATTGCTCTGTGAAGTGCCGGAACTAAGCTCACACGCACTTTTGTTTCTCACCACTCCAACGGTTTTTTATAAGGAAAGTTCTCCGCACCAGATTTTTTTCCTTTGTACTAATAAATGATTAATCGCTGGACATAACCTAATAACCGAGCAGAGATGGACAGTACTTAATTATTCCAAAAAATTCTTCCCGCAGGTTACTTTTTTTTGCCAACTCGCGGCCAACTGTTTTTCTCTATTGTCGTCAACGGCTATTCCGTTTTATCGCCCCAAACTGTTTTCCTGCATTGTCGTATACCATCCCTCTAACAAGCAATGCTACTTTCCGGTGCAACCTTCAAAACTTAGAATATGATGGTTGGTTCGCTCCTCTACAAGAATTCTTAAGACTTCCTCACCTCAACAAAATAAAACAATACATAATATGCATACATATACTTAATTCAGACGCAACGATAATTGCCTAGAGGGATCGAGTCCGGGGAGTGCCGGTCTCAGCACCTTACCATATGTCCCTACAGCTACCTTTGTAACTACTAGTCTCGCAACTAAAAACCTTATAAGAAACAACCACGACAGTAATGAAAATGCATTAGCTGCACAAGTGAAGGTAGTAGGAGAGAAAAGTTCATGTGCAGGGATGAATTGTCCAGTATTGTGCGACATTTAAATGAACTGAAGTAGCAAACAAATGACTAAGGTATTATTGCAGGCATCCAGCACAGCAGTAATAAGGCAAGTGTTGATCAATAAAGAAATAAATGCGCTTTTCAAAAATGAATGCACCAGCGGAACAGGCCAGCGTGTTCTCCAAGTAGGAAAAAAAATGAAGATTGATAGGGAAAACTAAGTAAAAGGCTTTCATCAGCGCGAGATATGAAAACTGGTGTAATAATACATTTCAAAGATAAATATTGGAAGTTATCATAACGTCACTGTTGAAGAACCCAACATTTTAATGAGAATGTTAAACATTCTCTGTTATAGAAGACGAAATAGAATTCAAACCCAAGTCCCTTCTTGTAAAGAAAAGAGTCATGGACTGCATGCTTGTGGTTACATGACCTCGACCTACCGGTAAATGATATTATTATTGTTATCATTATTATTATTATTATTATTATTATTATTATTATTATAATGTTAATTTAAAATTTAATACCAGTATTGTGATTATTTTTATTTTTATCACTATTATTTTAGTTATACCTGCCAGGCCGCAGGCCAAAATTTTATGAACTTAATATTACATATATGCAACCATAAATATTTTTTATTACCTTTACATTTAATAAAGATATATAAAATGGAAAAATATCAATTTGGCATCATAAATCATACACAAGCAAGACAAAATTAGAAGATTAATGCTTAGTTGTAGCAAGCGAATCAACTTTTATTTCCACTGACGATTTTTTTTTTATGTACGCTCTTAAACAGCTCAGGTCATCAGCGTCCCATTCAACTCAGGGCGTGAAACGGCCGACAAATTTTGCTCAGAGGCCTCTCTTTCAGGCTTGAGGTTCTTTTTCGTGCCGTAAATGCACGATAAGGGACCCACGACTTTACTTCCCTTCCGAAGGAAGCCATACTTAGGATTTTTACGCCCGAAAAAATCCATCGGTCCTGGCCGGGTTCGAACCCACGATATTGGGTTTAGGAGGCAAGTATGGTAACCACTACACCACCAGGACCGATTGACGATGTGCTATACTTTTTTCAAGATGGGCATTAGTAATTCTGAAGTGCAGGTATGATTTTGTATGCTTCATTCTGCTAAAAAGCTGTTAGGTTAGTAAGTGTTTCCAAATAGAAAATCGAATTAATTAATAGTGTTGGTTGTACAAGGAACGGGTGTTTTTCATATTCAAATATTACGAGCTAAATTGTACTAACCCAACTTGTTGAAACTGTCCTTTAATCGTAAATCAATGTACTATTTACAACATTCCAGCTGGAAATGTCTTGGTAATTATTGGATGTCTCTAGAAAATGGCGATGCAAAATAAAAATAAAATAAAATAAAATAAAAAAGTGCCCGGTGTCTTCTGAAGTCTGTAAATTTCATATCGAATTTAAGTTTCCAATCCGAAAAGAGAGAGACATTCACATTAATTTGTGCTAAATAAGTGTGGTCGTGTAATAAGGTAGGAAAATAGCGAGTGAACTGTTTTTCACAAAACACAAATTATTTGGAAGGCGGATAGGATCATACATCCGTTAATTAACTGTGCTTTCCCTTGCATATGCAGTAATAAATGAAATAATATCTATCTCTTGTGTGAGATAGAAATTAATACTTTCATCCGCGCTCCTTTACATACTCACCGGGACCTTGCGTCTTCCTGAAGAAGGAAAATATACCCGATCCTCCTTGAACTTTCATCAATAGCTCCATCTATTTACTTCCTTATAGCAGATATTCCCTTTTCCACCGTTACCAAAAGTCTTCAACAACCCTTGGCCTCATTTGAATTCCGCAACTATGTTTCATTCTTTTCCAGCTGAAAGCGCCAATTACTTCCCGTTCATGTAATAGGAGTAGAATTAGGACATCTCCAGCACTTGGTTCTTCAATGATTGCCTACCGCCACGGGTGGCCGAGGTCGTTAAAGCGCGGAATCGTGAGCGGGAGGTCTGGGTTCGAATCCCGCCAGGACCGTCCTCCCTGACTGAGATTTATTCCAAGTTTTCCTCATAAGTGGCAAATGCCAGGAAGGTACCCTAAACTTTAGGCGTGGAACGATTCCTTCCTTATAAATAAATCCTTTCCCAAATATCATTTCGTCTCATGTATCATCATTGTCTATCGCCTATGGTGCTTCTATAGCAAAAAAGGGCGTTAAACAGCATTCATTCATTTATGTGATTGATCTGTTGTTGAAAGCCGCTTATCAATGCACAGTAGTGGTGATGACGTGTCCGTGGATAGTTTCAAGTGGAGAATGTGAGACATTGAACACCTTGATTTCACTATCACATTTTATATAAAAGGGACCAACAAATCAAAACGGCTGTTACCGAAAATGTCTGTGTATAACGTACACGGCCTAATGATAAAGCTGCCTCTCTCTCCTCAAACTGTGTATTGTAAATTATTTTGCAGGACAAACATGAATGGTAAATCTTCCTAATCATTTGTTGAACTCGAGCTACACGTAGTTCTTCTGCAGTGCGCTCTTATAAATGATGAATTATTATATGTACCTTTTTTATTAATAATTGTGTGCAATGGAGAAGACCATTCAGTATTTTTGGGTGTTTACTTTGTTGGAAAACTCTGCAGATAGTCTGTCACGTAGTTGGGTAACATCTTCATGAGAAAGAGATTGACAGTGCAATTTTAGATATGTTCGTCCCTTTGCAATCCATCTAGCTCAGCCGCGAAATTTTCCTGCAGATCCTACGTTGCATTCCTGCGGCTATCAAACTTATACACTACTATTTTTATCTTTCTTTTTATCTTTTTTCATCTTTGGTGAATTGCCATACCCAAACTGTGACGTGCAGGATGTTCCAATATACACTACTTGAAAAAAATCAGAGGGATTCAGTTACGGTATCACGAGCACTTCTCGCATTTTTCTGACCTTTAGCAATGAAATATTTGCAGTTGACGAGGAGTCGTCAAATATCAGCCATAGAGATCCACAAAGCATGTGTTTAAAACTGATAATTGATCTGCTGTAGCCCTCGCATGATAATCTGCAAGGTTTTGGCCTCCTGAGGGTCACGTGACTCATCATTTCTGACCCAGGTTTGGAAACCAAGGATTTCTTTTTATTTAAGTAGCTTCATAGTCTGACAGTAGAGTAACTTCACAAATTAGCCTCTTTGATGTCAAACTCCATTTCTTCACACAAGTAGCGAAGGGGAGAGGACGGAAATTCACCGTTTTCGAGGTTTACCCTCTTCTCTCAAACACGCAGTATTACTCGTAAAAATGAAATTGTTGTCGCTCACTCGCTTAAGCTCACCAGAAAAAAATGCGATTTCTTGCACGAAGTTATCTCTATCTGTAATGTGCGAGGATTATAACGATACACTATCATTAAAAATAAATAAATAGTTAAAAAACATCAACTGGTTTTATTAATAATTCAAGATTACGTTTTTCATGACAGAGGGTTCTTTGTAACATGTCTAATTTTGCATCACAATATAAAATAATTAAAAATTATTTTTAAAGTTTCTCAAGATTACTGATTATCGCATGTATTGTTTTTCTTGCCGGTGGTAAAGAGTTTGGAAACTCTTCAACTAACTCCATGCGCCTACGGCGAGCAGATTCGTGTTTAAGTAAACTTTCCAAATAAATACATGTTCTTCCACCGAAAAGTGACACACCATGTTAACTTTATTGACAGAGATACCTAACTGACAGGACCTGACGCGAGAGCACAGTCACAAATGGCCCCCGTTCACTTTCGAGCGAAATCGGCAGTCCGAAGTCTTGCTGGATTAAAGAATGGAGCTAAGGAACTGAACAATATGCGGTTTGGGCGCGAGGTTCAGACGTAACTATTTCGTAACGGACCGTATTTTAACGATAGGAGCGTACATGAATTATTTCCCTACATAGACAATGAAAAATAAGAATATGATCAAATTGCAAATGCATTAGTACAAAAAATAGTTATATATTTATGCTCCAAAGTAAAGGAATATAGAAACAAATAATTGCATACTTGGAAGTTAGTACTTGTCTGCTTTGAATACAACACAGACACAGAGACAGAACTAGGCCAAGGAGTACAGGTGACTTACAGTTCAGTCGCGCACTACTATTGAATCTAAAATATTGCATTAAGAACAATATACTATATTTTAAAACGCTGATATGGCTATTAATCTTATGAAAATTAAATAATACACTATCACACCACTTTCATTTTACATCCAGGTTCTAGCTCGGTAACTGAGTAATAAAATCTACACGTGCCGACAAAGTGGACAAACGATTACCAGCAACGTTATTTATACTTTTTATGGATAGTGCTTAACACCCGCTTTAACTACCGAGGCATCAAAAGCGGTTCAGCTACACTATGATCAACCCTTGTTGCTTATTATAGAATTTAAATCTGAAAATACACAGAAAATATGTGTGCTTTTATTGAGATTGATTGATTGATTGATTTATGGACGCCTTTTAATATCTCAGGTCATCAGCGTCCCATTCAACTCAGGGCGTGAAACGGCCGACAAATTTTGCTCAGGGGCCTCTCTTTCAGGCTTGAGGTTCTTTTTCGTGCCGTAAATGTACGACACGGGACCCACGGCTTTACTTCCCTTTCGAAGGAAGCCATACTTAGGATTTTTACGCCCGAAAAAATCCATCAGTCCTGGCCGGGTTCGAACCTGCGATCTTGGGTTCAGGAGGCAAGTATGGTGCTTTTATTGAGAAAATTACAGTATTGTAAATCTAAACTATATCATATTATAACTGTAAAAATAATTTTTAATTGTTTTATATTGTGATGCAAAATTAGACAGTTTACAATGTCGGTGCTGCTAAATTAAACAATCGAAAAATAATCTAACAAAATAATCCATCACTTTTCATTATAAAAAAGCAATTGGATAAAATAAATGGTTCTCTTCTTATGGTACAAAAGACAACATTGAAACTCCCATTAATATAATGAAGTTAATTGAGCAAATCTAATCTTCGGTTTTGAGTTTAACATATAAGCTCCAATTTATAATTTGGAGTTTAAATAATTATTAATAAAACAGTTTTAAAAATGGGCTCGCCGCTTGGCAGTATTAATGTTTGCACTAAACTAAGGGACTACCATTACAAAGAAAAAAAAAATGAGGTATTGTAATCAAGGGCGGTAGATTAGTAGGATCAACAGTAGCGGCCGCCAAAAGTGAGAAGCCAGGCGCGGGAAACAAGGCTTCGAGAAGTTTCCAGAATCGGAAGTATGAGCAACAGTTGCAGTTGTAGATATTTCCAGAAACGGACATGCGGAACATGTTTGTCTTGAGTTCGATCCCCGATACATTACGAAAAGCGGGACAAATGAAAATCGCAAATGCCGTAAAAAAAAAAAAAAAACGCAGGGCTATTGATTAAAAGCCAAAAATAAACTAATTAAGTTGCTATATATAGTTACAATATGTATAAATAATGTTTTAAAACTACTAAATATAGAATAATATTTATTTTTCATATAAATATCGCTAATTCAATGAACATAAAAAATATATAAAATAAATATGCATACTTTGTATTTCAGATACATTAGGCAATTGATAAAGATAAGTTTGAAACATTACCATGTGTGTTTTATTAAGAAAGACGTATTAAATATAAATGCTAATCCCTGAACATAGCGCATCAATATATAGAGAATCTTTCGATGAAGAAAGGTAATGTTTTTTTTTTTTTGTTTGTTTTACTACATACTCATCCTCATAATTTGTATGATATTTCTCAAAGTAATTTCCGTTGGATGCAATGCATCTGATCCACCGTGTCTGCTAATCTTAAAAGACATGTTGCAAACCTCTTTGAACATTTCCTTCAGAATCATATTCACAGCCTTTCCCGCTGCCTTTACTGATGGAGTCGGTCCTGGTGGTGTAGTGGTAACCATACTTGACTTCTAAACCCAAGATCGCAAGTTCAAACCCGGTCAGGACCGATGAATTTTTTCGGGCGTAAAAATCCTAAGTATGACTTCCTTCGGAAGGGAAGTAAAGCCGTGGGTACCGTGTCGTACATTTACGGCACGAAAAAGAACCTCAAGCTTGAAAGAAGAGGCCTCTGAGCAAAATTGGTCGGCAGTTTCACGCCCTGAATAGAATGGGACGCTGATGATCTCAGCTGTTAAAGAGCGTCCATAAATAAATCAAATCAAACACTTTACTGGTGGAAATGCCTCCCACGAAATATTTTCTTAAATTTGAGAGAAGAAACACATACACATAGCTATAGGGAGGATGAAAAATACACTTTATCCTTTTTTGGGATATATTCCAACGATATTTGCAAAGTGTGGCCTTGCATTATCATGGTGCAGCATCCACCTTGTTGCATAGAAGCGTGATCTTTTGCATGCAATATTGTTTTGCATATATTCAGGACATCTTTGTAGTATTGCCTGGTTTTAGTTGAGTGTGTCGGTATACAACAGTCTTAGTAAACCGTTCCTCGAATATCGAAAAATGAGATGACTACAACTTTGCCAGCAGTTGCTGATTTGTTAAGACGAATGCAGAATTTCACTGTAGCATATTGTTTATCGCGTGTCACTCCATTTTTCCTTAAGTGGAACTGAACATGTCTCAACTTGTACACCTCTCAAAAGCTGGAATTAGAACCGGTGGTGAAAGCAACGAAACCAGGCATACATTACTCATTAAGGTAACAAAATATTAAAAGTTAAATTTTATTGTGAGAAATTATGCCTGTAAACAATTTTGATATCCTTCACTGACCGCCACGAGTGGCCGAGGTCGTTAAGACGCGGACTCGTGAGCGGGAGGTCTGGGTTCGAATCTCGCCATGACCGTCCTCCCTGACCGAGGTTTTTTCCAGGTTTCCTCAGTCCTCATAAATGGAAAATCCTGGGGGGTGGGGGGGGTAGGCCTGAAACGTTTCTTTCCTTAAAAAAATCCTTTCCTAATATATATTTTCGCTTCATGTGTCATCAGTGTCCACCGCCTGTGGTGCCTGAGTAGTAAAAACGGGCGTTAAACACTACTCGAAAAAAAAAAATCCTTCACTGAATAGAATAGAATAAAATATTTTACCACATTATTGATTCTGAAATTATGATAGCATTGATAGGGCTAATAAACACTTGACGTTTGTATCAACGTTGTGATATAGCTGATTAATTCGGAATATAATCGCAAGCTTTAGTTCCTATATGGAAAGAATTGTTTATCATTAAAAAAAAAAAAAAAAGGCACGGTTGCTTAAATAATCCAGCAAACGATTACATATCTTTCGATTATTTCGGCACTACAACGGTAACCTCCAAGCTACGATGATTACACGAGACTGCGCGAGATAAGTTTGAAGTACTTATCTGAAACAATGTAGATGCTTTGAATATGACTTTTTATTCATCAATTTCTATGCTTGAAATTTCAACATTTTCGTGATATCGACATCATTCGGGCAGAAGTTACCAATTCCTGGATTGGCTGTTTTGAGATATTGACACTATTGCATTAGGAAAAGGGATCTTTACAGTTTGGCTGAAATCATGAAATCATTTCTGTTTCTGAGCAACAGACATTAAGTATTCGCATTAAGTTCAGATTTTACGTATCATAGTGAAGCAGAAACCATTACGTTATATCTTAAAAGCATAATAGAAGTAAAGTCCCCGATTCTGCCCGTTAGATTAACGCTAATACCGTTGCTAGAGGTTGCTAGTTTCGCTTTTAATCCGTATTGGAAATGTAACTTTTAAGCCTGGCGTGACATTAGAAAAGCGCCTTAGCGATGGGTTATGCCAACTCTGTTGGTTAAGCCGGGGTTATTATTTTTATTTATTGAATATATATATATATATATATATATATATTTATATATGTAACATGTATGGTGGTAGGAATGAAACCAAAACGGTGGAGAATTACATTATGGCGCAAATCATCAAGGAAATTCAAATATATTTTGAGGGGATTTTTACTTGATGATGGCGGGAATTTGAACTAGGCGTATGAGGAACGCGGAAAATGTATGAAAGGGAGAATTAAAAATGGTGGTAAAAATTGAAACTGAAATGAGAGAATTAAGAATTACACATTGTGGTAAACATAAAACCTAAATATTTCAAATAATATTTGGTGATTAATCAGCATATGATTAATCATATGGAGTGAAGGAATGGTTATTTCTTGTGATTTAAGAAAAGGAAAACAATGCACTCTCAAATTGTTCAACGTGCCAAGATCTACCTGCTAAACTCTCGCACTGTATATACCTAGGTTTTAAAATAGCCACTACATGCTTTGGTCAAAAGTCCTATCGAAATCAAAGAAAAGCACTCTTTCCTGTTAAAATGAACGAGGAAGTGTACCGCTAAATTTCTGTAAACCCACAAATTACTCTCACGAAAAAAGCTCATCATCTTCATTACTCTGGTAATGCAAATGATTACTTCACATGACTTACATGGTTTATTGAGGCATAAGTTCGAATACTCGATCACGAAGTAAAGGATTTCGCAGATGACAATATCACACTTATCAACAATGATCTGAACCTACTGTTTCAACAGGTGCAAATATCCTTCAATAATGTTATCGTTTCTATGCTCCTGCCCGATTACTCTTATAGAACATACCTTGAAACTTTGCTCAGTAACTCCGAACATACCCAGAATGGAGTATTGCTCCTGGAAAAAAGGAATGGGACAGAAGTTAAGGATGCTTTTAAAGACAGAAACCCCTATAGTGTCAAAGATTTTCAAAAGAAAGCAAGAAAATGTACGGACAGGAAATTTTTCTAATGCATTCATTAACCAGGGAAGCCTGTTGTACAATATAAGCGTAAATAAGAAACTCTCTTTCTGCACCAAATTTTCATCTCTTTTGAGAAAAAAAAGGACATTAAAGGGTCATTGAATTTGGGTGGGCAAAAAAGTTTCTAAAACTCGTGAGGTCGTCCACTACTATAAAACTTGCATCATGCAGTATTCGCAAGGAGCAAATCAAGTATCATATATGATGTCAATTTTCACATCCTCAACATTCCAAAGCAGATCAGCACCATAGCGTTCAATTATATTTATATAGGCCAAATTCCTAGAAGGTCAGTCATGACCATAGTCACTAATCAAGCATACAACTGAGGCATAAGTGAAAACCGTCACAATCTGCAACAATTTAACATAAATTGTTTTCAAATATGTGATCAGTCTTTCTCTTCCAACCGCTACAGCCAAAGTTGTTTATAGCCATTTACTCAATTTCTTTCAAATTCTCCGGGACGATCTCATCTTTTATTTCAAGAACGAAGGACATTCCATTTCTAGAATACAATCAATACCCACATCTTGGTATTTTATCTAACAACCGAAAAGAGCGCCAACAAGTCTTATATTACGGAACAACATTACTGCAAGGTGTCTATAAGTATAGGTTTCCAGGAACAAATGCTGAAACCTATTTATTAATCTTCTAGTGTGGCAGATATTATTGAAATAGATGCCAATAGATACATTCAAGTGTCATGAACTCGATTCAAATATATCGTTTATTGTATGTCACACTAAGGAACATACGCCAGCGATTAGCTACCCACAATACACGCGCGTCAAAAGCGTCCCTTGCCCTGATCGGCAACACCGACTCTAGCACCAAATCAGGCAAACATGGGACTGCATCTTTGTCGCAAAAACGGTAAGGGTTTGATAGTTGTGGAATAGATTCTCTTTGGCCCCATTTTATAAACTTTCTGAATCACACCTGCTGTACACATTAGACTCACAACTCTAGATGATTGTAAGGGGAAAATAGTACCCTCTACGAACATTATGTCGTTGCTTTCTCATAGTTGTTGCCTTGTTCGAAGATTTTTTTCCAAATTCAGCATAAGCCATTTTAAAATATAATGATGACGTAATTAAAACTACAAATATATATGTTTCACTAAATTATCCTCGCCACAACCACCCTGCCAACCTTTTTGATATTCGTACGACTATTATGCTGCAGGAGTTTTTATCTTTGTAAAGTGTTAATTTGTTTTTCTGATGGTAATGCTTGTATTTTCATTTTTAAAAATCGCTTGCGCTAGCATGAAACGCCTGCAACTTTCCATGCCATTCTGTCAGTTTCAGTTTCCTGTGGGGGCGTGAGCGGACGAACACACGTGAGCCTCCAGATTTTTTCTGTACAGCACCATCATGCTGTTACAGACTTCCTCAAGAAAATAAAGATCTGCTATTACACCTACCAGGTGGGGAAAAAAAAAACACCACTGGTTCATGAGGGAACTTGACCCCGAGACCACTCCAAAAGAAGTGATCATGGCCTTGAAAGAGAAAGGCATCAAGACGAAGGCGGTGCAACAAATGATGCGGACAATGCCCGCGCAGGAAAGCCGCCCAGCAGAAAGAATCCTTCCTGCCGTGTACACGGTCGGAGGCCGCCTCACCGGGCCAGCGATGCCAACTTAATGATATCCGTGCTATTTTAAGCAATGTCATGTTATTTTAGGGAATAATGCGTTGGTAGAAGGTTCATTCCTAGGCTGGACTGTCTCAATGTTACCACTGCCTTGCTTATGGACATACAAGTACGTACTGAACACATGCAAAGCGCTGCCTTGCTAATGGAAATACAAGTACGAACTGAACGCGTGCAATGCGCTGCCTGAAGTGTGGTGGCAACTGTGCTTCAGAACCTCCATTGTATTGTCGCGTTTTTTTTATAAGGGCAGCCCCCCACTCGCCTTCCCCTGTAGAATTAAACCGCAGAAGTTACATCGCCTTCCCATGCAGTTAGTATCTAACATGCAAATAGAAGGGTGCTTGCTAATAGAGCTATATGTAGGTAGTTGAAGGGTATTCATACAAGAGTAGGGTAGGGTTCCGCTACAACACCCTGGTTAGTAAATGTTAGTGTTATGCAAAGAAGTGAGCGTGTCAGAGGTGATTCTTGGGCAGCATCCATGACACATCCTGAATGATGCCCAAGGATTAGTTGGTGTTTGTGAAATGAATGTTATATGATCTGTTAGTTAGTTAAGTGGTGAACTAATGTGAGTAAAATATGCTATGGGATAATTAACTAATGATGGAAAGGGTTGCATGATATGTGATAACGGGATGGAATTTTTCGTTGTAGTCTTCATGTAACGTGTTGAGCAGTTCTGTGATGTTGAAATGCAGTTGTATACTGTTTCATCGAAGTGGTAAGTAAAGAGAGGCTGCAGGTTCTGTCGACCTTCAGGAGAGCTGGTTGAGCCTGTAAAAGCAAATAATAAAAGGTTTTCCTTGCTCAACTACCCCCACCAACAGCGGAGAGCACAGGAATCTCGAGAGCATGCAACAGAGCGGGGCTGTGCCTTCGCGAGGTTTCAACACGGCCTCACAGAAGCTTGTCGCCCCCCCCCCGAAGCCCGCAACCCTGTTGCGCGGCCCTGCGCCGACTCTCGACGTGCTAAAGGAGTACACCATCCACTTGGAATGGTTAGCTGGCCTCGTAGAGGAATCTCTGCCAATACTTCGCGGTCTTCCGCAGTATGTAGGGAGCGACATTTCTCCAACTCTCAGTTCCAAGCACTCTCCGATAGAATTAGGGCCCTTATCCACATCTCCGGAAACTAGAGGCACGACCTCCCCAAGCCTTTTCGGCGAGCTTATTTCAACGCGAATTGAGTATTGCATTATAAAGAGTTAATTGTGTTAATTTGTGAGACCGGCCTGCAACCTTGGCAGAGCCTTAGGCTTCCCGGTTATATAACACACCAGAAAGACCGATTGGACCGCCGAGGGGGCGATGTGGCCATCCTCATTCGTGCACAGCTTACGCACCATTCCGTGACATTGCCCCCTAAGTAACATTTGGAGGTAGTCACCGTACAAATCAGCATCGGCGGCCGGGAGACGGCACTGATCGCTGAATATCACCCCCCTGGTGCGCCAATTATACAGGCAAAATATCAGACCAAGCTGCATGCATTCCAATATCACTCCTAGCAGGAGACTTCAATGTCAAACATTGGCAATGGAACTGCGTTTTAGCTAATACCCAGGGAAGACGATTGGCCTCTTTCGTGAATGCAGATGCCTCCCTTGATGGCTCCCTTCCTAGCTATAGGAACAATTCCTACCACAGAAAAACCAAAAACGCGAATTCAAAAAGCGGTACGTGCATGGTGCTAACAAATCAAGTTAACAAAGCTACCTACAAGGATGTCAAATCCGACCGCAACATCACGGAGGAATTTTTAACCATACCCCATCACCCCAAACCCAAAACAATAGAACAAACCTACACCCCCATCCCTTTTCTGCGGTTAAATCCAAACCCAGGGTAGGTACGCAGCAAAAGCACACAAGTTGGTCACTAACCCCAGCCTGCCATCTAGTCTGCTCTGCCTCAAGTTATTAAACATGACATGTCAGCAGACCGAAGGAGTACAGGAAGATATAGCCAGCTAGTTGCCAGGCGCTCTCTGGAACCCGACTCCATAAAAGACAAGGAGTCGGCTCAATGCGGACTGAATGCACTGGACTTGAAAGCAAAACAATTGCTGAGAGCGGTAGAGAATGCCGTATTGGGAATCAGGGAGCGCATGTATTCAGTCGCACTGCTGCCTGACATAGAGAAAGGATTTCCTAGCACCTGGCACGAGGGACTTATTATAAGCTCATGCATGTCAGATTGACACGTGTTGTTATTGAATGAATAAATAGCCTTTTATTAAACCATGAGTTCTGTGTCAAAGTTGAAGGCCGAAAATCGGACATACTAACGACACAGATGGGAATACTAGAGGGCAGCGTGTTGTTACCATCACTGTTTTCGGTCTACATGCCGTATTTTCCGATAAGGGCCAACACGACCATTCACCAATATGCTGCCTATGTTCTAATTCTGACGCAAAATAGAAATATGCGCTACGCACTATCTCATTTCCACCGACACATCACAAAGGTGGAGGAATGTAGTGAGACATGACACATGCTCGTCGGTGGAGATTGCAGATTGCAGATTATTTATTGAATTGGGTGCCTTATTGGCTGTTATAGTACAGCCTTACAGGTCATAATTTACATGTCATACAAATTTATACAGATTTTTCTACAAATTGTCATATGTAACCCATGCATGGGCGCTCTGACGCTCCCATGAGAATAGTTCCATTGTGAGTATTTTCAAGGCATGCATTCACTTGTTTACTAGTACATTATGTTTGTTGCTTATCTAGTTTAAATAATACAATAATAATAACTAATAACTAATATTTACAGTTTTGCGTAGGGCTGAATTTTTGTGTGGGAGTGGGAGTGTACGGTGTTTCAGTAAACGCGGGTTCTTTTATACTTTTTATGTTGAGATTCACTTTTACCTATTTGATTTATTAGGGGATTCTCGTGCTTTTTTATAGAAAAGCGAAGCGATTGTCATTACTAAGCGCCGCAGCCTAGCCAATCCAGGGGCTCTGAGTCTGCAGGGACAGGCAATACATTGGAGGAACCGGGTCAAATACCTCGGTGTTACCCTGGACACAAGGAGCGAAGGCCGCGCGGCCATTTCAAAATTGATACCAATTTTCAAGTTGAACTCCGTTCCAATTCGAATTTGTGCCATTATACTGGCGATAATGATTTATGCTAGCGAGGTTTGGGGGTACGCAGCTATATCCAACATTGCGAATTTGCAAAAGTCGCAAAACATCGCCTTGAGGAGAATTTTTGGTAGACCGGAGGTTCCCCACTGTTTTCCTTCATGAAACCTCTGGCCTCGAGTACTCATCGACACCATGAAGATGCTGGCGCAGAAAGCCTACGCTTAATACTACTGATGTCCAAATCGGCTAGTACGTGACTTGGGCAATTATCAATCAAGGAGCGGCCGAGGGTATGAGGCACATCCCCTGCCACGGGAGGTGCTTGGAACAGGATAACAATAGGAACACAATGAAACTCCCGCTCCCGCAGACTTGGTGCAAAATTTCTGTAGTCTGTCTAAACAGCCTGAATCTTCACCCCGCCAAAACCTCGCCTATCGACCGACGTACTGCGGCCGTCTCGCTCAGAACTGACGGCTAAGTTAAGTTGTATTGGGCTTGATCGACACTTGGATGGGGCCAGATGCCCTCCCATCGTACACAAGCAAACAAGCTACAGTACGCGTGCTGGCAAGAAAGCAAGTGCAAAAGGCTGCACTTGCAACCCATTCCCGAGTCATCAACCCTCCGACAAATAACAAAATGTAACTAAACATGACAGCAGACCGAAGGAGTGCAGGAAGATATAGCCACCTAGTGGTTATGCGTTCCCCAGGACCCGACTTCATAAAAAACAAGAAGTCGGCTCGAAACGGAGTGGACTGGACTGGACTGGACAAGGTTGGACCACGACGAAGATTATTGCATTCCCATCTTTCACCCCAGTGAGGTCCAGGGGCATTACTGCGTCTTTATCCCATAAAGACTGCAGGACATAATCGTTTAACACTCCTCATGCCCCGCAACCTTCCATTCTAAGCTATATTTTTGTTACTAAGAGAGTTTCATTATGTATGTTAGTTTGGATCACTTTACACGAGAATGGAAATAGACCCGCGTGATATGCATATTGAAGCCGGGCAAAGACTCACTTATTCCTTCCAGTTATGCTCCTTTAGACTCCTCTCGACATTGTCAAAAGTCTTTGAGAGACTTTTATTGGTCCGCTAGTTACCCCTCATGGGGAACAATCAAGCTATTCTTATCAAACCGTTCTTTTTGGCTCCCAAATTCTTTCTCTTGAAATCAGAGCAGATGCGTCAAGAGGCAAACTACGCCGGCTGCCCCAAAGGCCACCTCTGATACTTCAGCCGCAGACACCGGGCTTCGCAAAACTCACCTTCAACAAAGAAGACCGACCGGCCGGCTCGCCTCTCAGTACACCGCAAGTCACCCCTAACAGCACCGCTGGCAGCACGGGTTTCAAGGTGCCTGCCTCGAGATCGAAAAGGCGGCAAAGGTCCGGCTCGAAGTCTTCGGCGCCCTATTGGCCAAATGGGACAAACGTTTCAAGCCAAGAACACTCCTTTCCCCATCCAGACCAACCAACCATCACTACCTCATCATCTGAAAAAGGAAAAAGGAATACAAACCCTGCACCCAAAACTCCCTGCACTCTCTCAACGACTCCTGAGACACCAAAAGCACCATTACCACAACCTCATTAAAATATCCAAGACCTTCACAAACTCCCCATCCCTTCCTGCAGCGTTGTCGCCATGGGGGTACCGAGAAAATTCTCGCCCACCTAGCTGCTCAAAGCGGCACAGGGACTCTGGCCCTCCGCGGCTAGAGCCGTAAGAATCGAGGGACAATGCTGATGCGCATTGTATTTCTGGACAGCAAGGACAGCGCCACTATGTCGGCGGGGTATATGGGGCATATGAGCACGAGGAAAGCAGGTACACAACAGAACCAAGATGCCACTACTGTGGTGCCGAGGAGCTCACATCCAGATGCCAACTGCACGACCTGTCGCACCGCAGTCTATTCTGCGCCACCTGCAGTGGCACGACCATTTCAAAGGATAGGTTCGCTGCCCGCGGCATCCGCACTATAAACCAGCTGCAACTCCCGATATATCTTCAAACTCAGGAGGAAACACACTGGAGCAGCAAAGCAAGAAAACCAAGCGCCGAAACCAGGAGCCAGCATCCTCGGAAATGAGAGCGCTGGCAGTGGCAATCTACGCCTCCATCGAGGTGCTGAGCGCTGCTGTACTCGCCACCATCGTCGGGCGACTGGCAGAGGTAGCCTAGTTGTAACTTGTGCTTTCAAACATTTAGGAAGCACTGAACTGCAACGCCGAAAACCTCGTTCGCAGCATAAATGAGCACAAGCTCTTATTTCTTCCACACCGCACGATCGGAGCTGGCAAACAAAGATCTCCAGCGCTTAACCACGGGGACTACCATTCCCCCTTGAAAACGGTCGTTTTCTACCTTCCAGAGCTGCCAGCGGAAGACCACAAGTTCACCGAAGCGAAGCCTGCGGCCCAGGCCCAAGTGAAGCAACCTTGAGCTTGGTAGGATGCTGGATAGGTGGCCTGTCCACCCAAAGAAACCTCAGTTTCCCCGTAAACACAACCATCAACAGATACACTCTTCTACGAACCTGACAGGTAAAGCCGTGTTATGGCTGGGTGCTGTCACCAACTATCATTCACCTGGGACTGGCTTCTGGCCGTTCTTTTTATGTTAAGGTTGAAGAACAGAAATCTGATACAATGAAATAAAATGTGGCTTGCCTGTTGGAAGTGTGCTATCACCTACCCTATTCTGTATATACAATTTCGATTTTCCAACTACACCCTTTACTCTGACTTTTCAATATGCAAATGATTTATTAATATTATCTCGGAGTAACAATATAAAATACGCACTAGTTCCTCTCGTCGACACCTGACACATGTTGAGGAATGGAGTGAGAAATGACACATGCACGTCAGTGCTGAACAAAGTGAAGCACTACTCATCACTAAGCGCCGCAGACTAGTCCATCAGGGGGCCTTAAGTCTTCATAGTCAACTAATTCCTTGGAGGAACCGGGTTAAATAACTGGAAATTATGTTGGATCAGAGGCTAACATTTCAATATCATGTGCGAAATCAAGGATGAAGGCCCACGTGGCCTTATTAAATTGTTTCCAATCTTTAAACCAAATTCATTTCCTCTTAAAATTAAATTGCAAATTTACAAAGCAATCATTAATGCAGTAATGTTATATGCAAGTAAGGGTTGGGGTTACACAGCCGCATCTAACATATCATATTTACAAAAAGCACAAAATAAAGCCTTAAGGAGCATTTTCGGCACAGATCTTCGATTTCCGTCTGTTTTCCTACATGAAACTTCTGACATAGAGATTATCAGTGACACCATTAGGACGAAGGCACAGAATACAAAGACACCTTATGCCTGCCACCCTAATAATAGTCTCAAACGTACTTAGGGTGGCTATAAGTCGCAAGTGCATGTCGCAACCATTGCCGAGGGATGTGCTTGGCTCTGGATGACTTTAAAGAGTACAAGAAGTTCCCAATTAATCAGGTTTGGTTCTAAATTCCGTATACTAATCATTAATCTGTTTTTTTTCCTTTCCTCGCCGACACCTCACCATACAGCCAATGAATTCCAGCGATACCATATTGGAGCTTAGTTTCATTTGGAATCACTGTTTAAGTGGGCTGCTATGGGCGTGGTGGATCTTTGGATGGGAAACCAGATGGCCTTCCATCATGCCTAAGCAGACAAGTAAACCTGCGAATGTTAGCAGTGAAAAAAGTGCCTCACATCCCCTCCGTTCCATCATCCTTCAGACATACATACCACATATGTGTCAGTAGATTTCAAAGTAATGGGAGATAAAACCACACTGTGGCTAGATGCTCCCTAAAGCCCGACGCCTTACACCAGGGAGTCGGACCGCCAAGACGACGACGATAACGAATTTGGTTTCCGTCCTGGATACTCTACTACCCAACAGCTGCTGAGGGTGCTGGAGGCTGCAGCTTTGAGTTTACAGGGCAAGGCGTTCACCCCGCGGTATCTCTAGATGTATAAAAGCCTTCTCTACGACCTGGCATGCCGGGCCTCTATATAAACTTATTTCCCTTGGACTTGCATACTCTTATGTACAATTAGTGCACTCATACTTCAAACACTGAACTTTTACTGTTACGGTGGCGGAAAACAACTCTACACTGATACAGATGCGCGGCAGAGTAACAGAAGGCTCTACTCTTCCACCACTCCTCTTTAACATTTACATGGCTGACTTCCCTCACACACCAGACGTCAAAATATCACAATATGTAGACGACGTCCTGATATACAAAATAAATAAACCCCTTAGCAGAGTCTATGCCTCATTCAAAGAGTGTTACACCTAATCGAATGGTGGAGTAGGCATTGGAGATGGTACGTAAATCTGGCAAAAAGTAATGCCATTATATTCACTAAACACCGCATTCCCGCAAACTATCTACAATAGGCAAAGGATTCAGCGAGAAAATTATTTGGGAGTACAACTAGACAAAGAGTTGATGTTTAAGGGACACATCACTAAAACTGCTCACAAGGCCCAAGGAGCTATTGCTCAACTGAAGTTAGAAAACGATGCCAGTCCACTTAAAAGTTATAGCTCTGATTATGCACCTCATGTTGTGTGCCTGTGAAATCCGTGGCATGGCAGCAGACAGTAGGCTGATACTTATTCAAAGGGCGCAAAAGAAGAATTAAAGTCTTCGTGCAATTTACTCTGTATTCCTGACCAGATTATTTCATGAAACCTCCTCCCTTCCACACACAGAGGAGAAAATCAGGCCTCGGGAAAGGAAATTCTACGGCAAATTATCAATTCAAGAAAGTACTCTCATCGTTCTCTAGGCAATTACAATTGCTAAGGTAAGCCAAAGTCAAGATTCAAGGAGCCACAACTGGCCTGCGGGCATCATGGATAACAATAGTTAACCTCCTTTCAAAAGGAATAATTAAGCTTTTACAAATATAAGTTGCACTTAAAATATATTAAATATAAAATAAGAAGTAATATAGTCATACTATAAAACCAAATAATGGTTATTAGAGCATACCTATATTAGCAAACACCTGGACACTCGATTCACTCATCACATCAGTATAAGTCAATTGAGCACTTGTCATAATCCATATCCCTCTACCATAAAATCATCCCACAAACACTATCCCAAACTGTAGTTAAGCCCATGCACGGGTAAGAAAGCAGCAACTGTACACAGGCTGGTTACTAACCCAGCCTGCCATCGATTCATATATGGTCTGGTGGAGAAGGCTGCATTAGAACTCAGGCAGCGCATGCTCCCCGCCGCTATGCCGCTTGAAATCGAAAAAGCATTTCCCAGCACCTGGCACGCGAAGCTTATGTGCAAGCTCATGCGTACCGAACTCCCTCGTGCGGAAATAATTGACATATAGTTTTCTCTCAAACCGCACGCTCTGTGTCAAAGTTGAAAGTGGCAGATCGGATATAAGCTCAACACAGATGGGATTACTGGAAGATATGGTGTTGTCACTCACACTCTTCTCGGTATATATTTCCGATTTCCCTACGAGTTAAGATTGCTTACTTATCATTACGCTGATGACGTTCTCATTTTGGCTCAAAGCAGAAACATACATTTTGCACTAACTCATCTCCACTGGCACCTTAATCAAGTGGAGGAATGGAGTGAAGAAAAATGGCTCATGCATGTCAGTGGTGAGAAAAGCGAGGTTATTCTCATCATCAAGCGCCTCAGACCAGTCAATTCGGGAGCTCTGAGTCTACAGGGGCAGGTGATTCCCTGGAGGAACCGGGTCAAGTACCTCGGGATTACCCTGGACCATAGTCTGACTTTTCATTCTCATGATTGAGCACAAGATCCAAAGGCCCGAGTGGTTCTTTCAAAATTGACCTTGAATTTTAAACTTAAGTCTGTTCCATTTCGCACCAAGTTGCTAATCTATAACGCGATTATTCCGGCAATAATGTTAAATGATAGCGAGGTTTGGGGCTATACAGCATCATCCCATATTGAAATTTTGCAAAAGGCGCAAAATATCGCCTTAAGGATAATTTTTGGTACAGATTTTATGTTCCCCTCAATTTTCCTCCATGAAACTTCTGGTCTGGTCATCGTCACCATAAGGATAATAGGGCAGAGAACATACGCACTCTACGCTAGACACCCCAAACGGCTAGTACGCGCTCTTGGGGATTATAACCGAAGCCGCGGCCGCGGGTGTGAGGCCAGGCCCCTGCCCAAGGAGGTGTATGGACCAGAATGACCATAAGGAGTACAAAGAACCCGTGCCTCGGCGGGGTTGTTGCAAGTTTTCGTAAGTCAATCTTTAGACCATCCGAAACTTTACTCCCTCCGACACCTCGCCAAATGACTGACAAACTCCCGCAGTCCCAAATGAATCTGCAGGTTAAGTTAAGCCACCTTGGGCATGGTCGACACTTGGAAGGGAGGCCAGATGCACTTCCATCGCATGAGAAGCTACATGATGCGTGTTGGCAAAGCTAGTAAGTACAAGGGGCTGCACTTATGTCATCATCCCCAAACTATTAACCATCCGACACATAACATGACGGCAGCAGACATAAGGTGAATAGGGAGATATAGCCACTTAGTGGTCAGACGCTCCACAACACTAGAGATTCGGCCCGGAAGAACTCGGGCTCGGACGGCAGTTGGAGTTACTCTATCACATCACCTTGTCCTATCTTTACTCTGAGCTCGTGTAGCGGCAGGCTCATAGGGAGTAACTTCCGACGGGGAATGTTTTTCGTATAATCATTAGATATTTGTAATTGAGCTTCTTTCCTACTATGGTGATCCCAGGTTTGGTTTTGTTATTTGTCTGATATTTGGTATATCTTTTCTAATTTGCTTTGCTCCAAATTTAAATTGTACACACGGCTGATACCTGATTCGTGAGAAAATTTTCTGAAAAGTTGTAGAATAGACTGTGCTGGGACAAAGATTGTTATTTTGTTCACTTCATAGTGCTGCTTTGGTTTTTCGCTTTATTGAAAATGTTATAGTGTTGTTTGTGAATGGGAAAGAATATTTGCAAGCCAGTAGAGTAGTTTCTTTTCTTTTACTGTAAACGATTTTATAGCAAATGCTCTGTTTATAAAGAAAACTTTTCAAATATTTGTTAAAGATTGTTGTTAATATTGTTTGTTCTTTTAATGCTGCACTCTTTTATGCAATTAGTAATACGTTTTCACGAGCTTGAATTATTCAATTCGTTGTAATATACGGCACTTGTTTGCTATTTTTCTTAACCATTCAATAAATAATTTAAAATAGCTAAATCCCTGTTTGTTTTAAACAGACATTCAACATTATAGTAATTTAAAAATGTCCGCGTGGTAAGTAGATTTGGTTTAATTATGAACGATCTTTAACATATCAGGTTATCAGTGTCCCATTCATTTCAGGGCGTGAAACGGCAGATAAATTTTGCTTAGAGGCCTCTTCTTTCAGGCTCGAGTTTCTTTATTGTGCCGTAAATCCACGACATGGAACCCATGGTTTTACTTCCCATCCAAAGGAAGATAAATGATGAACTTAATGATGAACTTAAGATTTTCACACCCGAAAAAAATCCATGATTGAACTTGCGATCTTGGCGCGACAATATATATATATATATATATATAATAAATCTAAGTATATATATATATACATACAATCAGTCTTGATTACAAAAATTGTATTTAGAAGACCACTCATTAAATATCACTGCTTCTGAAAATTTTCTCATGAAACTTAGAAAATTTAGAAACTAATATTTAAAAACCGAAAATTATATTTCTATGCAAGTACTGCTAATTCAAATGAAATCCATAGTATAATTTTTAACTGTACACATTATATTTTTCAATGTATCATTTTCCGTGTTGTTTTCCATATTTGCCTATTTTCAAACTCGCCGCTTTCCTTTTCACAAATCACTTCATTCGCTTTACAAAATACTAAAGTAGATCATAATTATCATGTGCATTATCTCAATATTTCTATAAAGGTTACATGAAGGTGTGTACAAATCCCACACATCATTAAATCAGATCCATGCAGTGAACTGACAACGGTGCAGGACTTTGAGAGGGGCAAATTCAGTATGGGATTAACACAATGGGCATAAGCAGTCTGAGGGTAGACCAACTTTAACTCAACTTGAACAACTTTGAATCCGCCACTCATGAAAGATGCACCGTCAAGCCCTTCCCAAGAAAGTGGTTTTAAATCTATACTCAAACCTGACAAGTTTAGTCTCTGCTAAAGCTGAACTTGTTGCATTTGTAATCAAGACAAATTTTAAGAAATCTTGGTGACATTAAACCCTCCTTCCTGTCTCAAAACGTAACGAATGCAGACAACTACATCTTGTTTCAACTCAGCTGTTTCATCGGCCAGGGCTGAAAGGCAATATGCACTGTTTACATTTTCTACTATTTTCTCAACAATTAAATCTGATCGCTTCTGTGGTGTTGGTGCAAGCGGATCTGCCTGTAAATCCGGAAATTCTCGGGTTCCAATCCCATATATCAGTTGCGGGGGTAAAAATAAACTGGATTTCCGCAGTCTTTCCTTACACTGATAAGATGAATACAATGTACACAAATGTAAGCGTTGTAGACTCGGGGCTTACTTAGGAATTCATTCATATCTCTTTAGACTATCCTTGTTATGACATTAGATCATAAAATCTCAATTACTGAATGTATTGAGCATTCGGTTAACATGATTTCAAATTTCTTTCAAAACATAATATCCACTAGCATCTCTAAATATTACAAATGCAAAAAAAAAAAAAAAAAAAAAAAAAAAAAAAAAAAAAAAAAAAAAACCTATTATATTCATCTGAACCTATAAATTAAAAAAAAAAAAAGCATTTATTTCCCCGTTGCTGTACTAGATTGAACGGAAACATTCAAAAGCGTACTTCCAATTTGTGAGGCACCTTGACTCCAAATTTCCTAGTTTTAGACCTCCGCATTCTACTTCATTGAAAGAAAACAAGAGAAATAGGGAGCACTTACACTATTGTCATTATAACACAACAAATTAAACTGATTAGCCGGCTACTCTTTAAACATCTTCCTTTTAGTACTGGAAATACAGTTACCAACTGGAGTCTTAGGCTTCGTCAAAAACTTTATCAAAGCATCACAGTTATTTTTTGAGGGATTCGCAACGTACAATCCTGTGTTCAACTTATAATGGGGACCAGCTTCATTTTCATTACCACCCGCACTAGAAATAGAAGTAGATATTGATATCTAAGCCTGCCTTAGGATTTGTAAATATTGTAGAGATGTCGTGTTCAGATTCGAATCCCTCAGTTTTATCTGCTAACTTGATTCTTTTGGTGACAAAAAGCAGAAGCATTTTTCTGATATTTTGAATTCACTTCTAACCAAATGGTCGACATGAAAGCTTACAGCACACTGAGATGCTGTGCTTTGTAGTTATTCTTTAACAACAAAACTATTTGTTATTACTGAGTAATCCAAACTCTGCTCCGGTTGCCAATCTGACATTCACTCATTGCACCTAAACATTCTTATAGATGTCGGCTAGCTAGAGCCGAACTCAATTCAATGGCATCGATATGATAACCGACCGCTTAGATTTGGGACAGTCGCGGCTTGCAGGTGGAAGTGAACTTAATAACAATGCTCGAGTTACTATTGACAGTTACAACAAAGTAATGAATCGCGCAAGAAATAAAGATAATCTATATTTTATTTGCAGCTTGTAATATGGATTTAACTTAATTGTCAGTATTTCAATAAGTACAAGTTACAGAAGCGTCCTTGTGTTTTAACAGCCATAGTATTTGTGGCTCTGTTAGTGCGGTAGTGTAGGTTGAAATAGCGAAACATTTATTTTCAACGTCACACTCAAAAAGACAGCGGTGGATTTTTTCTTCGGGCTCAAATTCTAAATTAAAATTTAAAATATTTCTAAACAAATGGGAGGGGACTTCGGCCGGTAAGACCCCATTGCCCAGGCCTTGTCACTGATAAGTATCTTCCTATGTTGGATTCCTTGGAGTGAGCTGATTGAAATATTTAAATTACACAAAAACATAATTCGCAAGATGTAATATTGGTTCATAAATTATATACTGGGTATTCATGGGAGTAGGTTTCAGAAGCAGTGATGTTGCCAGTGATTTAATAAGTGTAGTTTCTGTAAGCAAGGTTGAGTACTCCTCTGGAAAACAAACTGAAAATGTGTTGCACTCATAAACTTGCCTTCAACAGCCACTGAGAGTCTTAATGCATGCCATCAGATTTTCTTCCCAAATATTCACAGATTTCTCAAAATTCTGCTTGTGACAACCGCAAGTTCAGAAAGGAGTTTTTTGGTTCTCCGGAGAGTAAAAAAATGTTTTCACAAGTATATTGAACAGCAACTGAGTGAACTGGCATTAATTAACGTACGTAGGGAATCAATCGGGGCGGCTTAGGTGGTAACGCCTGACACTCAAACTCAGGAGGTTCTGGGTTCAACTCCCTTGGGCCGACCATCCGATTATTATTTTTTTTTTTTTCCCGGTCAATTAGGCGGATGCTGAAATGGATTGAATGAATTTGCCGCTCTCTTGTTTCCTTCCATTGCATGAGTTACAGGTCGAAAGCGTCAGGCAAGGCGACCTTGATCCCTTGTGATGCAATGGCTTGCGCTCAGTAAAGGTTCTGTAGGCTTTTACCGAGGGCCTCCTCCTCGGAGTTCGGACACTTCGAGTGTCATCTTGGTGAACTGGGGATGGTTTTCTCGAGCCCCGGCATCTGCGGGGAATCCCGAAGATGTCCTGATCCTAAGTGCAAATAGTACAAAGGAAAGTATTCAATGGATTCATTTTGCAACGATGAAGAATGCATTTTGTTTAATAGCAACTTTTGATTAGGCAACTTGGTATTAAAACTCACAATAACAAAGAATAATATATAAAGAATGTATCAAGTCTTGTAAGAGTCTTTCAAGCCTTTCAAGACAGTGGATCTAAGTTGAAAGACAACTAAAGTTTTTAAATGCAAAACTTTCCTGTAATTTTTGAGGGCCCATTCCGCTTCTATAAAAGAAATTGGAGATTTAAAGGAACCATTAGCTTACATCAATCCTAACAGTCATCAATTTCATCACCAGTTCATCATTGGTCTGAATTCAATACAAGACAAAAGGGATGACTTCAATATGAAGAACAAAGTGAACAAAGTGATAACAGGTGATATAAACATGACAACATTTAAATGTTTTTATTACGTAATATTTATTTTCAGAGTAAAATTATTGTAATAACCACAAAACTATAATAACTGACAAAGGAACAGAATTATTAATAACAAGAATATACAATAAACATGAACATTTTGCAAAACTTCCCTCTATTTAGCAAAATACAGTTTCTGTAAAACGGCCAATGTCCCCTTAGGCCCTTGAAATTATAGAAACAGAATTTTTGTTATATTAGTGGCATTATTGGTGGTATTATAATACCACTAATTATAATAATATGAATATACAATAAACAATAACATTTTGCAAAACTTCCGTCTATTGCTTTTTTAAAATGTCAATTTTATTAGCTATATAAAAGGGCCAATGACAGGATTTCCAGCAAAATACAGTGTCTGTAAAACGGTCAATGTTCCCGTCGGCCCTTGAAATTATAGAAACAGAATTTTTATAAAGTCATCATTTAAAAGAAGGGCATCTAAGCTATTTTATTTTGGTAAAGAAAAATTTAGTATTTATAAAACCAATTGTTTTAAATTTGTAAAGTTATTAGAAAACTTTAATCACTTGTTACTCTGAACCACCTTTATTGACATTGGCCTTTTTAGAACCAAACCTCAGATTATTACACTGAAGAATATTTTAAGAACGTTGCAGGCAAGTTAGGGGAAATTTTGCCAAATTATATTTGAAACTTTACACTCTACCCTAATCTTAAATTTCTGACTATGCCACAGATGTTTAATTCTAACGATGCGGCTGACAATAACTTTCATGTCCATTAGGTAAGATATTTTACTCAACGTTCTTTGTCCTCATTGCTGCGTCCTAGAAGGGGTTATTGGCTTCATCTTAACTCTTAATTAGTATATGTTTCTGTTCATGAATAGTGAGTAAGAATTAGGAATGTTTATTTTACAATATGTAAAAAATAATATTACATCGGCTGAATAGTCAATGTAGGCCATTTTCCCTGAAATAAAAGAATCTAGTCATTCTCTCAAATTCATCGTTTATTTTTAATATTACGTACCTGATTACATATTTAGGTAGTTTTTTGGACTAATCTGTCATTTTCCATTCTTGGTGTTTTATTAAATCTTGTTTTGCTTCCAAAGTTCTGCATATTTCATTCCCCGTATGCCATTACTATTCCCTCTATCTACTCGTATTTCTGCTGTTTCTATTCTTTTAGTTCGATTTTTGTTATAAGTTTCCTACTTACAAATTAAACCTATAATGTTTTGCATAAAGTAATTAAAATTCTCTATTAGTTTGTTTGTTTAGCGTTTCATGTACTATTTATAACTATAGATAGTTTATTTTATGCATTATCATTTTAAGAGCAATCTCAAATTATAAATATTTAATATTATCTATTGGAAATATGCCTGCCCATTAAAAACTTATTTTTTCCCTTAATTTGCTGCAAAGAAAAATCGATATCTTGACCTTTTAAGAAATATTTTAAGGTAAAGTTGCTCTAAAATGTTTTTTAAAATCTATTCGCGATTTATTGTATCTTGTTTACCTATACAGATTATTTTAGAAAAGGGTTTAGTAAGAAAATATCTAAAAAAAAAAAAAAAAACTAATGTGCAAGGTTTAATTTTGTATAACAAATTGTCAAATGAAATTAAGCAAATATTTGGATCCAAATTTAAAACTAAATTAAAATATCTCTAATCAACAAATGACTGTATGGTCTAGATGAATTGTAGCCTGTAAATAAATCTCCAGTTTACAAGGGTTTTCACTGTTTTATCTTAATTTTAAGTTTTAATTAATAAGAAACTACGTTGACAATGTTAGAAATTGTAATCAAATCTATTGACAATAAATATTATTGTTATTAAATGCAATTATTTATAAAAACAAACGATTGTTGTTTAACTATGTATCTGATCGCCCAAAAATTAATGAGTGTTTTCTACTGTTCGTAACTTGCTGCATTGTTACTGTTTATGTGGCTCTGTCCTTATAGACGTTAATAACACAAGCTGTTAACCGATGACATTAATTAACGCCTACTAATGTTTTAGCCCAGTATTTTGCTTTAATTATTATTGCGTTTTCTTATGAAGTTTCTATTCCATTTGATTGTTAAAATATTTTAGTAATTAACTGGTTTTGTGACGCCTAACAAAGATATACTTTCCTGCACTTCGACTTCAGGCCCCTGAGGTCTTCATTCTTTTACATTGGGTTTCCTATATTCTTCAGAGAGATGAATGGTCCTATTTTCACGCCACAATATTAAATAAATGTTCCCTTTTTTCTGAAAGTGGCCTCGAAGCAGGAACTCTTGTGTTAGTTGGGCAGCAGGCGGACGAAGCGCTGACCATATACGGACAGGATCACGAGGCGACCTACCGACTGACTCACAGCACAACACTTTCACTCTGAACGACACCAGGCAGCAAATTTAACAAATATGCGCTCGCAGCTGTTTCCATTAGGATATGAAGTCGAGCAATGCAACGCTTTATTTTGAGGGAAAATGATGTACTTTTTGAGTGCTTTAAATGTCTATTCAAAGACAGGGACTGTAGCAATCTATTAAGTGAACTACTTAATAACAGCAAAGATCTTTCAGCACCAAGCTGTATTACATATTCAGAAAATTATAATAAATAAATTTCTTAAAACGGATCTTAAAAGATTAATAACAACAGAAATTTGCATTCCTAAACAAATGCATTGAAATTTTTACACCTTGTATTGGTCCATTTCATTATATACTGAAAATGGGGCTGGAATTACGGAGCATCTGAAATTTTCTCTTCAAGAACAGAAATTATTTGCAATATCCATATTCTTTCTTTCATGCTGTAGGAGTTCGTATTTGTCAGAAGTGATATCAATAGCAAATCCTAGAACTATCCAGTTTACCTGCAAAATATATTAAAACAAGGAAATATTTTATTTAAAGTTCTGGAGAAATATAAATGTAAAGAAAGACTTTTAATACTGGCGTCTTAAGAATGCACTAACATTTAATTACATTGAATGAAATAATAATATATTTTATGCATTTATTTGGAAATACTGATTAAGGTTTTGTTAATTTCATTTTATAAACATTGCTCAACCAGGGTTATTTTTTCCTTTCTATTTCTTTTTAACACACTATTTTAACTGCCTTAGATCTTAGGCATAGTGAGAAGTTATGATTTCTGGAAACATGTTATCGTTATTCATATGTGTTAAAAATAAGTATCATTATTCTTACTTCATACACATTTGTCGCTGCTGCAAAATGAAACCGTTATTTATTTCTCATTTCAGTTTTTGAAATTATACTATGACGATTTACATGAGTTAACATAAAATATATAATATTCTTGAAATTTTCATGATGTAGGCTTTCGCGGCCCAAGTTAGAGATATGGTAAAAGTTTTCTGCTTATGCCGTGTGAAAATTAATGATAATACACCATCCAACGTTTCGAAGACCTTGCAGTTTTCTTTAGGTAGTTGAAATTTGAAATGAGATAGCTTCTTCTACAGGATGTTAGTAAATAAGGAAATTATATTAAAACTCACTAATAATATCTCTTTCTCTTTAACCCAAGGACAGAACAGCTTGCAAACGATGCCCTTCCTCTGGACCTGGCAAATCTGCCGCACATTGTGTCAGCAATAGTCCTCTATTTTCATATGTTGCACCATCTGTCTGAATGTTATGTTCTCACTTTTTGTACTGACGCCAAAAAGTCTTGGATGGAATAAACTGTGCTCCAGTAGCAACTCTAAATGCTATTGGTTGACAATACTTCTACTATCAAATTGGAATTTGTATTGGATTTTAGCTAATATTTAAATTTTTATTACTGGCCAAAAAAGAAGAAGAAAGAAAGAGAGGCGGTACAATTAACTATCAAATAACTCCTGGTGGTATTTAATCATGGTTTGTGAGAATGAAGCGCTAAGGCATAGGAGGTAGAGTAGGCCGAGATAATAGATAATGGAATAAAATAAGCTCTATTCATTTTAATTTAACCAACTATTTGTCCTGAAACACTGTATGTAACCGTGCTCTAATCTGTAATGCAACGCCAGAATCAATACTTTTTTTTTTACATCGATTTACTTACAAAATAAACTTCTAACTTCAATGTACTCCAAATAGGCAGTCAGAAGCACTCCAAATGGTTAAAGGGAAAAGAAAAAGAAGCAAAATTAAATACAAAGAGCTGATATTAAGATAGACAGTCAAGGTAATAAATAACATTTATCCGATGAATAAATCATAAAATCTGAATTTTTGTATTTTTCCCTTAAAGCATAAAATTTGAAAAAATCATTAATACAAGTTTCCATAGGAATGCTTAACTCCTTATTCAAATTTCTTTCATTGGAAGTTGCAAAAATAGCAACGTTTTTTAGAGCAGCCTAAAATTCACTACGATAAATAATATTACCTGAACAATGCCACCAACAAACAAATAAAGCCATCGAAGATGGTGCGAGACGCATTTGAAGGAAACAAAAGGGAAATAAAATCTAGGCTGGGAAACAGGCATGGCATTCGTCAGGGGTGCATAGTGACATTGCTCATTTTTAGTAAAATAATTAGGAGCAGAACATTACCAGTATTTTAGAAATCGATCTTCAGTTATTATTCTAGATAAATTAATATGCTTTAGTTATTGAAGTGGATTCACGCAATAGTTTCGGGTTACTGGCCACCCAATCTCTGGTAGACGTAACACGACTTTATAATTAGGCAAATAATCTAGAATGCCACTAGGGCCTAAAACTGGAGAAAAACTTCAGCTTCCCAGGGCACAAGGCACTTAACTCCTAATACAGCGGTAAATAGCAGTGTAATGGACAGTGTAATGTACGTGTCCTTTTTTCGGTGACGAGCCGGCATCTGCGGCTAGCACCAGCTGTGTCCTCGCGCACATTAGCCAGCCACAATCAGCCGGAGAAGGGAATTTTTTATTACACAAAATGGCGGATACAAATTGGGATATAATCATACAAAATGTTAGTAATTTATAATTTATAAATTTATAATTTATAAATCTGATTATACAAAATAGCGAATATTTATACGAAATGTTAGTGAGTTTTCTCACGAACACATAATTATAAAAATGGCGAGTTAAAAGTTATCTCGCACAAAAAATATTTTAAAATATAGAATATATATCCTATTGGTAAACGTTACACATCGGCAGTCTTCGTCGCTGCTACTCTCGGTTTAATCCACGAAAGGTGTCGTGACGCAGATGAGTAGTATGTGAGAAAATTGGTTTTTGAGGTTTTCCTGGGCCGACGGAATTGAAATGGGGACGAGGAAATCGCCGATGGCAGCGCTGACGTGATCTTGTAGTCTAAGGCTGGCGTCTTGTTGACGGCACTGAGGTAGATGCAACAGAGGGACAGTCTATACCGTAATGGAATACTTTTGAAGGCAAGCATTTGACTTTCACGACGCCTGTTTTGTTGAAGGCGAGTTGACGGTGACTTTTTTTGTTTTTGCCAAAGAAGGAGATTTTGGTGGAGGTCAGGTTATAGCTTGCTTGATATTCTCTCTTGTTGTGACGTAGTTTAGGTAGTTTTGGTCAAAAGCGCGTTTGGGAATGAGATAGCTGCCTATTCCCACCGGGTCTGTTTGGCTCGCCATGTTTTTACTTGGGTGAGAAGACATGCCTCCGGTAGTCGTTTCAGAAAACCTCCTCTCCTTGGTACCCATAATAGGCAAAAGAGTTGAGTTTGTTGACGAGCTCTGCAGAAAGGATGTTGAATTTTGTAGATAGAAATGTTTCTTTCCCGTTCTCGATGCGGACAAGCGTTCTTGACTCGTTCCTGGTGGAGATGGTCCGGACGCCATCACGATATACGGCACGTTTGGCAGTAGTATAGACACGGAGACAAAATGTGAGTTACGCGACACTTCAGCTAGTGGGTCGTGGATAAGGTTGTCTGCTCCGTTAGTTTCTGTGTACTGACGCACATGGGACAATGTTTTGTAAGAGGGGTGGTCTGTTAATATAAGTGGTGGAGGAGGGGTGGTTATAGTGCTGGTTCCAGTGACAATAAGGTGCGTAAACACTTTTTGCTTCCAGTGTAAGTTCCAACATATAGCGTCTACATCCACAGGTGACTGATGTTAAAAATGGTGTTCCCCTCTACGACTAGTAGATGACATTCTTTGGGCTCTATCATTGTGAGACCACGATTATTTTGCAGAAACTTTAGCACAACTTTCATGATTCTGACTAAGGGATGGGGATAGCTCTCGCACTATGGTGTCGCAGACCTATCGAAACCTACATGTGACGTCATCAGCAAAGGTGTTCTGTCGCTGACCTTTTGGAATTGCACGTGAAGTCATTAGAGGGCCGTCGCCATGGTGTCGCAAACATGTACGGACATGTTCGTGCCGGGGGCTGACGGAATTACTGTTTCATCTCTTTGATGAATAGGGACTTTAGAAAAATGCTCCATCTCTAGGAACACTCTAAAGATGGCACAGCGAATGTACCTTGTGTATTGAGTGTAATTCCCTTTCTCAAATGGCTCGCCGGAAACGTGGGTGTGAAGCAAACTTTTCCGATAGACCATTATTTGTTTTAATAATTGTGTCTCTTCTTTCTCCTTGTGACAGATGAAGTCATTGACCATTCTTGTAGACTTTAAGATGTCCACCATTCCTTTATGTAGATATTCAGCGTCTGACTATTTTGATGTTTAGAGGACCAACTACATGAGTAAAAAAAACGGATTTTTTACTGCTTAGCTAACACTCTTTTAAATGATGAGTCAAAATCCGAATTGTAAGTATTGCTTCAACAAGCTTCTGCCTCTCTGTGGGAACCCAGGACCACCGCGTTGTGTGGTGGCATAGGAGAAATTCCTACGCGCACAAATTTGGTCTGATTGCGGTTCAAGATGAAAATAACCGGTAGAGGTCCAGGATGCACCCCTTCGTCCTGTGCTGCGTTGTCCTGTGGGCCGTCGGTCTGGTAATGGGTTGTTTGTCCATTCTCAAAGATACTGTAAACAAGAATGATCTATATATATATATATATATATATATATATATATATATACACAATATATACAGGTAGTGTAGGCCTCGCCTTGTAACCTGTCAGTGTTGTGAGTTCATCGTGTACCACAGCATTAGTTGAGACAATTTTGATCATGAGGCGAAAGAGGAGCAGTTCCTAAGCTATCGAAATATCCTCCCTACCCGTTCTTTTCAACAATGATGCAGATCTAGCGTTTCCTGGTTTCGTGCTAGGATTGGTGTTTACGACGACTTATATGGGAAGCTGTCTATTATATAAGTTTACCGAAGACAATAGATCACAAGCGCGTACGTCTAAAAAGTGTGAGTGCTTAGAGGGGCACTTAGAAAAATGTGTATTTGCAACGTATTCATTATACCAAAATGGCTCCATTTGCATCAATTTCTATATTAGAATGTACCTCTGGCAGCACCAGCAGAGTAATACGTTTCGAAGTGTGTTCTTTAAAACCTATACTTAAGACACATTGTCGTGACGTTGTTCTGTATTTTAGACTCGTTGGCACTCACATCGGCTGTTAGATAACAGATTATAATGGTATAACTGTGAGAATATTGATGTCTGGAAATGGAATGCCCTTCATCCTTAAAATGCCTCGTCGGCAAGCACATTGGCACCCATTTTCAACGCCCCTTTGCCAACAGTTGTTACACCCCTCTTGAAAATCCGCCAAGAGCAGAGTACTAGCCGCTACCTTTTTGATAACGTTTGCCCCTGTAGAAAAGAAAATCTCGATGTTCTAATGCTCCTCCAGCCTGATTTAACTAATATCTGGTGACAGTATGCAGTTCTTTTGTGCATGTTTTAGAACTATGGAAAAAAAGGTCCATCTATAAATGGCAAAAAAACAAACAAACAAAACAAAACAAAACTAAAACAAAACCGCCGTAACATTTCCTTAAATCTACGTGTACAATTTTAAAATCCTGTTGCATAAAGGTAACAACTAAAGAGGAGAGAGGGACCTTTCAACCGTCTTGCATGTGTTGTCGCATTTTTCATACTCTACAGAGACGCTTTCAATGACTTGCACAAACGTATTACCCACCACTTATTGCACTATCAGATTGCAGTAAATGAACATCTCGTAAGGGAAGCCCATGTAAGGATCTACAAAATATTTACCATTTTCTTATCCACAAAGTTGGTATAGGGGTTGAATCCCATAATCTTAGCCAGAGATAGCGACTAAACCAAAACTTATACGAGATGCCTATTTTTATTCGTTGTCGTTTCTGTAGGTACGCTTACTGCCTGTTTAGGAGGATTCCCAGAGCAGCCTTGGGCCTTGTCATCGTTTCTGTAGGTACACTTGTTGACAGTTTAGGAGGATTTCTATACCCGAGCTTGTACTTTTGTGTCGGCTCGTAATTTCTCGCGTTTGGTTCATAATTTCTGTTTCAGATATGCTTCTCTGGTTTCTAGAGGACGAAACAATTTCTACATAGCCTAAAAATTTGATGTCGGAAATGTTGGGTAGGCTGTGTGGTTTTAGAGTTAATGCTGGTAGTATTTTTGCTCTCGTTATAAAGAAAAAATCTTCGGCTTGCAAATGCCTACTTATAATATAGTTGACGGGGCGTAGCAAATCTTTATAATTGTGCACGATACCATGTGGCGATTGTAAGTTAAATTTGGATGTAGTCATATCATACATGTTTCCAATGTTTTGATTATCATGTTTTGTAACGTTACAAAATTTCACAGGATACCTAATCTTTTGTAATGCTACTTTCCAATCTCGTTGCAACACTATACTCTCGGGCAAGCTGTTTGAAAATCTAGAAGTTGTGTTGTCGGTGAAATGATCCGTGGATGCATTACTCACGAGCACGAGGGAAAACAATTTGTTTTAATCATACCGAATTATTATTTGAAGGCAGGACCCACGAATTAAACTTATTTGGATAACCTTTCCACTTAAATAAAAATTGCTTAATGCGTCTACGACCTCTAGTACCCAGTATTTTCCTATTTGAATGATTTCGAAAGAGCAACCATTTGTGTCTTCTTTGATTAAAAGTTGCCGTCTATAGCTTCGCTATCCAAGTCCTTTAATTTATGCACAACAGGGACACTGCGTAACATCTTGTCAATTTGAAAATTTTCATCTGCACAGTTCTAGTCGTAACCTTAGCAAACTTCTTTTTCTCTTTAGATATGCGTACTTGTTCTCCTACATTAAATTTAGGTTTACGTGCTTTGAACGTACGAGCATTCTGATCATAAAGATTTTCGTACAATTGCAAAATGTTACGGTCATTGACATCCTTTAGAATCATCTTTACTAACCTGTAAAAAGATCTACTGTAGGATTGTAAAAGTGCAGGAAGAACTTCTATGTATCTATAGGTGTTTTATGCACGAAATATTTCCACATTTTCATCTTTAAGGTCCTGTTGAAACGTTCTACAACGCTGGATTTGATATATAATTTTTTTTGGTACTATGATACTTTAACCATATGTTTGGCTAGATGGTTTTAAAGGTTTAATTGGTGAACTCGATTCTTTTATCGGTTTGCAGTACCTTGGGAACGCGATGAAAAAATATAGTTTTAAACGCTTGTGTGATTTCCGTACCTACTTTTGATTTTAACGGTATTGCCCAAACAAATTTGAAAAAAATGTCAATCACCGTCAAGATGTAAACGTAAGATTTGTTGTGCACTTTAATGCTGTTCATTACATATAGATCGGCTTTCCAAAGGTCGCCCACGTTGGTCACGTGATAATTTCTGGTGGGAAATCGCTTTTTATCGGCTTTTTTTTTTGAGTTGTGTTTAACGCCCGTTTTTACTACTTAGGCGCCACAGGTGGTGGACACTGATGATCCATGAGATGAAATGATATATTGGGAAAGGATATTTTTTTAAGGAAGGAAGCTTTCCAGGCCTAAGTTTAGGGCACCTCCCCAGCATTTGCCAGTTATGAGGACTGAGGAAAACCTGGAAAAAAAAAACCCAGTCAGGGAGGAGTCCTGGTCGGATTCGAACCCCAGATCTCCCGCTCAGGAGTCCACGTCTTAACGACCTCGGCCACACGTGGCGGTGTTTTCGGCTTGTGAAGTGTGTAACTATCCTGGGTACGAAGAAAGGACTCGATCTTCCGGCTTGAAATAAACCTTTTTCAACACGTTCTAGTCCTTCATATTGTAATTTTACAGCGGTTCCCACAATTTTCTGCGAAGATTGTAGGAAAAACTTATTACTTTTTAAACCGGTAACCGGCTTATATTTATTTACTTTTCGCTCTGCTGGTTTCGGTTCCTCCTTTACCTCTATGTCGTGGTATATGTCATCATTATCATCGTCATATTTCTATTCAAAGTATGATCCTCTCACTAGTGACATAATCGAGATAGTTTTCCAATTTACATTTTATCGTCCACACAATTTTCGGGAGCTGCCAAATATGAATGCCGGGCTTTATTCATTTTTCTGGATAATTGAATAATTGATTTATCTACGAGATGAAACTTATCGACAGCTTTTGGCTGTGAAGCTATAATAAATTGCTTGCCGTACTTCATTTAAAAAAAGTCAATTTTGACGCGAGGACACTACCCAGTAAAGCAAATATCAGAAGTAGAATTGCAGGTAAAACGTCGCTTTCTGTACAAGAAGCTTTTTCTTTTTTTAAAGGTAGTCTTTGTTGATTAACTTTCTCCAGCAAGTTTTGTGTTCCTCTAAATTCTTCAATTTATAGGCAAATTGACTTGCCCTCTGCACACGTTGAGTACACACTCGGAAATGGCTTTTATAGCTCAAGAGTTAGTGCTTTTCAACATTTTTTCCTGCAAAGCAGATTTGGCCTTAGCACCGTAAAGTTTGCTGCTGCGTTGCTATCCGTGGAATACTCAACCTAGCAATGCTCACCTACTTTTGTCTGTACAAAAACGATGGAAATGTGTTCGTTGCTCGTTTATATAAACTCTCGGAAGGGAGGGGGAATTGCGTATAGTGAACCAGGGCCAAAGGTAAAACCTTTAAAATGTGTTCAATAAAAGGGATACCCACACTTGATATAATTTCTAATTGAGTATGGAGTAAGAAAGCATTTTCCCAGGAGGACACCGGCTCGATATTTGTATTGATTAGGAATATACTGCGTGCAATCCAGCGCTAGATAACTGTGGACATTTTCTGTAGCCTTCTCAAACGCCTCTAACAGAAACGTTGAGTTCTTTGGATCGATCTGCTGGCGCCACTTATCAATTTGCATTGTTTATAAATACGACAATGTATTTTACTCTTAGAGATACAGTTCGAAAGTTCTTTCCCTGTGGAAACACTTTGTAGAATGTAAATACTTCCAAAACATTTGTAATGCGGCAAGAGTGTTGCAGTCTTTGGGCCAACCGGAAGCTTCGGTTTTAATTTTCATATGATTAGCATAGTCCTGAAAAAGCCCCTTTTGACCAGTGGCAGGATTGGCGTGCCATGTCTATTTCCAACATGCACATGAATCACCCTATAACCTTACTCTAGTGCGACTTTAACCTCATCCACTACCCAGGTGCCTGTCATACATCTTTCATCCTCTCTATGTGCGCACTTTGATTCTCCATCTCTGCGCATGATCGACCCAGTGGAAAATACGTTTATCGTTAATGCGCGATGGCAGGACGGGGTGGTGCAACCTTTACGGCGGGAAGAATTTTGCATTTTATAACGTCACTTTCTACTTCTTCCAAGTTTGGGAAATTGTCCACGTCGATTTTAGGATGCCCCAAGGGGTAAGCTCTGATCTTATTGACAAAAAGCAAAAACTGAACACTTGGTAGTAAAACATGTTCATGTCTCCTGAAGCCTCGCAGTAAGTTTTCGTACAATTTTTACGTCCGCCAAAGAAGGCACCTCAGGGATTGAGAGGTTAGGAGTAAAAAAACATTTAACAAACTCTGCCAAAGCCCCGTCAGCCTTAATCATGGCATTAAACTCCCACTCCCACATCTTGATCACATCTCTCATCATCTTCGTGACCTTTACGGTGTCCTAATATCAAGGGTCCATTGTTTCATTACCTGTATTGTTTAGCAATTATTCCTTATATTTGCCCATTTCATAATTTTACCCCGTTTCCTTAATAATCTCTATTTTTACATATTACAGCATTTTTACGCGCTTCTTAAGAAATGCTATCTATACTGGGAAATTTTACCATTTTTCACGGAATTCCTAATGAATTTTGCATAGGTTCTAGCCCTCTCCAATATTCCCTAATTTATTCTGATTTATTTAGCGTTGTTCGTGTGTTTGCAAAATCAGTTTGCTTATCCTAGCCTATTATAGTGCGTTTCTTGCAATTTACACAAAACTCTGCCTTTCTTTGTGTATTTTAGCATTTCCTGTCTGTTTTCTTAGTAAGTATGCTTATTTTTGCTTAACTCGTCGAGAAAGCCGGTACGCAGATCTACCAGTATCTAGTTAGAAAAACAGTACATGCTATGTAACTTCTGTGGGTAAGTGGGTGTTGTAATGCTGAACAATGCATCAGGTACAAAGTTCATTACGTCCGGATGATATAATGCGAAATGGCACAGGTGGGCAAATACTGACGCGGAACGGTGTCCGTGGGAAATGTGGTACACGTATCCGGTACAAAGTTTATTACCCACGTTTAATTACATTAAAGTACAGAACTTAAAGGCCACGTGTTGGAATTCTGCATAACTTTAAGTCAACATATTATTGAGTTACGATTATTCACCATTTTGCATACAGCGAAACTACAATTTTTATATCCCATTTCTATACGCCCCAATCTTACCTCCCACACACCTTGTTACGCAGAATGCTGTAAGTTGCTTATTATTTCTTGCAATTTACTTTAAAATTATGCCTTTCTTTGTTTTTTTTTTTTTCGGGGGAGGGCATTTCCGCCTTTTCCTCGGTAATTTCTGCAATTTAGTTAAAACGATGATTATCTTTGCCAATTTTAGCATTTTTAGATTGTTTCCGTTGTAATTATATTTTATTTTTGCTTACTTTAACAGATTTCCTGCTATTTTTATGTAATTCTATCTGTCTTTGTCTATTATTGTTTTTACGTATTTGAAGAAATTTGCTCATATTTGTCTATTTTATTCATTTTCTCTCATTTTCTCAGCTTCTCATCTTATTTGAGCTTTTTCACGTATATGTAGAAATAATTTTTTAATTATAATTTCTTTGTCTATTTTAGCATTTTGGCCAGTTTCTTGAGTTATTATGCTTATTTTTGCTTAATGAAGTTTATTTCATGCTGATCTGTAAGAAAATCCTTGTATCTTTGTCTATTATAGATTTGTTCCTCTTTCAAAAGAAAATCTGTTTTATTTTCTTATTTTAGTCATTTTTCCCTATTTTTCCAGCAATTCTATTAATTTTTACCTATTATGGAGTTTTTCTAAAGAAATTCTGGCTATATTTGACAAGTCTTGCTTTTTCACGCAATTCCTAATAAATTCTACATATCTTTTTAGCCCTATTCCCCTGTTTTCTCGTTTATTATGTTTATTTGGGCATTTCAACCTTTTTCACGAGATAGCAGAACGAGTTTGCATATATTAGCCAATTTGTTGCAATTTACATAATCTATTAGACCTTTTGGCTACCCTACCAGCTCCGTAAGAAATTCTTCCTGTCTTTGTCTATTTTGTTGTCTGTTTTGAAACAAATTCTCATTTTATTGTCCTGTTTTAGTTATTTTGCGATGTTTCCTCAGCAATATTCCCTAATTTTGTTAATAATTGCGTTTTTCATACATTTCTTTGAAAATTCTACCAATGCCACACTTTTTCATCTGCATGCCAATAAATTCTGCATATATTAACCTATTTTGGCCATTTTCTTACAGATGGTAAAGAACATCAACCTATCTGTAATTATTTCTATAGTTCTGTAAATAAATATTTTTTTACAGTTTACTTAAAACTATGACTATAAGCCTATATTAGCCTTTTGGGACCGTTTCTACAGTAATTATGCTTATTTTTTTTTTAATTTAACAGATTTCACACTGCACTCTAAGAAATTCTACCTCTCTTCGGCTATTATTATTTTTTTTTCTGATTTTAAATAATACCCCTCATATTTACCCTTTTTCCCTGTTTCCTCTTTTATTGTACTTGTTTTAGTATTTTGCCTTTTTACATGATCGCAGAATCATTTTGCCTATTCTAGCCCTTTCCTTGCAATTTACATAACCTATTAGATCCCTTAGCTATCCTACTATTTCTGTAAGTAATGATTCCTATCTTTACCTATTTTGTTTGTTGTTTTTTTAAACAAAGTCACCTTATATTTTCCTATTTTATTTATTTTACCCTGTTTCATCAGTAATTCTGCCTTTTTTTAACCAATAATTGCATTTTTCATACATTCAATAAGAAATTTTGCCTATACTTGCTAATGATAGCCATTTTCTACGGCTTGCTAATACATTTTCCACAAATTCTCCTCTGTTTGCCTTTTTGTTACAGTTTGCGAAGAACATCAACCTCCTGTGATTTTCTTCAGAAATTTCTCATTGTTTTCTATAAAATCCTGGCTAACATGCATATTTTTGTTTACATTTTACTTAAACATATGTCTAACTACTATTTTAGTTTGTTAGACTGTTTTCTGAGAAATTATGCTTATTTTTCCCTTAATTTAACAGATTTCACGCTACACTGTATGACATCCTGCCTATCTTTTGACTACTTTTGTCTATTTTTCCTGATTTTAAAGAAATTCTGCTTATATTTACACATTTAAGTCATTTTACCCTGTTTCATTTATATTTCTAACTCTTTTACATATTATAGTGTTTTTCACACATTTCTTATAAAAACTCCGTTTATATTTGCCAATTTAAGCTTTTTCGCGGGCTTCCTAATAAATTCTGCATCCATTTTAGCCCATTTCCCCTGTTTCGTTATTTATTATGCTTATTTGAGGCTTTTTACGTCTTAGCAAACTCATTTTGCCTTTCGTAGCCTATTCTAACGCGTTTCTTACAATTTGCATAAAATCTATACCTTTCTTTGCCTATTTTAGCATTTTCCGTCTGTTTTCTTATAATTATGCTTACTTTTACTTAAATCGTCGAGGAAGCCGGTCTGCAGATCGACCAATATCTAACTGGAAAAGTACTGGCTTCTGATACCATGCGGATGTTATGAGGTGAAACAATGCATCCGGAGCGGAGGCCATGGCATGCTGACATTGCAAAGGTGTGGGGACGGAATGCGGATATTGTAATGCGAAACGGTGCATCCGGTGCAAAGTTCATTACATCCGGAGCGAGACCTTGGGAAAACTGCTACAATGCAGTTCAAAGTACAAAGTACAAAGTTCATCAAGTCTGGAGCGAAGCCTGGGAGAAAGCTGCTACACGTGCAAAATGCGTTCAGTATAAAGTTCGTTACGTCCCTCAGATATAATTTCCACATTCCGTTCTAAATGTTTCTTATAATGTGCGTTAGCACCATAACAGAAGTAGTATGTACACTGAGGACAACGAAATGAGTTTTGGAGCAATGTAACTTCTTTTCATTAAGTTAAATATTGCAAATAGCATATTTGTGTCTCTAATTGTCATTTTTGTTTCTCATCTTGTACTTTTGGTATATAAAAGTATTCAAAAAATAGAAATATTTTTCATTGCAACATAACATCTTTTTACAGAATACACATTTGCAATGTTAAATAGTGTAACTAGTTTCTGGTGACGTCACGAACTTGGCGTGCAGGTCCGAACATGCTTACACTGTGTCCCTTGACTACTTCCCAGAAACGTATCATATTTGCAGCATAACCGGTTAACAAGTTCAATACTGCCTTCGTCGGTCATGTCTCGACTTGTCTGATGAGGTCACGAACTTGGCATACATGTCCGAAAAGATTTACTAAAACCCGACACCTCTTGTGTGGGCTTCGTCCTGCTTAGTAATAGTCATCTGGGCAATGTGCCTTCTTATTTGGTAACATCATATTGCCTTGTGCGTGTTACAACATGTTTGTGACCTTGATCGTCAACTTTTTACAACCTGCCCAGTATAACTGATTTGCTTTCCCTCACCAGCACTCCTTGGACGTGATTGTGTCAACATTTGCCAAGGCAACTTTGTAAATACCTCATCACCAGATGCATGTACTTGAAAAAATAAAAAGACATATTTGTACTTTATAGATTTGTAAATATATACTTTTAAACGCTTACATTCTGTCAGCTAGCTCAGTAGCTCGCCGACACCCTAATTGCTACATCTATATATTTGCACTATGTATTTAAAAGTAAAAAATAAAGTTCTAGGGCGCATCTGGGCAAAAAAAAAAAAAAAAAAAAAGCATTTACAACGCTATCGTTTATCTCTTTTCAAGTCTCCCAAAGACGTCAATTGTCCGCAGGGGCCCATACTACTGGCTCACTTGGTTTCTGGTTGGAAGTAGTGGACCCTGCATCCACCATCAGCGGCTACACGCTTTAGAAAACCATTACCTTCAGCTTCATTACGTCGTAGCAATGTTTCACAAACATTCACATGACATTCTTTCAGTTCAATGATGAGTGGTATCGGCACCCATTTAGCGGAAACTGGGGGTCAAGATTCCAGTTACTTATTCTTCTAATGCCAAATGTAATGTAATGTCAAGGATAGCTTAATAATATCCTCTGCACGAACAACCGGGAGAGTGTCATCTGCCTCTGCAGTCCACTGGTAGCTGTAATTCTAAAAGATCATTGTAGAATTTGTTCCATTAACCGGGGCTGCTCGAAAATTCCTATAGACATCTTCTCGAGACGAGTTGACTAACTGTTGTCACACATAACGTTAGTTATGAGAGTTTTGAAAATAATTTGTCATCCTTCGGGATAAGTTTCTGGAATATTCATCTTTTTAATTGAAAATATATGTTGGATCACCAGGCGCTATGAAAGCTCCTGATTTATCAAGTGGTATTAGTGGGCCTGGCTCATCTTACCTTTCATCACAATGATGAAAGGCAAGCAATTATTATTAGTAAACTAAATCTCATATGATAAATTTATTTATGAAAATAGTTCTTGAAGATGGTCATAGAGCTTTGCATGGACGAAAACTCGAACTAATTAACTCCGACACAGTTGATCTCCCGTGAAACCTTGATTAGTTATCACAGTCGTGAAAGCTTCATATCTTACAAGAAAATAAATTAGACATTTTTAATTATTTTCAGCGTGTTATTGCACAGCGATACACGAGAATGTGATAAAATATCAATGAGGAAGCAATGAGTATATGAAGCTACTTATCGCGATCTTACACTTGTAGTGTTTGATTTTTGTTCTGTAATTCATAATAATTTTCCCAAGTTGAAACGTATAAATTCATTATGTAACAATAAGGTGTAATATATATAATCGTTGAAACACGAGGTCTACATATTTTGATACAAAGAAATTAACAGATTTGATGGTAATAAAATATTTGCAATAACACTATATATATAATAAAACATGCACATATTTAGAAATCATCATCCAAGTATTGTAAATTTACTTAAAGGCGTTGTTAGGATATTCCTATATAGTTTTAATTGTTATGGTGTGCTTATATAAAGTCGGTTGTTCTTCATGTTTGACGGTTATCAACACAGAACGAAAGGGACTTGAGATGTGAAACTTTGCTGCAGTATAAATTGTTTATAAAGCTGTCTGTAAGGTTGATCGCCTTCATGATCTGACATAAAAGTGCCTTAAGTTTGTTGAAAAATTACAGATTTAGCTCTCTTACACTTCTCGAGCAAGGAAGAACTCTTTTTCTCAAAAAGGATGTTTCTGGTGATTACCGGTAGTTTTTCAAGCGTATGTCTTGCTATAATTATGTAGTATAGCTTTGCCTGCATAATTTATAGTATCTGAAGCCTTTTCAACAATATTATTGAGCATCTCTTTAAGATTTTTAATTTGTTATTTTATCATCGAGGATCTTAAGGATTTTTATTGTTGTTTCAAAGCAGGTTATTTGTTTTGTATTTATGGGTGGGATCAGCATTTCTCGGCAATACCTTAATGTAGGCGTATCAGATGTTTTTATTTTGATTAGTTTGTGATCTGAAAATATTTCTACCTCGCCACAGACCAATTTTTGATGTACGGTAATAGAAATGTATTGCAAATGCCTGTGTCACTAAAATTTGGTGAAATTTCTACCGCAGTACGTTGGCAAAACTGTATCGTTTAGAATATTCAGGTTGCAGGAGCAGGCAAAATTATGTACACTATTACCATGCTGCTGACACTACTCCCTTAATTCCCGCATGTATTTCTCCTTAATATTATTATTCAAATAATTCTTGGCCTTTGTTGAAGGTCTGAATGTTAATGCCAGTGATTTAAAAATGTTTAGTTATTGTTCTGTACAATATACTGTTTTCTGAATGTTAATATCTTGTATTACAAGTCATTATTTTTCTTAAAGACACCTTTTTCTTCCTTTATGTGTATCAAGCAAAACTTCTAAAGTTATGGGAGATCTCTAATTGTGGTCGCCAAGTACTGTTAGACATTGCCCCAATTCCAGTGGGATCATAACTAAGAAAGTCGGCCAGCCGAAGGGGGTGTGGTTTCAGTATGATAGCAGAAAGCGCGGTTAATTATTGATAGAAGGGTGTCTAAGCTTATTAAGGTAAATGAATTACTCGTATGTCATGGTAAGGTTTCTGACAAATTCATTACTTTATTAAAATGCGTCTTATAATGGCTCCTTTAATTTTTTTGCCTTTGACGAGTGACCTAAGGTAGGGTAGCGTTATGGAATTCAAATTTGTGGAGAAGGGGTGGATTCTGGACTTGATTTTCCCTCTATGCTCAATTTGTTCCATTCGATTAGAGACCGATAATTAGTTAAGCCTCTATGCATGGGTTCGGATATTGATTCCATTTGCTACCAGTATATTATAGAGCTTTAGAGGAATGCGGTTCCACCCACGAAGCAATGGAAACAAATCAGACATCATCTCAAGGATTATTTGCGTCGCGTTCAAGATATAATTTATTCTAATATATTCTCCCCTTTTAAATGTGACTTTAAGTACCTTTTTGAGAGATATAAGCCTTGCTCCTGAAATTAGAGAGCAGGGTATACCATCCGCCCATATTTGAAGTCCGAGGAACCATAGGATCACGATACATATGTGTATGTGATACATATAGTAAAATAGAACGTCCCTTACACGAGCATTCGCATTTTCAGGAATGGAAAGTTCCCCGTCCTTTGCAGAGCGTGTTAGCTCTCAAACAGATGTTTACTTTTAATGTGGTTATTCAGCCTCAATTGTTTTAATGCTCTGGATTTTTTTTTAATATGCTGCTATCTTCAATACTCCTCAGCTTATATTTGTCCGTGGTCTATAAGCAAGCATTGCGTATTATTTGTTCTGCTATTCAAAAGAATAAAGAAGTGTGTACTTTTCACTCTCCAGTATTAGAATGTATACTATCTTCACGTTTCAGGGTGAAACTACTAGTTTCCTATTGGTATAGGCGTGAGGTATTCAGCGAATATTGGCAAGACTCAAGCAAGCTGTCTACGTTCGCGTGTATTTCAAATTTCTGATAAATAAGAAGTTACCATCTCCAGTATTTGTCTGACAGGAAATCTGGGGTACAAAAGCAAAAGATTCATGTCAGTGCTGTTCATACCATCGCATTTTTCAGTTTAGGAAACTTCTGCTGGCCGAAAGTAAGGTGGTTCAGGCGAGCGTTCTTCATCTCGTACCTACAGTTGACGGCAGAGAAATAGTGTGGGGAGTGTTAATGGTCAAAATTCTGGTGAGCTTCATGGTTCAATTATTGCTATTCCATCAAGTCCAAACCCTCAGATGTCTATTGACTTATTTAAGTTACCAACAGTGCGGTTGTTGGATTCCGGTAGTTCTTGCAGCTTAGTTGATGTAGATTTTCCCGCTGCATTCAAACGGACCATACACAATCAGTGTCTCAATAGGCAATCTGCGGAAATTTTGGGCGCTGTTAAGTGTAACATTCATTTTCTTGAAAGTTGCTTCCTGGAACTGATTTAATACATCCCGTTAGTTTGGGCGCAGATTTTATGTCGTGCACCAGTTTAATAACAAACTTTTGGATCCAACTAACTTAGGTATTCCTTTAAGCCTCGGGCTAGATTGCCTCATGGTATGGATCCACGTTTAAAATAGTTCATTCTGATTATTGTACTATTCTGCAGAATATAAGTCCTGATGAAGATGGTGCAATATTAGAATTTATGAGTAAGTTTTCTTCGGTTCTGTTCAATAATAAGCGCGTAACTTATTTTATTGAAACATTAGGTATTTGATAAATCTCCGGGTAAGTTATCCCCGTTTCTCCCCCGGGATAAGCTATTTTGAAAGAGATATTTAAAGCTATGCTGGATCAGGGTATTTGTTCAAACCATTGCAACGTTATGTAACTTGTAACCTATGGGGATTCCAACTCTAGACCTGTGGCTGACTACGGGTAGCTTAATAAGAGTTCCTTTGCGAGATATTCAATTATGCATTGATTGCAAGTGCAAAATAATTTACTTCCTTGGAACCAGTAGTAGTTGCTGATGAATCGGGGACTAGGGGGCTGAGCTAATCAAATTGGAATAATTGAAATGAAGTATTAAGAATTAAAAATATTGTAATATATTCATAATGTTATAAACACGAGTATGTTACTAATTACATATTTGGTTATTACATTTTTATTGGAGTTAGTGCCTTCTGGAATTACCTAAGCCACTGATCCCGTTTGTTATATATTTTAATTTTTATGCGTTCATTTTGTTATAAATATTTTGCATGCTGATGAATAATAAAATCGCTGAATGTTCTAGAATTTAGATGATGTCACAACTTTGCTCTTGGTCTGTAAAGCGTGTATTTTAGGAGTCGCTTTTACCAGGATCGCCTGGGACGCAAAGTCTAAATTTTAGGTTTGTTCCTTTCTTCCAAGTTTTCCCCCGTACCAAAACAGCGGTAAGTCGTAATGTATATATCTTTATAATTCAATTTTAGGGTTTTCTCATGTGTGTGAAAGTTCAGTTTGATACATCAAAAACTGATGACTCAACATCAGCAGTGATGGTGGTAATGACAGTACAAATTCCTTTGACATCTGACCGATAGCATGTGAATGAGATATGCCATAGAGATCGTCCATAATTTCCACAAAAACATTTAGTTTTTTTCTTTTTCTTGCCTACAGTTTTAGTAAAAAATTATGAAGCTGTTTCGTGTATGGCAGCCTCTCGTTGGGCGTCAATTTTGAAGCGGTTTTATCGGTGGGAGCTGATTGTTTGCCAATTATGAAGCGATTCAATATTTTATAATGGCGTATCGTTAATTAACTATTGATTACTTTCGTGTCGTTGCCCACGCTTCATTACAACAATATATCAGTGTTTTATTCCGTTATTTTTGACTTGTACTTATCAGGACTAGGGGAGGATATCATCTGTGTAAATAATTACGCGATGTGATATAATATATATGGAATTTATTATTCGCAAGATTTTTGCGTCCTCTGGTGCTCTGCGTACGATAGTGCAGAATATAAATTACATCGAATGTAAACTTAGCTGCCGCGATTTCCTATGAGACGAACTGAATCTGATTATATGAGTATATGTATCGCACTGAATGAACTAAACATGTGAACTGCCGATATGAACCGAGTTGAACTGATCTGCCGAATTGAGTTGCTGAACTGCGTTTCTCTGCTTGACTAATGAACGGATCTATCCAATTGAGCTGAACTTCTGAACTGCGTATGTCAACTGATGCCCCAGCGGAGCAAACCCCTTCTTATTTATTCGATTCAAAACAACTAGTTGACGACTTCACCAAGCCCACGGGGATCACACAAGCACGCGCAAATTTTGCATCTTACTTTAAAAATTCAAATTATACATCTATATTGACTGGTTCAAATTACCTGCCACGGCACACAACCCGCTACTATTTGAAAGTTTAAAACATTTATTTACTTTGGTTGGTTTACTGTTAACTGTACAACTGCCTAGCGAGTTCATTGCCCTAACGTATTCGAAAGCCTGGACTTTATTAACCCTTGTCAAAAGAAGATATTTTAAGCGGTGGTATACACTTGACCCTTTCCTTTGTATAGCGGTTTATTGCCTCCTTGACCCTGCCCCTTTTCAGACTAGGCTACCGTAGACAGTTACACCAGAGAACTTTCTCTTTTCACGACATACACTTTTACATGTTAAAGTTAATCACACACACCGATATATATATATATATACACATTACTAAATTCACAAAATATGATAGTTTTACAACATATACATTATATTTATATTTTAGTGGGGGTTGGCTGTAGGGGTTATTTTAACTATCAGAATATTAATCCAGAAATCAATAATGCTGCTGCAAATTTTTTCTAACCATCTCTAATACTTAGTTTCCGAAATTGTGACTCCATCATTATTTCATCACAATACTCCAACAGCCGTTAAGGCAAATATGGCTCAATTTATACTGGAAGCAGACAAAGGTGAAGAAGTGCATTCTGTACCAACTATTTTTCTTCCTTTATAAATACTGATTGTTCATCTTTTATAACTTCTGATACAAAACATTTCTTCACGAAATTTTCTATCCGCACCGATTTCCTCGAGAAGACCCTTCAATTGAAAAGATGATTCTGGTTACAAAAGTGAAATTGAAAAAACTTGAGAAGGTAATTGTTGTGAATGAAGTTGTGGGAACAGGAGTCAAATTCATTCAGGATTTCAATAACATTTCCACAAAGATGAAACTGATAACAGTTTTTTTTTTATAAATCGATACCAGAGACTGTAAAAATACCCAACTGCTACTAAACCCTCTCTTAGGAGAAAAAAAAATGTTAAGCGTTCATTCGTTTGTTCACAAATGTTTTGGTTCTATGGTAATTGTTGTGAAAAAAGTGTTTCTGTTACAGAAGTTGTATCCAATTACTAAAAAACATATTCTTTCTAAAATTTCTCTTGATATTTCACAATTTTGTTTTCAATTAAGCTTAAGGAAAATTTATACAGTTTTTTTTTTTTACAATTGCTGAGATACCTGAATATCTATATAAATTTCTCTAAGAAGAAAATGGTTGAGACAGAAAAGAGTATACCGCTTTTGTTCGAAATTATTCGTTGCGCACAATATGTTCCAACTTTAAATCAACTGAGCTGAAAAGCTGAAAATTTGCACAGATTTTTTTATTGAAACAAGATAGAGGGGTGCGAGCTAAACTTGAGAAAGTTTAAAAATTAAGGGTGACCCTAGTATTTAGCCATAACTTTTATGTGTTAAATTGCACTCAAGTACGGTTAATGCCAGTATTTAAGATTGAATTTGTCAAGTGCTTATCCTTTAAACTTTATGTGTAAATTGCAGACAGGTACATTGGTTATATAAACTCTGTTTAATAAATATGGTGAAGTTGTAAATAATTTTGTGAATGTTTAAAGCAGTTTACAGAAATTTAACACAGCTTGTTATTGTTTTTTTTTTTTTGTTTAAAGCTACTGTGTATTGTTTCATGATAATTTAATTATTTTAATAAGTGTAAATGTTGAACTTTCTTCTACCTACTTGGAAAAAACATTTCCCGGGCAAATTTTGGTCACCGTTCAACTGTTTCCTAAATTCAACGTTGGCGCAGGCATCATCGAAGGGGTGACATGTAAAAAGATCGTTTTTGTAAGCGATATTCAAATGAGTGTAGCGTTATCATGAATGTTTAGTATTAGGCTCATGTACAGCATTTGTGTGAAAATTTTCTCGGTTGCAAAAAGCTGGTCTTACTCTCAAGCCGTCCAAAGTACGTTTTCAAAAAATTCAATCTCCTTTTGGTCATTTGGTTTCTTTTTCCAGTGTTGAGATTTATTCGGAAAATACTCTTGTTATTCACGATTTTCTATCCTAAAACAATTTGATGCTCTGAAATTCTGCTTTCGTCTCAACAAATCTTCAGCAGAGGCCTATGCATGTACAGAGGACCTATAGAAAATTTGTTCTTCCCTATAGTAGAAGACAGTTTAAAATGTTTACAGAGGAAAAGCAATCAATTTCAAAGGAAGGTGGACTTGGGGATCCAGTTTTTTGCTGGAAGAAAACGTTAACACCGCTGCTTTCATTGTGAGAGGAGATCCAACAATAACGTCAGGAAACTATAAAAAAATCTGAAAATTTCACTGGATACCTACATATTGTAATTGAAAAATTGCACATGAGACATTTTTGTGTTCAAAGACTGCTGATTTCCGAACAAAAGCGCGTTCTCGCGCAAGTTTGCTTGCAGTTACAAGAAGATGCGGAGTTTCTTTCTGCTTATGAAACTTGGTTACATCATTTCAATCCTGAGAGCAAACAGCAAAGCTGTGATTGAAAATCTTCATCATCAACAACACCAAAATAAGCAAAAGTGGTGCATGTATTTTGAAAGTTACGGTCATCTCACATTTAGATATTCAAGGATCTGCTTACCAGAAAACACATGTAATGGAGCAATATCACAAACATTGCAAATGTTGTTGTTGAATATTTCACAAAACTTAATGTGAACGTGCCTGACCTACTCATTTAAACCCCATTTACCCATTTAGCCCAATGTGACCTTTTTCCTTTTTACTGACTGAAGGAAAAAAAAAAAAAAAAAACTTTGGGGAAGGCATTTTTCATCATCAGAAATAGAGGTGAAGGCTACGGAGGGGATTCTAAAGGACCTGTCAAAAATTGTTTCCATCATGTCCTTGAAGACTGACAGAAACACTGGGACAGATGCATTGAGAAAGATCATCAACATTGTTAGGATAAGAAGGTATATTGTTAAAAAATTATGATAATTATTTACTGAACAGCCGTGGTTTTTTTTTTTGAGTAGTGTTTAACGCCCGTTTTTACTACTGAGGCACCACAGGCGGTGGACACTGATGATACATGAGATGAAATGATATATTGGGAAAGGATTTTTTTTTAAGGAAGGAAGCGTTCCAGGCCTAAGTTTAGGTATCTCCCCGGCATTTGCCAGTTATGAAGACTGAGGAAAACCTGGAAAAAACCCCAGTCAGGGAGGACGGTCCTGGCGGGATTCGAACCGCAGACCTCCCGCTCACGAGTCCGTGCCTTAACGACCTCGGCCACCCGTGGCGGTAACAGCCGTGGTAACTATAATAAGCTTCCAGTCTCTATCCTCCTAGAGCAATGGGAATACTAGGCTACCAATTAAAATAAACATTTTCTATCTCAGTTTAAGTACCTTCCGTGAATATGTACTACATTTGTTCTAATAATGTAGTTATCATCTTATTTTACGGTTTAATAAACCATCAAGCTGTAATTTTCTAAATGTTAGGTTAGTAGTGGATATTATAGATTAAGCCAACGGATTAACGATAAATCCGCCACCAGAGCGCTAGTGTCGCTCGGATTATCCCCTGGGATTATCGTCAATCCCAACGACTTAATCCATAATCCTAACGATTTAATCCATGATCCATAATCCTAACGATTTAATCCATGATCCATAATCGTAACGAGATAATCCATGGCCCACCGATTATCGGCCCCCCGCGGATTTTTTTTTGATGGGGGAAATACAACCTTATCATATTACATTAAAAACAAAATGGCGCCGTTGCTACATCATAAAACAAAATGGCGTCAGGGAGGAAAAAATATGCATACAACATTACAGTCATAATTTATTAACTATACATTTTGGGCGGGGAAAAATATTTAAATGCAGCCAAGAGTCAAGATGGTCATGTCGGAGCTCGTTCTCCAAGGCATGTTTGTGACGTCGTCAGGCCTGTTGTGACATGTTTCTCTGATGGGGGAAAAATATTTAAATACAACCTTACATTGCTACATGATAAAGTCAAAATGGTGCCGCTGTTGAGCATATGTGTAATCTTTTTGTGCGGGTAAAAACTGTATTGTTTTAATTACAAACTGTATTTATTAAACGCTAAAAGTGTATCGCATTACTGTAATGTTCAATTTGTTTGTTAAAAATGCAAAGTGTATTGTTTAATTGCAAGTTTAATGTATAAAAGTGTATCGCATTACTGTAATGTTCAATTTGTTTGTTAAAAAATGCAAAGTGTATTGTTTAATAGCAAGTTTAATGTAATTAAAGCAACCAACACACACCACAATGGCAGCACGTAATAAAATCTAAACCTTATGTTTCGACCGCTTCACTACGGTCTCCTACCTGCTTGCTAATAACCTCCAACCAGCTGGCGGACAACCGTTAGACATCTCGCAAAACAAATATATAGCTACCTGTTTACTCCGGTAAAAGTATTTTCTCACGAGCTAAGCTTAAAATTGATGTTGATTGGGGGGAATAATATATATATATATATATATATAATTTACATTCACTTCGCTGTGAAACCATACAGGAAAAATATAATGCAAAAGTGTTTGTACTTTTAAGGTCTGGCTGCGTTAAACTAAGTTTAATATGATGTTATATATTCTAGCCGATGCGAAATATTCAACGTTCAGCCTTAACCTACAGCTTGAAATGAAAGAACTGGATCGGAAAGGAATTCCTCTGCAATGGTCATATTTATTTTATAGATGTTTTTTTTTTTTTTTTTTTTTTTTGAGTAGTGTTTAACGCCCGTTTTTACTACTGAGGCACCACAGGCGGTTATAGATGTTGATTACCAGACAAGGTTACTGTAATAAGACTTTTTGTCCATTTCACAACAAATGTCATATACTCCAAGTGGAAAGGAAATTCGTAAAGGTTGACAAAACACACGTGAAACATATTAATTTAATCCATAACAGATTTTATTAATCATACGCAGATACAAAAAAAAATGTATTTCACACACATATATAATTACAAATGGCGGCACAGACATATTGTTAAGATGTTTAATAACTGTCCCCCCTGTCACTGTTTTAGCGGGGATTCACTGTAAAATATTATTTTAAAATATGTAGTGAATGTTTTTCTGGTAAAAGACACATGGCTGTCACTGTCTTCGGTGTCGTCGTCGCCGTTCTCCTCCTCCTCGTGAGGCGTCGTGACGCATGTGAGTAGCATGTGGGAAAAGTTATTGTTGAGATGTTGCCGGGTCGACGGGATGGACATGGGCACGACGAATCCGTTGATGGACGCAGTGTGGAAGCAGCCTTGTATTCTAATGCCGGGGTGGTTCCGAGGTATATGGTGCAGCGTGCGTCTATGCCGTATAGTTGCGCTTTTGAAGGCAAACATTGGACTTCTACAATGTCGGAGTTGTTGGTGACTAGTTTGACGGTGACAGTTTTGTCATCGCCAAAGAATGAGATTTCTGTGGAGAGTAGTTTGATGTAAGCAGGATACTCGCCGCTAGTTGTGACTTCATTTTGATTGCTAAATCGGAGCTTGACAAGGAGGTTGTTGCCTATTTCCACCGGGTCTATTTGGCACGCCATGTTATGATGGTGAAAAGTTCACGACTTGCCTGCGGTATCCGTTTCTGAGAACTTCCTCGCCCTCGTAGACTATGTAAAAGTCAAAAGTGTTGGGCTGGTCGATGAGTTCTTCAGAAAGATTGTTGAATCTGGTCGGTAGAAATACCTCTTGACCGTTCTCGAGATGTACAAGCGTTCTGGGGCCGTTCTTTGTCGAGATGCTCCGGACTCGTTTCACGACGTAAGACACGTTCAGCTGTAGCTTAGACACTGAGATATACTCCGTGTTGGCCGCTACTGCAGCTAGTTGGCGTAACGCGTCGTGGATCATGTTGTCAGCTCTGTCGAACTCTTGGTACTGGCGATGTTACATCAGCGCGACCTGGGTTTTTGTATGTGCGGAGGTGGAAGTTGTTTGTCACGAAGATAACCTATTTTGAGAGGTGAAAGTTGTTATGACCAACATGTCCGGACATGTTTGTGACGTCGTCAGACCTATTGTGACATGTTTCTCTGATGAGTTGTGCTTTTAGAAAATGCTCTATCTTCAGGAACACTCTAAATGTGGCACAACGAATGTATCTTGTATAATCGGTGAAATTCTTTTTCTCCCCTGCGTGTTGCAAATAACTGCGATATGCAGCTATTTGATTCGTCCTTCCGCTTGTGATAAATGATGTCGGTAATAATACGCTGTAGGCTTACTAGCGTGTCCCACTCCTCCATGCTCAGTGATATGCAGCTTCCATCAATTTGATGACCAGATTTAGTGCTCCAAATATACGTTTAAAAACGATGGATCGTCGATTGCTGAACTGCCACTCTTTTAGATGAGAAGTCAAACCCTGTATTGCCGGTATCGTCTCAGCAAGTTTCTGCCACTCTGTCGAACCCAGGACCACAGCACCGCGTCGTCCACCCATTGTCACCTCGATGTTGTGCGGAGGTTTAGGTGAAAACCCAACGGCAGCAAACTTGGACTGCTTGCTGTTCAAGAAGTAAATATCCGATAGAGGCCCCTGGTCCATGTCACTGAAAGTAAGAACATAGCCTCTGTAGCGTAATATTTTCACTAGCCACACGCGCACATACGATAATGAATGCGACTTACCTGCCTGCCTCTCTCAGAGCAACTGGAGAAATTAACATCTCGGCGCACGCATGCGTTCTGGAAAAAAAAAAAAAAAAAAAAAAAAACCGGGGGAAATTAGCAACATAAAAACGTGACCAGTGTTATATATATGTCTATTCATGCAAAAGTGATACTAACCTTTAACGATATGCAGCTCTGATGTGCAGTTTGTGTGCATCCGCCAAGACTGTAGTTTTTTTTAATGATGTCATCATTGTGATTAAAGTCGCTTATGCTGAATTGTGAAAAGAATTCCAGGCCTCGGAACCGGTGAGATAGGTAAGCAACAACGTAATGACCACAGGTGGTGCTGATATCGCCTTGCAACCTTCTAGCGTTGTGCGTCCATCTTGTACCGCAACAACGATTTAAAAAATTTAGAATATGCCCCGAAAAAGGTTCTAAACCATAGCTGTCGAAAAATTCCCCCCACCCGACCTTTGCAACAAAGATACAGACCCAATGTTTCCCTGGTTTCGTGCTAGGATCAGTGTTAACGACAACCGCTATGGGAAGCTGTCTATTAAGCAAATTAACGAGAGGTAATTGATCACAGGGGTACACGCCTAAAAAGTGTGGTGTGCATTTAGACAGAAGCCGACGTACTTGCAACGTATTCATGATACCAAAATGGTCCTGTTAGCGTCGATTTCTACAGTGCGATGTACGAGGGTTGATCAACAAAGACTGAGACTGATTTTTTTTCACAGATGTTTATTACTCCAATTCAATGTTTACATGATCTTTTTCAAAGTAGGACTACTTCCTACTTCAATGCACTTTTTATAGCGTCTCTGCCAGTCCTTGAACACATGCTGCAGACCGTTCTTTGTCAGGTCCTTGAGAATCGCCTCACTTTTCTTGAGCACTGCTTCAGAGTTCTCAAATCGAATATCCCTAAGCTTTGCCTTTAATGTTGGGAATAACAAAAAGTTACAGGGTGCAAGATCGGGGCTATAAGGGGGACGTGGTACACAGGTAATGTTGAATCGAGCCAGAAACTGCATGACTTGATTTGCGACGTGAGGCCGTGCATTGTGATGATGAAATCGCCACCCAGTCCGAGAAAGCTCTGGTCGTTTCTTTGCAATGTGCTTCCTCAGTGTAGCCAATACTGACGTGTAGTATGCTGCTGTAACAGTAGTGTGAGGGGGAACTGCATGCTGGTAAATCATTCCATTACAGTCAAAAATGTGATCATCACTTTCCCTGCAGATGGAACAACTTTTGCCTTTTTTGTGTTGGAGAACCTGGCGATTTCCATACTGTGCTGGCTTGTTTTCCTTCAGGATCATAATGATGCAGCCATGACTCATCACCGGTGATAATCGATTTAAAAAATGCATCCCCTCCATCAGCAAAGAGACGCAGCACCTCATGGCTTGTCTCCATTCGCACAGCCTTTTGTTCGGGAGTGTACAGACGTGGCACCCAACGAGCACAACCTCGGGTCATATGGAGATGGTCGTGCATAATTGTAAACACACTGCCATATGTAATTCTCAACACTTCACTGAGGTTACGTAATGTTATACGCCGATCCTCTCGGACAATCACAGCAGCTGTGTTGATGTTGACTTCAGTCACAGCAGAAGCCGAAACACCAGGCCCACCTTGCTTAATATGACAAGTCGGTCTTCTTTGAAGTCCTTGAACCACCTAAACACTGTTGCACGAGGTAGTGCATCTTCACTGTACGCTTGCTTCAGCTTTTCATAAGTTTCGGTGGCTGTATGGTTTAAACGAAAACAGAATTTGATTGCGCTGTACTGCTCCTCTCGCGTCACCTCCATTGTCTGGTATGCAAAATGCACGTAGGGTCTACAAAATAGAGCATTACTACCAACCTACCAATACGAGAGTGCTGCCGCCTACCAGCATTATACATAAAAACCCGCTCTTTTCAAATATTTATGTTACAGATACGAAACTATCACGGAAGCTACAGCAAAAAATGAGTCTCAGTCTTTGTTGATCCGCTCTCGTACTTCAGACAGCACTAGCAGATTGACAGGTTCTGGAGTTTGGTCCTTAAAACCTATATTTATAGACACGGTGCCGTGCCGTTGCCCCGAAATGTAAGACTCGTTAGCACTCATATCTGCCGTTAGATAAAATACCATAATGGTATAACCGTGTGAACATTGATGTCTTGAAATTGAATACCCTTCGTCCTTAAAGTGTATCCCGAGGCCGTCCTGTAGAGTTTGAAAACATTGGAGAAAATGACCGGCGTCAAAATCGGGTTGTAGGGACTGTGAGGGAAAAGGCTGACTATTTACATACAGTTCATTTTTAAAGTGTTGCAAATTGTATGGGTTTTTGTTAATGTTGCCGTTGTATGCCTGGTCGGCAACCATGGCCACAACCACTCTTCTGGGTATTTGACCTATGAAAACGTCATTGAAAGTCATGCTACTAACCCCCTTTGAAATGTTGAGAGCGTGAAACCCCACATCTTTGAGATAGTACTTGGCATTACTCTTTGCTAACACTGCCTGATGAGCAAGCTTGATGGTAGACGACCGTCTCACAGCTTTCAAAATAAATCTAGCAGACTGAATCTCGGTATAGGCTTTAAAGTCCTTTATGTCAGAAAAGAGATGAAAATTTGGCGAAGAGGGCGAGAGTTTAATGGTGACGCTTACATTGTTCAAGAGCAGATTTTCCTGATTAAAGAGTGCATTGGAAAAATTTCCCATTAGCTGCACAACTTTGCTTCCTTTAGTATACTCGCCACGCCACTTGATTCCATCGTTTGTTGCATATGTATTCCCCGTGTCCTTTTTCCAGAGCGTGGACTCTAGTCTGCTGTTCATGACGTCCTCCGAATAATTGAGCAGGGTCTAAATGTATGTTCTATAAGGGTAGCCTGGTTGAGGTATGGAAACGGTGACATTGTTGAGTGACACTTCTACCTGCTGAAACGACGAATTTAGAGTATTGTTTACAAAGGTCACCTGTTTGTCCTCTTTCAAGTCATTTCCTTCGTCATCGACTATTCGCACGAACAGCTCTAGTACTACATAGGTCATGTCGAGGTAATCGTCTGCATTGCCAGAGTAATGAAATGTTATGGGAGTATTTTTCATAAATGTATTTTGAGGGTTTAGAGATGTAGCGGTACTCTTCCACGTTCATTTGAACGGGCAAGTCTTTGAAGATGTCTAGATCCGAACTCATGTGCACCAGCGATACGTCAGACATTATGAAAACACGTCTATCACCTTTCTACCACGGCGTTTAGTCTTAGACTGAGTGTTTATTGTCCCTTTCGCGCGCTTAATAGGCCACTACCTATCATAGAGTCTATCTTTACGTCAGCTTTCCTCTTCAAATTATTTCCCGCCTCCTTCAGTCTAGTTGTAAGCATCTGCAAGCACATTAGCGCCCATTTTCAGTGCCTCTTTACCGACAGCTTTCACACCGCTCTTGAAAAACGGCAGTACGGTTCTGAAAAGTCCGCCGACAGCAGAGAACAAGCCGCTACCTGTCTGATAACGTTTGCCCCTATACAGGAGAAAATCTCCATTGTCTAAAGCTCCTCCAGCCTGATTTAGGTAATATCTGGTGACAGTGTTCAACTCCATTTCGGGCGAAATGTTAGAACTATAGTGGATGAAAGACCGTCTACAAATGGCAAGAAATCACCGTAACCGTTCCTTAAATCTATATTCACGCTTTTAACGTCTTGCTGCATCAAAGGTACCCAGTTAAGTGTAGTGAAAGACTTTTCAATAGTCATGCATGTATTGTCACGTTTTTCATACTCTACAGAAACGCTTTCAATAACCTGTACAAACGTGTTGCTCACCACTTGTGGTACTATCAGATTGCAGTAAATGAACATCTCGTATGGGAAACCCCATGTATGGATCTGCAGTATGTATACCAACTTCCTATTCTACCACGTTTTTATATGGTTCGAACCCCATCATCTTGGCCAGAGATGGCGACAAAACCAACATGTGTATAAGCTTCTTTTGCGTGTCTGACGGTTTAGGAACGATCGATGGGGTTGACTTAGGAGTTGATTGCTTAGTCGGAGGATTTATTTTATTCTAAACATTTGTTTTCAATGTTTGGTTCGATACACCTCTCCTGGTTTTGGAAGGTGTGGCATTTTCTACATAATCTACATATTTGCTGGTGGGAATATGACTGGCATGTGTGACTTTAATGTTAACGCCGGCAATATTTTTCCCCTCGTTGTAAATGAAAAAGTCTTCGACCTGTAAATTTTCGCGTATAACAGAGTTAACAGCGTGTACCAAGTCTTTAGAGTTGTGTACAGTACCATGGGACAATTTTAAGTTAAATTTTGAATGTGTCACCGGTTCGGTCATATTATACATGGTTCCAATAATTTTATTATCGTGATTTGTTACGTTATAGAATTTTACGGGTTACCTAACCTTTTGCAGTGCTACCTCCCATTCTCCTTGCAACACTATTCTCTACGGTAAGATGTTTGAAAATTTGGAAATTATATTGTCATTGAAATGGTCCATAGAGGCATTACTCACGAGAGTGAGAGAAAAAGGTTTTGTTCTAATCATATGGAATTGATAGATGAAGTCAGGACCCAAGAGTTAAACTTGTTTGGATAACCTTTCCACTTAACAAGTAATTGCTTATTGCGACCGCGACCTTTTGTATCGAGTATTTTGTCTATTTTAAATTATTTCGGGAGAGCAACCTTTTGTATCTCCTCGGAGTAAAAGATGGCGTCTATGGCTTCCCCGCCCAAGTCCTTTAATTTATACACGACGGGGTCGCCGCGTACCACCTTGTCAATTTGAAAAATTTCGTCTGTCCAGTTTTGCCCGTAACCCTTGGCAAACTTCATTTTCTGTTTTGATATGCGAACGTGATCTCCGACGTTAAATTTAATTTTACTCGGCTTGACTGCGCTCTGACCGTAAAGATTTTCGTATACCTGTAAAATGTTGCGTTCATCGACATCCTTTGGAGACATCTTTATTGACCTGTGAAATGAACTATTGTACGAGTTTACAAGGGTGGGAAGGACATCTAAGTATCTATAAGTGTTTTTATGGGTGAAATATTTTCACATTTTCGTCTTTAAGGTTCTATTGAAATGCTCTACAACGCTGGCTTTGACATTGTTTTTTGTTGTGTAATACTTTACACCATTATTGGTTAAAAATGTTTGAAAAGTTTTGTTGGTGAACTTGGTTCCTTTATCTGTTTGCAACACCTTGGGCCTGCGATGGGAGAATATAGTTTTAAATACATGTGTAATTTCCGTCCCTGCTGTAGATTTTAACGGTATAGCCCAAGCATATTTCGAGAAAACATCGATCACCGTCAAGATGTAAACAAAAGGCGCGTTGTATTTTTTACGTTGGTCTTTACATTCAGATCAGCCTCCCAAAGGTCGTCCATGTTGGTCACGTGATAGTTTCTGGTGGAAAATCTTTTCCTGGTTGGTCTGTGAAATGTATAACTATCCTGCGTTTGAAGAAAGGACTCGATCTTTGATTTTGGTATGCCTGTGGCCTTGCGAAGTTTTTCTGCTGTACCAAAACCTGCATAATGTTTTGGATTGAAATAAATTTTCTTCAACGCGTTCATAGTTGTTCCCACATTTGCTTGCGAAGGTTATAGGACTTTCGACTCTTTTTTTAACCTTTACAGGTTCCTCCTTCTTTACTTCAAACGTCTTCTTCTTCTTCTTTTGATTCGAGGTATTTTTTTTTTTGAGTAGTGTTTAACGCCCGTTTTCACTACTGAGGCACCACAGGCGGTGGACACTGGTGATGCATGAGATGAAATGATAAATTGGGAAAGGATATTTTTTTTTAAGGAAGGAAGCGTTCCAGGCCTAAGTTTAGGTACCTCCCCGGCATTTGCCAGTTATGAAGACTGAGGAAAACCTGGAAAAAAACCCAGTCAGGGAGGACGGTCCTGGCGGGATTCGAACCGCAGACCTCCCGCTCACGAGTCCGTGCCTTAACGACCTCGGCCACCCGTGGCGGTTATTCGAGGTATGGTTCTCTCACTTGTAACATAAGATCGAGATAGTTCCCCAACTTATATTTTATCAACCGCCATTTCTCGGGGGCTGCCAATTGTGTGCGGTGCATTTTATTCATTTCTCTGATGAGTTGTTTAAGTGATTTGTCTATGAGATTAAGCTTTTCGACAGCTTTACGTTGTGAAGCTACTATAATTTGCTTACCGTACTTTATTTTGACAAGGGTGCACCGCCCAGCGAAGCCAATATCGGAAGTAGAAAAGCAGGTAAAAAGCCTCCTCTCTGCACAAGAATTTTTTTCTTGTTCTTTAAGGAAAGTCGTTTGTTGATTAACTTTCTCCAGCAAGTTTTGTGTTTCTTTAAACGCTTCAAGCAATTTACAGGCAAATTGACATGCCCTCTGCACACGTTGACTACACACTCTGAAATGGCTTTTATTAGCTCGGGGCTAGCGCTTTTTAACAGTTTCTGTCTCTAAGAGGGATTGGCTTTGGCAAGTATTGCGTGCTGTCTCGCAATCAGCGGGCTACTCAACCTGGCAATGCTCATCCTGAATGTGCTTATGTTAAAATGACTGTAGTGTGCTGATTGTTCGCCTATTTAAGGGGCATCGAAAACCTTCAGAATGCGGTCAATAATTGGGTATGAAATAAGAAGACGTTTCACCCGGAAGAACGCCGGTTCGATACCTGAATTGATTAGGCGTGTACTGAGTGCAATCCAACGCTAGATAACCGTGGGGGTTTTCGGTAGCCTTTTCAAATGCTTCTAGCAGAAACCTAGAGTTCTTTGGTTCGATCTGTTGACAAAGCCTGTCAATTTGCATTTTATCTCTATTGTTTTTAAACACGACAATGTAGTTTGCATTCAGAGATATAGTTCGAAACTTCTTTCCTTGTGGAAACACGTTTTGAGTATGTAAATAATTCCGAAACGTTTGTGATGCGAGTCTCTGGTGAAAAAATTTGACATGTTCAACCCGTCCGACTCATACATAAGGTCGTCCAGAATAAGCAGATCTCCTTCGTTCACAATCTCCTAATCTGGTATGCCTGCGTGGGTCGCGAAGAACGGACTTGGTTTAGGAGAATATTCTGCTGAATGATACTTTTCTCAAAGGCCTGTCAAACATTTCACCTGCATTACCAATTAAGTTTTTAACAAATGTTGATTTACCACACCGCGAAGGACCTGCAATTAGCATGGTACATGGAAAACTAAATTTAAAGTGTTGGTTTGCACACATTTTGGGCGACTGTCGTAAAAGCGATTAATTACGTCTTCTTTTATACCCGTACGAGTAGGAATCAAAGTTTTCACTTTGTACTCGCTTGTTAAACACCATTCTATAGGTTTTCTTTGAAGGCTCGGTTACTACAGAACCTAGAAATTTCCTAGATGTCTGAGTGCCTTCAAGTACTACGACATTGCATTTTCCCTCAGTGCTGTGTTGATGATTACGTTTGAGTTTACCTTCTTCAGATTCCCCGAGTTGAGGGTGATGCCTTTAATTTTACAGACAGAGTGCGTTTTTTCCCCACACCTGACTTCTATGGTGTAGCTTTTTGGGCCTGTAGATGCAAATCTGGAAATATATGCACCTGCTCCGTACTTTTACAGTTCATCTGTCATATAGCCCAAAAATGGTCCTGTGGGAGGCATCCATTCCCCCGGTCTGTACGTGGCTATAACAGAATCAGTGTCGAAATAACACACTCTCTCGCCCAATCTCCTAAGATAGGAATAGAGCTCTAATCTAGCATGGGCAGTTGTGTATGCAGCTATGACCGTGTTGGTGCAATTCAATTTAGGATTCTATTCACAGTGCCTCCATAGCACGTACATAATCTCCTCTGTAGCGAACAGATAAGACTGTACTTCTACACCTGGGTCGTTCAGTAGGTCTATGAGCCTTGAATAATCTTTCACAAGCTCACACGTGGACAACTTATCTCGTTGGCCATATTTCCCCCAAAAGGAGTTTAACATGAGTTTAGCCAACTCGCGCCTGCCAGGATTGATTTCGATGGCGTCTTTGTCCAGTGCCACGCCTTCTTTTTCCAAATATTGCGCGATATACTCATTTTTGTTGCAGTCTTTGGGCCAACCGGAGGCGTCGGTTTTAATTTTCAGAAACTAGTTCACTTAGACCTGGAAAAGCTCCTTTTCGCCAGTGGAAGGGTTGTAGCGTACCATTTCGTACTCCCATATTTCATATACATGAATCATCCTATAGCCTTCCTCTAATGCGACTTTAATTTCGTCCACTACCCAGGTGCCTGTCATACATCTTTCATCCTCTGTATGCCCGCACTCTGTCTGGTTCTCCATCTCAGCGCATTTTCGGCACAGCGGAAACATAAGCTTGCCGTTAATGCGCGATGGCAGAACTGGGCGGTACAGTCTTTCCGGGGGAAGAATTTTACATTTCACAATGCCACCCTCAACATCGTTCAAATTGGGACATTTATCAACATGAATCTTTGTATGTCCCACGGGGTAGGTTTTTTCTTATTGACAAACGGGTACAAATTGCACACTTCATAATAAAACATTTTCATGTCTCCAGAGGCCTCGCAGTAGGTTTTCGTACAATTTGTACGCCCACCGAAGAAGGCATCTCGCGGGTTGAGAGGTTCGGGGTAGGGAAAATTCTTGACAAAATCTACCAAAACCCCGTCCGTCTTAATCATGGCATTAAACTCACATTCCCACATCTCGGTCACGTGGTAGCCTGAATCTTTCAACATCTTCGTGATCCTTACGGTGTCCTCATATCTGGAGCCCATTATTTCGTTACCCGTGTTGTATAACTTAGAATTTCTATTCGGGTAACAACGTGTGCAACCGTGGTAGAAGCATCCGTGAAACAAATAGACACATTTGTCTCTGCACCCGTCCACTTTATGTCCTAAAATTTTAATTTCCCGGCACCGATAAGCATTCTGTATGCTGGTTGATTGTTGCTGTTCCAACCATGACAACCAGATACCGCTATTCGCGACTGCTTATCAGCTAAGCGGTACCCACCTCCAGGAATAAGTGGAATTTTATTTCTTGGCATGAACCGTTTCCTGTAAACATTCATACATGCATGAGCTATGGTGACGCATTCTCTAAACGGGTCAATGCGTCCTCGTCAATAAATTGTCTCCTAAATTTAGAAACACCCTGACTCAGCAGAAATACGTCGGTTTTGCAGTATGACACCATTTCATTTTTCATGTCAAAGACATAATTTGAGGACACCATTTCATCATGCCACTTCTCGAAGTTTTCGCGGTCGCTTACACTCATACCGTCAGGACAGTAATATTTCTGCCCCGGTACAGGACCGACATACTTTTCATTTTCCTTTGTGTTAAACAGGTAGGGAAAGTAACCTTTACATTCGGGAAGTTGAAATGTCCTTGAAAAGCGAGACAGTGGCATGGGAATGAAATTCAAAGAGTCTGAAAATTTCACACTCTTATACTTCATTCGTATATTTTGCTTCCGTTCGTGATGAGCTCCGAGTCCCAATTTAGGTTGTCCACCATGTGCTTTAACAGAAATTGCCCATCATAGGACCTCAGATTGTGCGCAAGCACGATAATGTCCCGAAACTCGAATCCCGGGTTGTGTGATGTGTTCAAACAATTGTTTCACAGGCTCCTTGTCAAACAACTGTTCTTTAAAACCACACTGCGTACAATAGACCATCTTGTGAGGTTCGTCAATGCATAATACACAGCTTTTGTACATCACACATAGATTTGCAACATGTTCAAACACGCCCTGGAATAAGGAGTGTTCTGAGTACACTCAAAATCTATGAATATGAATATGCAATTATTTCGCATATTGGGCGAATTATACGGTTGAATGTAGCGCTGGTGGTTAGCATTCACGTGAATTTTACAGGTGCTACAAAAAGTCTCCCCGCACTGGGGAGGAGTTTTTCTACACCTCTTATTCACAAGTTTGTCGCACATCGGACAGACTTTTTCAACGTCACACGCTGACATTTTTTTTTTTTTGGGGGTAATAGTTTCCCTTAATCAAGTGATTATTAAAGCAGGTCTGCCCGTTGAAATCGCGATGACATGCGTCACATCTCACGTACCTATCAAACGTGGGTGGGCACCTCTGACGACATTTTGCACAATTGGTTCGCACCTGTGAGTTTCTTTATATTTGCTGAGGGAAATTTGCACTGTCGACAATACCATTTACATTTGAATGCCCCGTGCAGGTTTACAATAGCGTTATAATGGCTGTCGTGGAGTATTATGTCGATATGTTTATCGGAGTTATTTTTTGACTTGTAGAGGACGTTTTTCCCACTATGGTCACCAAAAATTGTCACGGCGTAATGCTTTAGCGCCATCTCGAAGAGTTTCACGTCTTCAAAAGTAAACGGCCCATTAGTTTTGCCTATTTTCTCACACAACTCTACAGCCCTTAGTTTTTGATGAAATTCCCGCCTTCTAATCATATCATAGATTATGTCCCCGTCAATTTTGGATTTTGACACTGCGATGGCTCTAGACAAAGCTGGTCATTGTTCTTTATCTCAATGATGCCTTTGATTTTACTACAGTCGTCGCAGTGTTTGTAGCATGAACCTGATACTTCATTTGTCCAAACACACGAAATTTTGAGTGGCCCCCCCTAACAAAAATTCTTTATTACTCTGCATTACTTTCTCCAATGAATTCAATAAGACTTCGGGATTCACTTGGTAGAACCTACGGACACTCATATTAAAGGGCCTCTCGGGATGTTTAGTATCATGAATCTTGATTCCCATGAAACCTGGCTGGTTCTTTAGCAGATTGTCTTTAACAAACGATAAATAATCGTTAAAAACCCTAGCAACCCATTGGTTAGGATCTGCATCTTTGGGCGCAGAACTAACCATAATTTCAGTCTCGGTATACCCAGAGTAAAACTTTTTAACCGATCTCTCTTTATGCCCTGTAATTTAAAAAGGAGGCTGCAAGGCAACACTCACCTGTGGTTCATCGCCAGCAGCAGCATCGTTGTTTCCCCCAAGAGTTATCTCACGCTCATTGTTATTTCTCCTGCAGAAGAAGAAGAAGCAGCATAGTTTATTGCGGTAATGAAGCCTTCGATTAGTTCCAACTCTTCCCCGTTGTATATTCTGTTGAGGCTAAGCTTTGCCATTGTGACAAGTAACCGGTCGTAGGAATTGTTCGGTCCATTATACACCCCTCGGAGAAAAACGAATTTCACCGAGTATACAAGATACATTCGTTGTGCCATATTTAGAGTGTTCCTGGAGATGGACATTTTCTAAAAGCACAACTCATCAGAGAAACATGCCACAACAGGTCTGACGACGTCATAAATATGTGGGTCATAACAAATTTCGCCTCGCAAAATGAGCTGGTTTCACAGCGAAGTGAAGGTAAATTATATATATATTTCCCCGATCAACATCAATTTTAAACTTAGCTCGTGAGGAAATACTTTTACCGGAGTAAACAGGTTGTTATGTCGGAGAGCGCGAGTTGGAGGTCAGTCTGTCATTAGCACTGTTGGTCATAACAACTTTCACCTCGCAAAAATTGACAAATGTGTCTATTTGTTTCACGGATGCTTCTACCACGGTTGCAAACGTTGTTACCCCGCAAAACCGACGTATTACTCCTGAGTCATTTCCGATCGAGTTCTACGTATATTTGGAGAACTAAATCTGGTCATCAAAATGGATGGAAGCTGCATATCACTGAGCATGGAGGAGTGGGACACGCTAGTAAGCCTACAGCGTATTATTACCGACATCATTTATCACAAGCGGAAGGACGAATCAAATAGCTGCATATCGCAGTTATTTGCAACACGCAGGGGAGAAAAAGAATTTCACCGATTATACAAGATACATTCGTTGTGCCACATTTAGAGTGTTCCTGAAGATAGAGCATTTTCTAAAAGCACAACTCATCAGAGAAACATGTCACAATAGGTCTGACGACGTCACAAACATGTCCGGACATGTTGGTCATAACAACTTTCACCTCTCAAAATAGGTTATCTTCGTGACAAACAACTTCCACCTCCGCACATACAAAAACCCAGGTCGCGCTGATGTAACATCGCCAGTACCAAGAGTTCGACAGAGCTGACAACATGATCCACGACGCGTTACGCCAACTAGCTGCAGTAGCGGCCAACACGGAGTATATCTCAGTGTCTAAGCTACAGCTGAACGTGTCTTACGTCGTGAAACGAGTCCGGAGCATCTCGACAAAGAACGGCCCCAGAACGCTTGTACATCTCGAGAACGGTCAAGAGGTATTTCTACCGACCAGATTCAACAATCTTTCTGAAGAACTCATCGACCAGCCCAACACTTTTGACTTTTACATAGTCTACGAGGGCGAGGAAGTTCTCAGAAACGGATACCGCAGGCAAGTCGTGAACTTTTCACCATCATAACATGGCGTGCCAAATAGACCCGGTGGAAATAGGCAACAACCTCCTTGTCAAGCTCCGATTTAGCAATCAAAATGAAGTCACAACTAGCGGCGAGTATCCTGCTTACATCAAACTACTCTCCACAGAAATCTCATTCTTTGGCGATGACAAAACTGTCACCGTCAAACTAGTCACCAACAACTCCGACATTGTAGAAGTCCAATGTTTGCCTTCAAAAGCGAAACTATACGGCATAGACGCACGCTGCACCATATACCTCGGAACCACCCCGGCATTAGAATACAAGGCTGCTTCCACACTGCGTCCATCAACGGATTCGTCGTGCCCATGTCCATCCCGTCGACCCGGCAACATCTCAACAATAACTTTTCCCACATGCTACTCACATGCGTCACGACGCCTCACGAGGAGGAGGAGAACGGCGACGACGACACCGAAGACAGTGACAGCCATGTGTCTTTTACCAGAAAAACATTCACTACATATTTTAAAATAATATTTTACAGTGAATCCCCGCTAAAACAGTGACAGGGGGGACAGTTATTAAACATCTTAACAATATGTCTGTGCCGCCATTTGTAATTATATATGTGTGTGAAATACATTTTTTTTTGTATCTGCGTATGATTAATAAAATCTGTTATGGATTAAATTAATATGTTTCACGTGTGTTTTGTCAACCTTTACGAATTTCCTTTCCACTTGGAGTATATGACATTTGTTGTGAAATGGACAAAAAGTCTTATTACAGTAACCTTGTCTGGTAATCAACATCCATAAAATAAATATGACCATTGCAGAGGAATTCCTTTCCGATCGAGTTCTTTCATTTCAAGCTGTAGGTTAAGGCTGAACGTTGAATATTTCGCATCGGCTAGAATATATAACATCATATTAAACTTAGTTTAACGCAGGCAGACCTTAAAAGTACAAACACTTTTGCATTATATTTTTCCTGTATGGTTTCACAGCGAAGTGAATGTAAATTATATATATAGAATATATAACATCATATTAAACTTAGTTTAACGCAGGCAGACCTTAAAAGTACAAACACTTTTGCATTATATTTTTCCTGTATGGTTTCACAGCGAAGTGAATGTAAATTATATATATTATTCCCCCCAATCAACATCAATTTTAAACTTAGCTCGTGAGAAAATACTTTTACCGGAGTAAACAGGTAGCTATATATTTGTTTTGCGAGATGTCTAACGGTTGTCCGCCAGGTGGTTGGAGGTTATTACCAAGCGGGTAGGAGACCGTAGTGAAGCGGTCGAAACATAAGGTTTAAATTTTATTACGTGCTGCCATTGTGGTGCGTGTTGGTTGCTTTAATTACATTAAACTTGCAATTAAACAATACACTTTGCATTTTTTAACAAACAAATTGAACATTACAGTAATGCGATACACTTTTATACATTAAACTTGCAATTAAACAATACGCTTTGCATTTTTAACAAACAAATTGAACATTACAGTAATGCGATACACTTTTAGCGTTTAATAAATACAGTTTGTAATTAAAACAATACAGTTTTTACCCGCACAAAAAATTCACATATGCTCAACAGCGGCACCATTTTGACTTTATCATGTAGCAATGTAAGGTTGTATTTAAATATTTTTCCCCCATCAGAGAAACATGTCACAACAGGCCTGACGACGTCACAAACATGCCTTGGAGAACGAGCTCCGACATGACCATCTTGACTCTTGGCTGCATTTAAATATTTTTCCCCGCCCAAAATGTATAGTTAATAAATTATGACTCTAATGTTGTATGCATATTTTCCCTCCCTGACGCCATTTTGTTTTTATGATGTAGCAACGGCGCCATTTTGTTTTTAATATAATATGATAAGGTTGTATTTCCCCCACCAAAAAAAATCCGCGGGGGCCGATAATCGGTGGGCCATGGATTATCTCGCTAGGATTATGAATCATGGATTAAATCGTTAGGATTATGGATTAAGTCGTTGGGATTGACGATAATCCCAGGGGATAATCCGAGCGACACTAGCGCTCTGGTGGCGGATTTATCGTTAATCCGTTGGCTTAATCTATAATATCCACTACTAACCTAACATTTAGAAAATTACAGCTTTATGGTTTATTAAACCGTAAAATAAGATGATAATTACATTATTAGAACAAATGTAGTACATATTCACGGAAGGTACTTAAACTGAGATAGAAAATGTTTATTTTAATTGGTAGCCTAGTATTCCCATTGCTCTAGGAGGATAGAGACTGGAAGCTTATTATAGTTACCACGGCTGTTCAGTAAATAATTATCATAATTTTTTAACAATATACCTTCTTATCCTAACAATGTTGATGATCTTTCTCAATGCATCTGTCCCAGTGTTTCTGTCAGTCTTCAAGGACATGATGGAAACAATTTTTGACAGGTCCTTTAGAATCCCCTCCGTAGCCTTCACCTCTATTTCTGATGATGAAAAATGCCTTCCCCAAAGTTTTTTTTTTTTCCTTCAGTCAGTAAAAAGGAAAAAGGTCACATTGGGCTAAATGGGTAAATGGGGTTTAAATGAGTAGTTCAGGCACGTTCACATTAAGTTTTGTGAAATATTCAACAACAACATTTGCAGTGTATGTGATATTGCTCCATTACATGTGTTTTATGGTAAGCACATCCTTGAATATCTAAATGTGAGATGACCGTAACTTTCAAAATACATGCACCACTTTTGCTTATTTTGGTGTTGTTGATGATGAAGATTTTCAATCACAGCTTTGCTGTTTGCTCTCAGGATTGAAATGATGTAACCAAGTTTCATAAGCAGAAAGAAACTCCGCATCTTCTTGTAACTGCAAGCAAACTTGCGCGAGAACGCGCTTTTGTTCGGAAATCAGTAGTCTTTGAACACAAAAATGTCTCATGTGCAATTTTTCAATTACAATATGTAGGTATCCAGTGAAATTTTCAGATTTTTTGATAGTTTCCTAACGTTATTTGTTGAATCTCCTCTCACAATGAAAGCAGCGGTGTTAACGTTTTCTTCCAGCAAAAAACTGGATCCCCAAGTCCACCTTCCTTTGAAATTGATTGCTTTTCCTCTGTAAACATTTTAAACTGTCTTCTACTATAGGGAAGAACAAATTTTCTATAGGTCCTCTGTACATGCATAGGCCTCTGCTGAAGATTTGTTGAGACGAAAGCAGAATTTCAGAGCATCATATTGTTCGTCGCATGTCGCTTCCATTTTGTTATAGACAGAACTGAACATGTCCCAATTTGCACAGCTATCGTAGGGAACCGGAAGTGTCAAACAAATTGTACATTATGCATTAAGCTAACAACATATTGTAAATTTAAATTTTACCGCGAGAAAGTATGTCCTCATAGATATATAAAGTTACATACCCCTCCATATCACTGCTAGATCCAACAAATTAAAAGATTAGTACCGTAAAACATAAAATGTTTAAACATGTTTAAAAACTGAGTAACACAACGGTGCCGAGTTAAATTTTTATAGATTTGTTAATTCTAGAATTAAAAAAGGAAGTAAAACTCCCCAAAATTTTATAGTTTTAAAGATCATAAGGTTAATTAGAAAATATTCCTTTATAAAACACTTCCAGCAATATCGAACTTTTTTGGAAAGGGAAATTTTAAACTTCTTCATTCAGTTCAAGTTCTTTAAGAACAAAGGGTTTTGAATAGCAGTGGGTGCAACTATCTTCATCAAATTCTCAAATATAGTGAAAGATGAAAATGTTGGCTTTGATACAGCCGCTTTTCGCTTTCTGCTGACACACTGCTCTGTTCATAGTTCCTGTGTTGTATTGGTGGATAAAACAAAACACAGATCTGTAGAAATAGTTGTTGACTCAGATGAAAATTAATGAGATAATTCATAGTATAGGACTTGGTTGTTCTCATGATTAACTTCTTCCGCACAAGTACTCTGGAAGAGCCTGTAGCGATCCTACGACCAGCATGCGCCGATTAAAGTTACAGCTTAGATCTACCTTATAATGAGGAATGTTGAGAGAAAATTTATACAGGGTGCAAACGATGTTCCATTAAAAATTATATGCCCATTATAAAACGCTTAATCAAATAACTACTTAGGTTAATTTAGATGTTTCTGTCACCAGTCAGTAATTACCTCTGTGTTGATGAATAATAATTCACTATTTATAGCACCGAGAACTTTTAGACTTCTGCAATATAGGAACCAAAATATGTGAAATATTCATTTATTACTAACACATGTAAAATTAATAAGGACATGATTGAATTTGTGGTTTGCAGTTTCAAGAGTCCAATTTGGGGGGTGTAGTACAATATTTCTGCTGGAAAAATATCTGAAGTGAAAACACTCTTTTGTATTTAATCTGATGCGCGAGCGACAGTTTTTTTTTTTTTTTTTTTTTTTTTTATTGGACTTAAAGCGAGTTTCAATAAACCACCGAAACACAGTCACAGATGTCAAATGACAAATAAGCTAGTATTTAAACTTTCAAGTCTCCTATTTTCTGTAAGATTAAAAATCAGTATGATCCAGAATTGTAATACTGTATACATATATGCGGCTACAATATTCATATTATTAGTGAATTCCAAATTCTAGCTTAAGCAAAAATTCTATCGTTAAAATGTTAAAGAGTTTCTTTGCTTCAGGAAATATTTAGCTATTACTCATGATCCCAGAAACCTTAAGAACAACTTTTACACCGCCACGGGTGGCCAAAGTTGTTAAGGCGTGGACTTGTAAGCGGAGGTCTGATGTTCTTTTCCCTGACTGAGGTATTTTCCAGGTTTTCCTCAGTCCTCATAAATGGCAAATGCTGGAGAGGCACCCTAAATTTAGGTTTGAAACAGTTTCCTTCCTTTAAAACAAAATTCCTTTCTCATTTTATCATTTAATCTCATGTATTAGCAGTGGCCACTGCCTGTGGTGCCTCAGTAGTAAAAACGGGTTTTAATCATTATTAAAAAAAACTTTTACTAATAGACTGATACATAGTACCCTAATCATAAATTTCTATTTTTTTTTTTTTGAATGATTTATTTATGGACGCTCTTTAACAGCTCAGGTCATCAGCGTCCCATTCAACTCAGGGCGTGAAACGGCCGACATAAATTTCTATGGTAGACTGTTATTTTCAGTTACTCTTGTGACCACTAGGACATTAACAAACACACCATACAATATATATATATATATATATATATATATATATATATTCATTGTAATTTTCGGTGCCTAGTATGCAGGATCGATGGAGATTTGAAGAAAATTGTCAAAAATAGTTTCATGGGTACAACCGTAATATTACTCCGGGATTCGCTAAAATAAAAACATGTTTTTTTTTTTTTTATGAAAATACTGAACATTAAAATGAAAATGAAAAGTATCTTGTAATAGAAAACCACCAATTTAAAAGCGTGTAAAGTAAGGCATTTATGTCTTCTGTTTGGAATCAAATGACAATGCCAATAATCAAGAATTATTGTAATAGAAAAATTGGTATGCTGCAATAACAGCATAACTCCAAGTTAAAACTTGTTCAACAGCCTTGAGCTATATTAATTTCGAAGCCTATGTGCCCCATGCTGATAATCTGACAGTAAGTGAGGATGAATCCAAGAGATTGTAATTACTGTAAAGTGGAAATGAAGAGTGCAGCTGCTATAATCATTCAGAAATTGACAGCGATAAGCAACGAGTGCGTTAATAAATTGTCATCATTGTTAGCTGTACCTTGCAAAAGAAAAGATAAAAAAGGAGGGGGGAAAGAAGCAAAAAGTTGGTCAAATACATATTTGTGCAAAACAAGGTTAAGGCCCTGTTAATTTTTTTCGCTCTTTCTTAACATTTTAAATAGTAAAACTGCCCGATATTAAACATTATACAAATTTAGCCATTGTGTTCTTTAATGAAGCAATTAAATATTCATACTATTTCAACTCTAAAATGTGAAAGGATACAAATTACTCAAAGTTCCAGATTTATAATATTATGCAAATTCTTAATTTAAAAATACAAATTTACTATACCTTTAGCTAACGTTGGAATTAGTTATATTTTAATTACTTCGCAATTTTTCAAACTGTTTCCCTGTTGTATCTTTTTTCTGTCTGTATGTAATTAACTATATTTAATATGCTTTCCAAACATATGTTGTGTCCCTATGTACTGCAGTTAAAGAAACTGTATAGGAAAAGACTTATTTTGAATACAATATTACAAAACAAATAACCTGTAAATGGAACACCCAACTTTTAATATTGTATTAATGTAGTGTCACAAGGAAGCGCTACATTTTCAAAGGCATTTGCTGCATTTAGTGGAAGTTGACATTCAAAACATGTTTTGTAGTTCAGTTATCACATTTCAAAGACCGTCATCAATTGACAGAGTATTAAGAAAAGTTATTGTATTAATCTTTGCAGTAAAGTATTCACCTGGTGTTACCAAGTGATTACAATCTCGGAAGAATGGTATGAATGACTTCTAAACAACAGCTTGGAAGGCAGTCCATTTGCCAATTAGAGCAAGAGCCTATCCCGTGACTAATTGTAACGACCTGAAAAGTTTTATATCAGTACAATTTGAGGCTTGAGTGATAATGCTGAAACACTGGCCAAAATCTCTCCTTCGGTAGACGTTACTGTGTCGCAATAAACCATCTCAGGTTTACAGTAACTTGTAGATACTTTATTGATTATTTATTTGTATTGTAAAATTTTATAATGATCTATTAACTGTAACAATTTTTAGGAAAGACTCCAGATATTTGCCTTTTTAATTATTAATATTATTGTAGGTACACACGTTTGCAATAGTACTTTTAATCCACCTCATTATTTTCTGCTGAGGTTCTCTACATTTGCTATTATTATCATGGTTTAAACGGCATGTTACACAATTCTGTTACAACCCATTATATATGGATACTAATAAAAACAGAACACGTTGGTGGTTTTTAGACCCTAATATTAGGTATTCTTCACTGCATTAAAACTTTTGTTGAAACCCAGGAGTATTTCACCCTATTCTGATCCATGTTTAAAATCAATTTCAGAGCTGTTTATATTGATTAGAATTATTGTGAGTGTTCTAATCGTGCGAAACGCGAGTAAACTGTAGGTTCATTTACTAAACTAAAACTCTTATTTCCTATTATTTCCAGAGTCTCTCAATGCTAACTCTAAATTAAAATACTAATAATTAATTCTAAGATAAAATCCTCCTCATCATCATCATTGTTATCATTATCATCATTATTGTTATAAATCATATTATATAATTTATTTAATTATTTTATCTTACGCTTGGCACGCTGTCTACATTGTTTCTGTGCCTATTACTTTCAGATGTCTATTACGCAAAAATAAACCTCACTAGTAGTAGTAGTAGTAGTAGTAGTAGTAGTAGTAGTAGTAGTAGTAGTAGTAGTAGTAGTAGTAGTAGTAGTAGTAGTAGTAATGTAGTAGTAGTAGTAGTAGTAGTAGTAGTAACAGTAGTAGTAACAGTAGTAGTAGTAATAGTAGTAGCAGCAGCAGTAGTAGTAGTAACAGTAGTAATAGTAGTAACAGTAGTAGTAGTAACAGTAGTAGTAGTAGTAGTAGCAGTAGTAGTAGTAGTAGTAGCAGCAGTAGCAGTAATAGCAGTAGTAGCAGTAGCAGTAGCAGCAGCAGCAGCAGCAGCAGTAGTAGTAGTAGTAGTAGTAGTAGTAGTAGTAGTAGTAGTAGTAGTAGTAGTAGTAGTAGTAGTAGTAGTAGTAGTAGTAGTAGTTAACAAATACTTTTTCATTTTTACCATTGTTCCCAGAGTGCACATCATCATGCATCTTCCTAAAACTAGGGCATCGGTTCGTTCTCAATTTATGTCCCTTTACATCACATACGGAACAGAATTGCTCAGTGCACCCTGCAACCAAGTTTCCATCTTCTTAGCAATTTAGGTAGACCGTTCTTCTACTGAGACCGCGGGTGCCCGATGTCCAATGTCTTGGCAATTAAAACATTGGATTGTGGCAACATATTCCTTGACTCTGCAGGAGCACCTGCCAATCTTAATATACTTCGGATGCCGAAGTCTTTGACCCAACTCAGAATTTAATGCTATAGTGGCCATCTGTTTCTCATTCACCGTTGGTCTTAGTGACTTGACTTTAACAATGGAATGCTCCACCTCCACGAACGCTCCATTGCCACCTGCACTTGTAATGGTGTCAGTGTCATATATATGAAGTAACATTTCAGATCCCTGAGGATATCTCACCTGCAAGTGGAGAACTTTAGCTACAATGTCTGACCTCAATGGATAACCCTGTCCCTTCAACAGTGAATAATATTTCTCCTCCGCGGTCTTACGTATATTATGTACCTAAATCCCAAGCTCCTCTAAATGAATCTGTCGCTTTACTTCCTGCATATGTTCTCTTTCCGGGGTTAACGATAATTGGCTCTATATATCTCCGGGCTTTAGTATTTTGCGGTGGAGTTCCTCGTGTAAATTTATTACTTCGATCCGAAGTTATGCCTCTTCTTTGTGATACATGTTGTAACATTTAAAGACCTGAGTTTTGCAAATACATAATCCAGAATTTTTCGTGTCAAATGGATGTCACATTTACATGGGACAGGTATACAATATCTTGCCTCTCCCAAGTTTCAGGGCCAGGTCGGGAAAATTAGAGATTCCACTAAATAATACTGCAAAGACGTTGTTGTCATCAATTCTCTCCGTCGGAGTAAGTTTGAAGACAAAGTCCTCAGAGGTACAAAGACTTTCATCCACTGGAATTTTCGATATAGATGTCAAAAAAGCAGTTTCTTCATTTTCCTCGTGCGAGTCTTTGATCTCCAGAATTTCCGGTAAACTTTCTTTGAAAAGTTTACTAATACCGTAGCGCATGTCTGGGTCTTCAATGAAAATGGCTAAAACTCCTTCATCGCCGATTAAAAATAGGTTTCCTAACACTAACTCCAAATTCTGGAACGCGCATCCGGCCAATGCTCGGCCATCAGCCTCTTGATCTCTTCCGTATCCTTTATCTCGGTCAGTTTCTTCCGGATTTCTGCAGTGTTAATTAGTTCTTTTTGCCTTATTTCTGCCTCCACTTCTGATACCTGCTGATACGCTTGAGTTCCTACAAATTTGATATCTATAGTGTCAGGTTTCAATTTAGATTTCAACGGTAAGTCCTCTTTCTCCTTCACCCAGCAAGCCATAGAATTGGCGATATGTTTCGCTTCCTTTATATACGTTTTAATTTCCAGTTTGGTATTAACATTCTTGCCAGTTAGGTCCATTAGTCCTGAGGCAATATTAGTTAATTGCTT